>BSBK01005481.1:260000-746107 GCA_027943335.1 Chamaecyparis obtusa
CAATACTGTCGATGTGCAAAACCAATTCTCATTTCATCAACCAGTCTAACCTAACAAAGCTTTGGAAACTTCATTTGTGGATACCTTTTACTGGTTCTAATACTCCTATCTATAATTCCATATGTTGTACTCTGCTTGCAGGCATTTTGTCGAACAGTTTACATATACGAGCCCCTAATGCAGAGTTTACAGCAAGAAAGTGGAGTGCCCTTCTACTACCTCCCACAAATCACCAACCAACCACAAAGTCTTAAGGGTAATCCAAAACTCTTTTGATGGTATAACACAACCAAACAAATGTATTTCTATCCCAATAAACTCCCTTTGCAAAGTTACACACTCAATCAAACTTCAATGCCTTTTTGGCTTTAGGGACACTAGGCCTAAAACTAACTTATTGATAGAACTCTTCACCAGTGGACTTCCTGACCACTCCCAAGCATTTAGATGGTCCTCATATGACCTAAGGCCTCCGAAATAACACTTTTTTAATTCCCACCGAAACCATACCATGGCAAACTAGACCTGCACGCCAATTTCCTTGTAGCCTTCTCAATAGAGGTTTTCTACTCTAACTTTTGCACAACTAAGTATCTTGATACAATCAGGGAATTTTCAAACACCCATTTGGAATTTATTGAAGATCCCAAATCCTTTCCTTCCAAATCCACTCCAGCACCACCTAACACCCACCTTGGACATAGACCTAATTGGCCTAATTAAGCTTGTTTACAAAGCAAGTATGAGGTATAGGGTTCATTGAACTGGTACAGTGCTTCAGATATTCTTCTCCAACCCCAAATGACTCAAAACCACCTTTACTTCACTCACTTATCTATTCTATGCACTTCTTTACAACTTTCTTCTACTTTCTAGACTGAATCCTCTCAAAAATTCAGACTAGGGCCTAATGCATGAAGGCCTTTCCCTTCGAGCCACTACATGAGCCTTTAGAATCCATTGATACATAGACCTAACTTGAATTTTCCAAATTCTTAGGTTAAACCCATGGCTAGAATGCAAGTTAGGCCTCCATTAGTGTTCAGGGCCCTAGAAAAGCTTGCTTCCTAGACTATTTTGAAAAGAATTGAAATAACTTTAACAAATGAAACTAAAACTTCTTCAAATCAATGACAATGTTCACTAACATGCAATACAGTATTCCCACATTCAAATCATGACCCTGTAAGTCTGTACACGCCCGTACAACTCTGAGAAATGGCTCAAAAATGATTGTATTTCTCCTTTATGGCATCAATTTACAAAAATCAACTTCTTACCATTATGGTTCAAAGTGATGAGCATATATAACCTTCAAAATGAAGGTATATCAATTGGAGAACCCATTTGACTCTTGGGTTTTCCAATTCCAATCTCTCAAGAAATTTTAGAAAGTTGCAACAGCAACTTTTATTGCATTTTTGCAATTTTGCAAAATATGCCATTTTATGAACTCGATAGAGTTTATGATTTCTTTTTGAGATCAAAACCTATCAACATGATTTTTCAAGTGAAAATAATCTAAAATCAACCTTTAAGACTCCATAAGCCTAACCTAGCAAATTATCACTAACTAGGTGAACCCCATGACCTAAGGTATCTTAGGCTTATAAACATTGCCAAAAGATCCTTGATCACACATTAGGGATTCCAAACCAAAATTAGGATGATCTATTTAGGTCCATCCTATTTATTACAAACATAAAAATGCAATTAAAATTCCTACTAGTGGAGGGTGCCTTGTACCAACCCCGGAAGATCACTACCCAATCATGCTTAGTGCACCTTGGGGTCACTTGGGTCGAGCGTGGTCGTGAGCATTCCAATGACTCTGTGGGTAGAATGGGTTGTCACTGGCATTTACCTAGCCAAATGGAGCTGATGGAGTAGATGGTTTGATGCCAGGTCAGATGGTTTGAAAGATACGATGCTGAGCCACTTTCAACTGACCCTCACTGCAAGTTTTGGCATCGACTGAGATCACCTTGCCAAATGCAAATGAAGTCGAATCACCCAAAATCGAGAGAGGTTATTGTAGACTTTGAAAACATGATCTTGTAGCACCTGATAGTTTGTCAATACCTCTCATGAAGTTTGAGATACGAGCCCCGAAAGATCGCTGCCCAATCATGCTTAGTGCACCTTGGGGTCACTTGGGTCGAGCGTGGGTCACGAGCGTTCTGGTGACTCTGTGAGCAGAACGGGGTTGTCACTGGTGTTTACCCCGGCCAACTGGAGCTGATGGAGTAGATGGTTCGATGCCAGATCAAACAGTTTGAAAGATACGTTGCTGAGCCACTTTCAACTGACCCTCACTACAAGTTTTGGCATCGACTAAGATCTCCTTGCCAAATGCAAATGAAGTCGAATTGCCCAAAACTGAGAGAGGTTATTGTAGACCTCAAAAACATAATCTTGTATCACCTAACAATTTGTTGATACCTCTCATGAAGTCCAAGATACGAGCCCCAGAAGATCGCTGCCCAATTGTGCTTAGTGCACCTTGGGGTCACTTGGGTCGAGCATGGTCACGAGCGTTCTGGTGACTCTGTGGGTAGAAACAAGGTTGTCATTTGGCATTTATCCAGCCAACTAGAGCTGATGGAGTAGATGGTTCAATGCTAGGTCGAATAGTTTGAAAGATACACTACTGAGCCACTTTCAACTAACCCTCACTGCAAGTTTTGGCATCGACTGAGATCGCCTTGCCAAATGCAAATGAAGTTGAATTGCCCAAAATTGAGAGAGGTTATTGTAGACCTCAAAAACACAATCCCTTAGCACCTAACAGTTTGTTGATACCTCTCACGAAGTCTGAGATACAAGCCCTGGAAGATCGCTGCCCAATCGTGCTTAGTGCACCTTGGGGTCACTTGGGTTGAGTGTGGTTGTGAGCGTTCCAGTGACTCTGTGGGCAGAATGGGGTTGTCACTGGTGCTTACCCAGCCAACCAGAGCCAATGGAGTAGACGGTTTGATGCCAGGTTAGACGGTTTGAAAGATACACTGATGAGCCACTTTCAACTGACCCTCACTGCAAGTTTTGGCATCGACTAAGATCGCCTTGCCAAATGCAAATGAAGTCGAATCACCCAAAACTGAGAGAGGTTATTGTAGACCTCAAAAACATGATCTCGTAGCACCTGACAATTTTTTTGATACCTCTCATGAAGTCTGAGATACGAGCCCTGGAAGATCGCCACCCAATCATGCTTAGTGCACCTTGGGGTCACTTGGGTCGAGCGTGGTCGTGAACGTTCCGGTGACTTTGTGGGAAGAATGGGGTTGTCACTAGTGTTTAACCGGCCAACCGGAGCTGATGGAGCAGATGGTTTGATGCCAGGTTAGACAGTTTGAAAGATACACTGTTGAGCCACTTTCAACTGACCCTCACTGTAAGTTTTGGCATCGACTAAGATTGCCTTACCAAATGCAAATGAAGTCGAATCGCTAAAAAATGAGAGAGGTTATTGAAGAGCTCA
Organism: Chamaecyparis obtusa; assembly: GCA_027943335.1. Lineage (NCBI taxonomy): Eukaryota > Viridiplantae > Streptophyta > Pinopsida > Cupressales > Cupressaceae > Chamaecyparis > Chamaecyparis obtusa. The sequence goes on from BSBK01005481.1 coordinate 263,482, forward strand.
AAAACAAGATCTCGTAGCACCTGAAAATTTGTCAATACCTCTCACGAAGTCCGAGATAAGAGCCTCAGAAGATCACTGCCCAATCGTGCTTAGTGCACCTTGGGGTCACTTGGGTCGAGCATGGTCGCGAGCGTTCTGGTGACTCTATGGTAGAATGGGGTTGTCACTGGTGTTTACCTGGCCAACTAGAGTTGATGGAGTAGACGGTTCAATGCTAGGTCAAATGGTTTGAAAGATACACTGCTGAGCCACTTTTAACTGACCCTCACTGCAAGTTTTGGCATCGACTGAGATCACCTTGCCAAATGCAAATGAAGTTGAATTTCCCAAAACCGAGAGAGGTTATTGTAGACCTTGAAAACATGATCTCGTAGCACTTGACAATTTGTTGATACCTTCACAAAGTCCGAGATACAAGCCCAGAAGATCACTTCCAATCATGCTTAGTGCACCTTGGGGTCACTTGGGTCGAGCGTGGTCGCGAGCGTTCCGGTGACTCTGTGGGCAGAATGGGGTTGTCACTGGCATTTACCCAGCCAACCAAAGCTGATGGAGCAGATGGTTTGATGCCAGGTCAGACGGTTTGAAAGATACGCTGCTAAGCCACTTTCAACTGACCCTCACTGCAAGTTTTGGCATCAACTGAGATTGCCTTGCCAAATGTAAATGACGTCGAATCATCCAAAACTGAGAGAGGTTATTGTAGACCTTGAAAAAATGATCCCATAGCACCTGATAGTTTTTCAATACCTCTCACGAAGTCTAAGATGTGAGCCCCGGAAGATCGCTTCCCAATCGTGCTTAGTGCACCTTGGGGTCACTTGGGTCGAGCGTGGTCGCAAGTGTTCCGGTGATTCTGTGGGTAGAATGGGGTTGTCACTAGCATTTACCCAAAAAATCAGAGCCAATGGAGTAGATGGTTTGATGCCAGGTCAGACGGTTTGAAAGATATGCTGCTGAGCCACTTTCAACTGACCCTCACTACAAGTTTTGGCATCGACTGAGATCGCCTTGCCAAATGCAAACGAAGTTGAATCGCCCAAAACTGAGAGAGGTTATTGTAGACCTTGAAAACACAATCCCGTAGTGCCTAACAATTTTTTGATACCTCTCACGAAGTCTAAGATACGAGCCCCAAAAGATCACTGTCGGTTTGAAAGATACGTTGCTAAGCCGCTTTCAACTGACTATTAGTGGTATGTTTGAAATTTGAACTGTGAAATTAATCATGATTAAGCTTGTGAAATTTGAACTGTGGAGCTTATTATGTTTGAGGTTTAACTTCTATAGATTGTTTGAAATGCTAAAAAATAATATCCTTAAAGCATTAGAAACAACAATCAAACATGTAAGAATTCAAACCATGCAAATGACATAAGTATATGACATGTAAGATCCCTTCTTGGCACTATTGGCCACCCATACATGATTTTGGTCATAAGTCCTTATGAAGAGTTTTAGGACATTTAACTTTTAAATCAAATTGATTGTTACAAATTGCCATTATAGGCTTCAAAAGATCTCAATTAACCATTAAGGATCCTTTTGTCCTTCTATCTTTGATTGGATCCATGGTGACCATAAGCGTCTTCATAGGTGCTCCTGCACAAGTTACAATCCACATACAAAACCAAGTTTATTGACTCAAAATACAATCTAAGAAAGGTCAAATTAATGTATTGAAATTAAGCTTAACGAACTTAGAAAACAATGCACTAAGTTAACTTATTACCTAGTCAAGTGTTCCTGAAGGGTCATCTCTTTGCTTCAGGGTCTCCAATAGTGCTTCATGATCAGCAATAGTAATAGTCCAAAGTTCTTTTTTCTTTGGTCTTCCTTGATGCTTTGACAACTTGACATTTATTGCTATAACAAGGTGTGAATACATGAGAATAGTTTTGTGCTTCTCATAGTCTTCAAATGTAGGAACTCCATTCTTTCTAATCATGTATGTTCGCAGCCATGTTCCCGAAACAACAACTAAACCAGTAGGATATGTGAACCCATCACCATTTGTCATCAGTTGTACAAGCTTTTGTTTACCTCGTACACAATGTGCTAACCAATAATCTGACCTCTCATCATTCCCCTACGGTGCAACCAATGCAAAAACATCTCCTAGCTTCAGAAGATCTGAAAGATGGTCATAGTCAACTGAAGTGTCCATGTCATCATTTCTTATAGAGAGTGTCAAAGATAAAGGAGTCAGATACTGTGGAACCCATGTATCCACCCACTCACTTGACTCGCAATGATCCCAATCATACTGAAAACACATGGGGAAAAAACAAGCCAACTCTCATGTCCAAATGGTCCATGTACTACTATTGGAGCTTTGGAATGAATGCATTTTTTAAGAGTCTTTCACTGTTTGACAATCCAATCTATCTCCTATAGTTCCCTCCTCAACCAATCAAAAGAATCTACGCACTGTAGAATCAAGAGTCCCCCCTGTGACAATGCTAAAGTACACCAATCAACAATAGAATGAGCATCAAGAAGTACAGCACCTGAAATCCTCAATTGCTCCTTAACTAGAGCTCTCTTCACACACGCACCTACTCCGTCATGCTCCCATTTCCCATGCCCTGACTCAAAAAAACTCCAACTATGAGGTACACCTCTCTCCACATGCATTCTACACAACCAATAAAACATTCTAGCATTCTTAAATTGACCGGTGCAATTATCTGACCAAATGAGATGCCTATCCATAGCAATACCATTTTCCTGCAAGAAGTCAAAATAGTTTTGGAAACAATGTTGAACAAACTCATGAGAGTGAGACATGTCATCACTCATATAAAAATGGTACTCTCTGATTATCTTTCGCTCATCTTTTGTGCTTTCAGGGGAATGTCTATATGTGATGTGTACAAAAATAGCAACCTGAATGGAATTGTAATATTGAGCTTGAGTCTCATTTTGGGGCTGCAATGTATAGTTCTCCGCAAAGTCTACAACGGATATAATAGTTCCAATGGGGAAAGTGTCCTTACATGTCCTGAATTGTTGATCCAACCATTGAGACCTGTGACTATGCCTTGCATACTTGTAAAAAATATTTGTCTTGAAATCTGAGATAAAATCAGCAACATTGTATTCTTTTGCAACTAAATTACATCTAGAGCCTTCACCTCCACTCTTCAATGTATATTTCATTGTTTCATATACCTTTTTTTGGATGAGTGTCTTTCCAAAATTGTGTTCCAAACCCTCATGAAAACATGTTCTAAACTTGGATAAGCCACCACATTCTGAGCACTTGGCATTTAAGCAATCTTTTTTATAAAATAAACAACCATAATCTCTATGACATAAAAATTGATCTACAAAGTCTCTTGATGATTTGGGAAAACCACATGCACCACAATCCTCTAGCATTTCATTAGTATGAAAAGTAGAACAAATGGACCATAATAATTCATGATGCATTGAAAACTCAACATGATATTTGCAACAACATGTATTTCGAATCTTAAGGGGTACACAATAAAATGGTTTCACGGATTCAAAAGACCTTTGTGATATTTTCAATGTTGGATGTGTCTCACAAAATTTTTTATACAACATTGTTTGGCTTACCTCCACATAATGTTTAGGATGTGGAGTGCGGTCTCCATTGCCAACTCTCAACTTCAAGACATCCTTCACATTTGGTGACACTCTTGAGTTAGCATCCCAAAATTGTTGAATTTCATCCTTGACAACATCTGTTAGCTTCTTATCGAAACGTGGAAGTCTCCCACCATAAGCCCATGTATCAATTTGAAGCAAATCATCAAGTCTTTCTCTTCTTGCAAGTGCTCTACCCAAAGTTTTACAGTCTATATTGAAGTCAACACAAGTTTTTCTCATCAAACGAGCCTTTCTCAATTGATGACTTACTAAGGAGGTTGTAATAACCCTCCGAGCAACTATCTTGTCTTTTTCTCTGCTAGTCTTCCCAATGCTATTGAGAGCATTGAAAAGATTCTTCACAACAATGGCATTTCTCTCCATTTTCTTATTCACACGAATCTTCAATTTCACAAGCACGGGCCTCATGTTTTGCATCTTTAACAACTGCACAAAAATTTGACATTGCTCAACCAATGTCTTGTTTCGAAAAAATTGATCATAAAGTCTTGAAGCCCACAACCTAACGGTTCTATGTGACCTCTTTCCTTCCCAATTATTCATAATGTTCTCCTCAATTTCAATTAACCATTTAGGTGTTCTTGAAAGCCCCGAATTTGAAGATTGATTATCTTTATTGCAAGGGACTTCATTTCACATATAATTTGGAGACGTATAACATTCATGTGGTTCTTGTGCAACATTTTCATTCCCAAAGTCTACATTTTCAATATCCATCTGTGCATTTTCAAATTGAACATCCTCTTTACTTACAACTACATTTATGGGGTCACCTTGATTAATGTTTAACATACCTTCTCTCCTTCTTTGGTGATTTTCCTTATCTTTTTCCCTATATGCTTGAATTTCATCATCTGTCAACTTCCTCTTGCGTTTAGCCATTCGACGACTGCTGCTTCCCATGGTGAGACCACAAGTCGACAAAAATCAAACAATGGGCCCCAAATCACTTTTTTTTTTCGCAACGCGTGAAAAAAGTATCAAATCCCGTGATTGTCTGGTCTGTGGGGACAGGGAATATTTTGGTAAAATATTACTTGGCAAAACTCGGGTATCCGATTTCATATCGAGTACCCAATATTCTCAAGCTGATGAAAAAAAGGCAGGAGCAAATAGAAAAAATTTAACTTTTATATATATTGATGTATATAATAAATATGAATAAAAGATGCATATGATATATATAATGTATATTATATATATACTAATTTATTATAATATACTAATGTATTATATGTACTAATGTATTAAAATATACTAATGTATTATATATACTAACATGTATATAATATATATATATATAATACATATACTAATGTATACTAATATATTATATATAATATTAAAAATTTTGGAGAATCTCTTGCAGAAATGTGGAAATTATAATCTTCCTCCTAGAGCATACATTAATGAAGTTCTTTGTGCCTTAGCAGGGGAAGCTGGCTGGATTGTTGAAGCTTAGAGTACTACATATAGAAATGTGGTATGTATTTCTGGCCTAAATTTTTTTCTCATTTCTTTTAGGTCTTTAAAGGTGGTCAGCTAAATCTTTGTATTAAATGTGCCTTTTACAGGTGTCGTAAACCCTAGCTACATAGAAATGGAGGCTTTGAAGAATAGTTCACTGGAAGTGGAGAGAGAGACTTCCTAGGGGTCATGAGGACTCCCTAGGGGTCCTAACACATGATAAAGCGTACTAGGACCCCTAGGGAGTCCTCGTGACCCCTTTTGACACATTGGAATGCTCATGTGTATCCTAAGGGGTCTTAGGACCCCTTAAAACACACTTGAGCATTCCAATGTGTCAAAAGGGGTCACAGGGACTCTTTAGGGGTCCTAGTATGCCTTATCATGTGTTAGGAACCCTAGGGAGTCCCCATGACCCCTTTTGACACATTAGAATGCTCAAGTGTGTCCGAAGGGGTCTTATGACCCCTTAAGACACACTTGAGCATTCCAATGTGTCAAAAGGGGTCATGAGGACTCCCTAGGGGTCCTAACACATGATAAGGCATACTAGGACCCCAAGGGAGTCCCCATGACCCCTTTTGACATATTGGAACACTTATGTGTGTTTTAAGGGCTCTTAGGACCCCTTAAGAAACACTTGAGCATTCCAATGTGTCAAAAGGGGTCACAGGGACTCCCTAGGGGTCTTAGTACGCCTTATCACATGTTAGGACCCCTAGGGAGTCCCCGTGACCCCTTTTGACCCATTGCAAAGCTCAAGTGTGTCTTAAGGGGTCCTACGACCCCTTAAGACACACTTGAGCATTCCAATGTGTCAAAAGGGTTCATGGGGACTCCCTAGGGGTCCTAGTTCACCTTATCACGCATTAGGACCCATAGGGAGTCCCCATGACCCCTTTTGACACATTGGAATGCTCAAGTGTGTCTTAAGGGGTCCTACGACCCATTAAGATACACTTGAGCATTCCAATGTGTCAAAAGGGGTCATGGGGACTCCCTAGGGGTCCTAGTACGCCTTATCATGCGTTAGGACCTCTAGGGAGTCCCCATGACCCCTTTTGACACATTAGAATGCTCAAGTGTGTCCAAAGGGGTCATAAGACCCCTTTGGACACACTTGAGCATTCTAATGTGTCAAAAGGGGTCATGGGGACTCCCTAGGGGTCCTAACCATTGATAAGGCGTACTAGGACCCCTAGGCAGTCCCCATGACCCTGTTTGACACATTGGAACACTCAAGTATGTCTTAAGGGGTCTTAGGACCCTTTCAAACACACTTGAGCTTTCCAAAGTGTCAAAAGGGGTCATGGGGAAACTCTAGGGGTCCTAGTATGCCTTATCACGTGTTAGGACCCCTAGGAAGTCACCATGACCCCTTTTGACACATTGGAACACTCAAGTGTGTCTGAAGGGGTCGTAGGACACCATAAGACACACTTGAGCATTCCAATGTGTCAAAAGGGGTCATGGGGACTCCCTACGAGCCCTAATGCATGATAAGGTGAACTAGGACCCCAAGAGAGTCCCCATGACCCCTTTTGACAAATTGGAATTCTCAAGTGTGTCTTAAGGGTCGTAGGACCCCTTAAGACATACTTGAGCATTGCAATGTGTCAAAAGGGGTCACGGAGACTCCCTAGGGGTCCTAACGTGTGATAAGGCATAGTAGGACCCCTAGGGAGTCCCCATGACCCCTTTTGACACATTGGAAATCTCAAGTGTGTCTTAAGGGGTACTATGACCCCTTTGGACACACTTGAGCATTTCAATGTGCCAAAAGGGGTCATAGAGACTTCCTAGGGGTCCTAACATGTGATAAGCCATAATACGACCCCTAGGGAATCCCCATGACCCCTTTTGACACTTTGGAATGCTCAAGTATGTCTGAAGGGGTCCTAAGACCCCTTAAGACACACTTGAGCATTCTAATATGTCAAACAAGGTCATGGGCACTCCCTAGGGGTCCAAGTATGCCTTATCACACGTTAGGACCCCTAGGGAGTCCACATAACACCTTTTGAAACATTGCAAGGTTCAAGTGTGTCTTAAGGGGTCTTAGGACCCCTTCGGACAAACTTGACTGTTCCAAAGTGTCAATAAGGATCATGGGGACTCCCTAGGGGTCCTAACACGTGATAAGGTGAACTAGGACCCCAAGGGAATCCCCATGACCCCTTTTGACACATTGGAATGCTCAAGTCTATCTTAAGGGATCGTAGGACACCTTAAGACACACATGAGCATTACAATATGTCAAAAGGGGTCACGGGCACTCCCTAGGGATCCTAACGCGTGATAAGACATACTACGACCCCTAGGGAGTCCCCATGACCCCTTTTGACACATTAGAATGCTCAAGTGTGTCTAAAGGTGTCCTAGGACCCCTTAAAATACACTTGAGCATTCAAAAGTGTCAAAAGGGGTCATGGGGACTCCCTAGGGGTCCTAGTAAGCCTTATCACGCGTTAGGACCCTTAGGGAGTCCCCATGACCCCTTTTGACACTTTGGACCACTCAAGTGTGTTTGAAGGGGTCTTAGGACCCCTTCAGACACACTTGAGTGTTCCAAAGTGTCAAAAGGAGTCATGGGGACTCCCTAGAGGTCCTAGTATGCCTTATCATGCGTTAGGACCCATAGGGAGTCCCCGTGACCCCTTTTCACACATTGGAATGCTCAAGTGTGTCTTAAGGGGTCCTACGACCCCTTAAGACACACTTGAGCATTCTAATGTGTCAAAAGGAGTCATGGGGACTCCCTTGGGTTCCTAGTATGCCTTATCACACGTTAAGACCCCTAGGGAGTCCCCATGACCGCTTGTGACACATTGAAATGCTCAAGTGTGTCCAAAGGTGTCCTAGGACCCCTTAAAACACACTTCAGCATTCCAATGTGTCAAAAGGGGTCATGGGGACTCCCTAGGGGTCCTAGTACACCTTATCATGCATTAGGACCCCTAGGGAGTCCCCATGAGCCCTTTTAACACATTGGAATGCTCAAGTGTGTCTTAGGGGGTCCTACGACCCCTTAAGACACACTTGAGCATTCTAATGTGTCAAAAGGGGTCATGGGAACTCCCTTGGCATCCTAATATGCCTTATCACATGTTAGGACCCGTAGGGAGTCCCCATGACCCCTTTTGACACATTGGAATGCTCAAGTGTTTCTTAATGGGTCATAAGAACCCTTCAGATATGCTTGGGCATTCTAATGTGTCAAAAGGAGTCATGGAGACTCCCTAGGGGTCCTAACGCATGATAAGGCATACTAGGACCCCTAGGGAGTCCACATGACCCATTTTGACACATTGGAATGCTAAAGTGTGTCTTAAGGGGTCCTATGATCCCTTAAGACACACTTGAGCATTCCAATGTGTTAAAAGGGGTCATGGGGACTCCCTAGGGGTCCTTGTACACCATATCACACGTTAGGAACCCTAGGAAGTCCCCATGACCCCTTTTGACACTTTGGAATGCTCAAGTGTGTCTTAAGGGGTCCTAGGACCCCTTCGAACACACTTGAGCATTCCAATGTGTCAAAAGTGGTCATGGGGACTCCTTAGGGGTCCTAACATGTGATAAGGCATACTACGACCCCAATGGAGTCCCCATGACACCTTTTGACACATTGGAATGATCAAGTTTGTCTTAAGAGTTCGTAGGACCCCTTAAGACACACTTGAGCATTCCAATATGTCAAAATAGGTCATGAGGACTCCCTAGGTGTCCTAGTACGCCTTATCATGCGTTAGGACCCCTAGGGAGTCCCCATGACACGTTTTGATACATTGGAATTCTCAAGCATGTCTTAAGGGGTCATAAGACACCTTAAGACACACTTGAGCATTCCAATGTGTCAAAAGGGGTCATGGGGACTCCCTATGGGTCCTAACATGTGATAAGGCATACTAGGACCCCTAGGGAGTCCCCATGACCCCTTTTGACATATTGGAACACTCAAGTATGTCTTAAGAGGTCCTAAAATTCCTTAAGACACGCTTGAGCATTCCAATGTGTCAAAAAGCATCATGGCGACTCCCTAGGAGTCCTCGTACACCTTATCACACGTTAGGACCCCTAGGAAGTCCCCATGACCCTTTTTGACACATTGGAACACTCAAATATGTCTTAAGGGATCTTAGGACCCCTTAAGACACACTTGAACGTTCCAATCTATCAAAAAGGGTCATGGGGACTCCCTAGGGTTCCTATTACGCCTTATCACATGTTAGGACCCCTAGGGAGTCCTCGTGACCCCTTTTGACACATTGGAATGCTCAAGTGTGTCTTAATGAGTCCTATGACCCCTTAAGACACACTTGAGCATTCCAATGTGTCAAAAGGGGTCATGGGGACTCCCTTGGGGTCCTAGTACACCTTATCATGTGTTAGTACCCCTGGAGAGTCCCCATGACCCCTTTTGACACATTGGAATGCTCAAGTGTGTCTTAAAGGGTCATAAGACCCCTTCGGACACACTTGTGCATTCTAATGTGTCAAAAGGGGTCATGGAGACCCCTTAAGACACACTTGAGCATTCCAATGTGTCAAAAGGGGTCATGGGGACTCCCTTGGGGTCCTAACACATGATAACGCGTACTAGGATCCCTAGGGACTCCCCATTACCCCTTTTGACACATTGGAATGCTCAAGTGTGTCTTAAGGGGTCCTACGATCCCTTAAGACACACTTGAGCATTCCAATGTGTCAAAAGGGGTCATGGGGACTCCTTAGCGGTCCTAGTATGGCTTATCATTTGTTAGGACCCCTAGGATTTCCCCATGACCCCTTTTGACACTTTGGAATGCTCAGGTGTGTCTTAAGGGGTCCTAGGAACCCTTCAAACACACTTGAGCATTCCAATGTGTCAAAAGGGGTCATGGGGACTCCCTAGGGGTCCTAACATGTGATAAGGCATACTAGGACCTCAAGGGCGTTCCCATGACCCCTTTTGACACATTGGAATGCTCAAGTGTGTCTTAAGGGGTCGCAAGACCCCTTAAGACACACTTGAGCATTCCAGTGTGTCAAAAGGGGTCATGGGGACTCCCTAGGGGTCATAGTATGCCTTATCATGCGTTAGGACCCCTAGGGAGTCCCCATGACCCCTTTTGACACATTAGAATGCTCAAGTGTGTGCGAAGGGGTCTTATGACCCCTTAAGACACACTTGAGCATTCCAATGTGTCAAAAGCGGGCATGGGGACTCCCTAGGGGTCCTAATGCCTGATAAGGTGTACTAGGTGTATACACCTAAAAATGGTCATGTAGACTATTAGCCCCTTTTGCTAAATCATAAATTGCTTATTCTTGATCAAATCCTAGTTCTATCATTTATTCGATTATTTTCTATGGGCTAACCATCTTATCCTAAGTCTTTATTTATTTAAAAGGAATATTTCCTCCCCTTTTAATAAATAAAAAGCCCCCACTTTTCCTCTTATCCTAAGTTGCACAAATAAAATATTATTCTTATTTTATAAAAAGGGAAAAAGCACTTTTTGTCTCATATGGACACAAAATTCAACTCTTATTTTCTCATTGGAGGATATTTGTGCACATGGATTGCTCCCTCTTCAAGCTCCACCATTTATTAAATCTTTTGCCTCTTAATCTCCATGGTCCATTCCTTCTCATTTCCTTTAAAAGGAGAGCTCTCTTCTTCATTCTAGATCCCCAACTTTTTATGCTAATATTATGCTGCAGGTTTTCTAGGTCACTTTGGAGCTTTTGGAGATTTGGAGCATTCTTGGCTTTTTGCATCTACATGTTATCATAGTTTCATTTCTTGCATTATCATGGCATTCTTAGCTTAGATTTCCTTTATGCTTTAGATTAATTCATCTAGCTTAACTAGGAGGCTTCGTAATACTTGCATCTTTCATTTTCATAGCTTAGCTTGCATTTCCATTTCTAGCATAGCATCACATTGCATTTCATTTGATTCTTGAGGATATTGGCATTCTTGCCCTTGTCTTCATTTGAATCTCCCATTGCATGGTTTACTAGCAAGGTTATAGGCTAAATAGCTCTAGCTAAGAGCATTCTTAAAATCCTTGCACTCCATGCTTAGGGAGCTATGGAACAATTTTTGAGACCTCATTCTTGAGTGTTCTTGAATGTAATGATTCATAGAAGTGTGACACATTTATAGCACACACTAGGACCCCTAGGGAGTCCCCATGACCCCTTTTGAAACATTGGAATGCTCAAGTGTGTCTTAAGAGGTCCTAAGACCACTTAAGACACACTTGAGCCTTCCAATTTGTTAAACAGGGTCATGGGGACTCCCTAGGGTTCCTAGTACACCTTATGATGCGTTAGGACCCCTAGGAAGTCCCCATGACCCCTTTTGACACATTGCAATGCTCAATTGTGTCTTAAGGGGTCTTAAAACCTCTTAAGACACACTTGAGCATTCTAATGTGTCAAAATGGGTCATGGGGACTCCCTAGGGGTCCTAGTATGCCTTATCATGCGTTAGAACCCCTAGGGAGTCCCCGTGACCCCTTTTGACACATTGGAATACTCAAGTGTGTTTTAAGGGGTCCTATGACCGCTTTAGACACACTTGAGCATTCCAATGTGTCAAAAGGGGTCATGACATCTCCCCTGGGGTCCTAGTATGCCTTATCATGCGTTAGGACCCCTAGGGAGTCCCCATGACCCCTTTTGACACATTGGAATGCTCAAGTGTGTCTTAAGTGGTCATAACACCCCTTCAGACACACTTGAGCATTCTAATGTGTCAAAAGGGGTCATGGGGACTCCCTAGGGGTCCTAATGCATGATAAGGCGTACTAGGACCCCTAGGGAGTCCCCATGACTCCTTTTTACACATTGGAATGCTCAAGTGAGTCTTAAGCGGTCATAGGAACCCTTAAGACAGACTTGAGTGTTCTAATGTGTCAAAAGGGGTCATGGGGACTCCCTATGGGTCCTAATGAGTGATAGGGCATAATAGGACCCCTAGGGAGTCCCCATGACCCCTTTTGACACATTTTAATGCTCAAGTGTGTCTGAAGGGGTCGTAGGACCCCTTAACACACAGTTGAGCATTCCAATATGTCAAAAGAGGTCATGGGGACTCCCTTGGTGTCCTAGTATGCCTTAACACGCGTTAGGACCCCTAGGAAGTCTCGACGACTCCTTTTGACACATTGGAATGCTCAAGTGTGTCTTAAGGGGTCCTACGACCCCTTTGAACACACTTGAGCATTATAATGTGTCAAAATAGGTCATGGGGACTCCCTAGGAGTCCTAAGGGGTCCTAGTATGCCCTATCACTCGTTAGGACCCCTAGGGAGTCCCCATGACCCCTTTTGACACATTGGAATGCTTAAGTGTGTTCGAAGGGCTCCTAAGCCCCCTTAAGACACACTTGAGCATTCCAATGTGTCAAAAGGGGTCAAGGGGAATCCCTAGGGGTCCTAGTACACCTTGTCACACGTTCGGACCCCTAGGGAGTCCCCATGACCCCTTATCACACATTAAAATGCTGAAGTGTGTCTTAAGTGGTCCTACAACCCCTTAAGACACACTTAACCGTTGCAATGTGTCAAAAGGGGTCAGGGGGGCTCCCTAGGGGTCCCAGTATGCCTTATCATGTGTTAAGACCCCTAGGAAGTCTCGATGACCCCTTCTGACACATTGAAATGTTCAAGTGTGTCTTAAGGTGTCCTACGACCCCTTCGGACACACTTGAGCATTCCAATGTGTCAAAAGGGGTCATGGGGATTCCCTCAGGGTCCTAACACATGACAAGCCGTACTAGGACCCCTAGGGAGTCCCCACGACACCTTTTGACACATTGGAATGATCAAGTCTATCTTAAGGGGTCGTAGAACCCCTTAAGACACACTTGAGTGTTCCAATGTGGTAAAAGGGGTCATGGGGACTCCCTAGGGGTCCTAACATATGATAAGGCATACTAGGACCCCTAGGGAGTCCCCATGACACCTTTTGACACATTGGAACACTCAAGTGTGTCTTAAGGGGTCTTAGGAGCCCTTTGGACACACTTGAGCATTCTAATGTGTCAAAAGGGGTCATGGGGACTCCCTAGGGGTGCTAACGCATGATAAGACATACTAGGACACCTAGGGAGTCCCCATGACCCCTTTTGACATTTTGGAAGGCTCAAGTGTTTCTTAAGGGGTCCTAAGAACCCTCAAGACACACTTGAGCCTTCCAAAGTGTCAAAAGGGGTCATGGGGACTCCCTAGGGGTCCTAACTCTTGATAAGCCTTACTAGGACCCCTAGGGAGTCCACATGACCCCTTTTCACACATTGGAATGCTCAAGTGTGTTTTAAGGGGTCCTAAGACACCTTCGGACACACTTGAGCATTCCAATGTGTCAAAAGGGATCATGGGGACTCCCTAGGGGTCGTAAGGCATGATAAGGCGTACTAGCACCCCTAGGGAGTCCCCATGACCCCTTTTAACACATTGGAACACTGAAGTTTGTCTTAAGGGGTCACTCAAGGGGTCGTAGGACCCCTTAAGACACACTTGAGCATTCCAATGTGTCAAAAGGGGTCATGGGGACTCCTTTGGGGTCCTAGTATGCATTATCACTTGTTAGGACCCCTAGGGAGTCCCCATGACCCCTTTTGACACATTGGAATGCTCAAGTGTGTCTTAAGGGGTCCTACGACCCCTTAAGACACACTTGAGCATTCCAATGTGTCAAAAGGGGTCATGGGTACTCCCTAGGGGTCCTAGTAGACCTTATCATACATTAGGACCCCTAGGGAGTCCCCATGACTGCTTTTGATACATTGGAATGCTCAAGTGTGTCTTAAGGGGTCATAAGACCCCTTAAGACACACTTGAGCATTCCAATGTGTCAAAATGGGTCATGGGGACTCCCTAGGGGTCCTAATGTGTGATAAGGCATATAAGAACCCCAAGGGAGTCCCCATGACCCCTTTTGACACATTGGAATCCTCAAGTGTGTCTTAAGGGGTCGTAGGACCCCTTAAGACACACTTGAGCATTCCAATGTGTCAAAAGGGGTCATGGGGACTCCCTAGGGGTCCTAACAAGTGATAATGCATAATAGGACCCCAAAGGAGTCCCCATGACCCCTTTTGACACATTGGAATGCTCAAGTGTGTCTTAAGGGGTCGTAGGACCCCTTAAGAGACACTTGAGCAATCCAATATGTCAAAATGGGTCACAGGGACTCCCTAGGGGTCCTAACGCATGATAAGGCATACTAGGACCCCTAGGGAGTCCCCATGACCCCTTTTGACACATTGGAATGCTCAAGTGTGTCTTAAGGGGTCCTACGACCCCTTCGGACACACTTGAGCATTCAAATGTGTCAAAAGGGGTCATGGGGAAACCCTAGGGGTCCTAACGCATGATAAGCCATACTACGACCCCTAGGGTTTCCCCATGACCCCTTTTGACACTTTGGAACACTCAAGTATGTCTGAAGGGGTCCTAAGACCCCTTAAGATACACTTGAGCATTCCAATATGTCAAACAGGGTCATGGGTACTCCCTAGGGGTCCTAGTATGCCTTATCACATGTTAGGACCCCTAGAGAGTCCCCATGACCCCTTTTGACACATTGGAAGGCTCAAGTGTGTCTTAAGGGGTCTTAGGACCCCGTTGGACAAACTTGAGTGTTCCAAAGTGTCAATAGGGTTCATGGGGACTCCCTAGGGGTCCTAACGCATGATAAGGCAAACTAGGACCCCAAGGCAGTCCCCATGACCCCTTTTGACACATTGGAATGCTCAAGTGTGTCATAAGGGGTCGTAGGACCCCCCAAGACACACTTGAGCATTCTAATGTGTCAAAAGGGTTCACGAGGACTCCCTAGGGGTCCTAACGCGTGATAAGGCATACTAGGACTCCTAGGGAGTCCCCATGACCCCTTTTGACACATTCAGATGTTCAAGTGTGTCCGGAGGTGTCCTAGGACCCCTTAAAACAAACTTGAGCATTCCAATGTCTCAAAAGGGGTCATGGGGATTCTGTAGGGGTCCTAGTAAGCCTTATCATGTGTTAGGACCCCTAGGGAGTCCCCATGACCCCTTTTGACACTTTGGAACAGTCAAGTGTGTCCGAAGGGGTCCTATGACCCCTTAAGATGCACTTGAGCATTCCGAAGTGTCAAAAGGGGTCATGGGGACTCCTTAGGGTTCCTAGTATGCCTTATCATGCGTTAGGACCCTTAGGGAGTCCCCATGACCCCTTTTGACACTTTGGAATGCTCAAGTGTGTCCGAAGGGGTCCTAGGACCCCTTAAGACACACTTGAGCATTCCAATGTGTCAAAAGGGGTCATGGGGACTTCCTAGGGGTCCTAACACATGAGAAGGCATACTAGGACCCCTAGGGTTTCCCAATGACCCCTTTTGACACTTTGGAAATCTCAAGTGTGTCTGAAGGGGTCCTAAGACTCCTTAAGACACACTTGAGCATTCCAATGTGTCAAACAGGGTAATGGGGACTCCCTAGGGGTCCTAGTACACCTAATCACACGTTAGGACCCCTAGGAAGTCTCCATGACCCCTTTTGACACATTGGAATGCTCAAGTGTGTCTTAAGGGGTCGTAGGATGTCTTAAGACACACTTGAAGCTTCTAATGTGTCAAAAGAGGTCATGGGGACTCCCTAGTGGTCCTAGTACACCTTATCACGCGTTAGGACCCCTAAGGAGTCCCTGTGACCCCTTTTGACACATTGGAATGCTCAAGTGTGTCTTAAGGGGTCCTACGACCCCTTAAGACACACTTGTACATTCCAATGTGTCAAAATGGGTCACGGGGACTCCCTGGGGGTCCTAGTACACCTTATCATGTGTTAGGACCCCGAAGGAGTCCCCATGACCCCTTTTGACACATTGGAATGCTCAAGTGTGTCTGAAGGGGTCGTAGGACCCCTTAAGACACACTTGAGCATTCCATTGTGTCAAAAGTGGTCATCGGGACTTCCTAGGGGTCCTGACGCGTGATAAGGCATACTAGGACCCCTAGGGAGTCCCCCTGACCCCTTTTGACACATTAGAACACTCAAGTGTGTCCGAAGGGGTCTTAGGACCCCTTAAGACACACTTGAGCATTCCAATGTATCAAAAGTGGTCATGGGGACTTCCGAGGGGTCCTAACACATGATAAGGTGTACGAGGACCCCTAGGGAGTCCCCATTACCCCTTTTGACACATTGGAATGCTCAATTGTGTCTTAAGGAGTTTTAGGACCCCTTAAGACACACTTGAGCATTCCAATGTGTCAAAAGGGGTCATGTGGACTCCCTAGGGGTCCTAATGCGTGATAAGGCATACTAGCACCCCTAGGGAGTCACCATGACCCAAATGAGATGTTAGTGAATTACTTCTTGCTAATACTACTCTTCCACCAGATCCAGATTTCAACCCTTTTGTGGATCTACAGGCTTAATCGCGAGCCCATAGAATTGGCCATGAGAAAAATGTAATTGTATATCAACTAATTACAAAATGTTCAGTGGAGGGGAAAATATTGCAACGATCAAGAAGAAAATTGGCTATGGAAAATCTAGTTATGAATTCTTTTAAGAATGAAACTATTAAGGAATTGGATGAATCACAAACCATGAAAATAACCTTCTACAACAAAGAACATTCAAGCTATAGAATTTATTAACTCTGAATTTAAACATCTTATCAACATTCATGGAAGAGATTTCATTAGCATCCATGGAAGAAATTTCATTAAAACTTCAAACAAAATTATCTAAAAAAATTCATTAACTTCAGGCGAAATCATTTAAGATGGACAAAAATAAAATCGTATTACTCAGAAATGGCAAAGAAAGAAAATGAGATAAATCAAAGTTATCAAATTCTTGCAATCCGCAGCTTCTCTCCGAGCACAAAATGACAATCCATGGACACAAAATTACGGTAAAATTTAAATTCTTCGAGTAAGTCATTCAGAAACGCGCAGAATACTAGAACGCATGATGATTTATAGAGAATTTATGATGGACTATGCTATGCAAAAGCCCGCAATCCCTACCATATTTTAGAGTACTGATGAGAAGCAATGGCGAAATTCTAAGACAGAGGTGGCGCTGGCATTGAAGCGGCAAGACATTCTTCATAATATCGGGGCAGGACCATCGAAACGACAAGGCTTTCCTCATAATGTCACGTCGCCACTAATCTCTTCTTTAAATTTATTAATGCGGTCAATTCTACGGCACCTACATAATTTCTAGTACAACTGCTCATTTTACCAAACCCTTCACTGCTCTCCATAATCTTCGACCAGTTCAAAGGTCCATCTGGTTGTTCTTGTTTAACCTCCCAATGACTCTATTGAGCTGTCGGATTATCAACAGGTGTGGTACAATTGTCTGGTGACCAGAATCTATTTCAAGAACCTTTGCAATTTAGCGTTCCGGTTGAAAAAGCAGGGAAAGATACCATTTCACAGCCACAGGCGGTGGAAACAGAGTGATTCTCTTGCCCTCTGCTTCTATAATCCGCCTCCAGTGAACTATTCTTCAAAGCCTCCATTTCTGCGTAGTTAGGGTTTTCAGCGCCTGTAAAAGGCACAACTAGGCCCCTGTAGGGACTCATGCTCATGCTCAGAATCATATTAAATAATATTTAAAATGTAAAATGTATATTATATAATATTTAATATATAATATATAATCTAATATATAGTTTTTGATATTAATATATAATTAAATAATATTTAATGTAACATGTATATTATATAATATTTAATATATATAATATATAATCTAACATATAGCTTTTAATATTAATATATATTAAATAATATTTAATGTAAAATATATATTATATAACATTTAATATATAATTGATATTATATAATATTTAATATATCTAATATATATATGTTTATGAAGGATGGAGAAATGGGAGGGAGAAAGTGGAGGCAAAGTGAAAATTCAAAATTGTGCGTCATGTTCGGGTAAATATCGGGTACCCGATTAGGCTTGGTATTGCTTTGTGCACCAAACCTACATGGTCAACTATTGGAATGTCTCAAATACGTGTTTTTCCCCTGTTTCTCTGAATTCTAGACTTTGACAATGTAGCTAACGACTTTGTTTTCACCCGAATTTGATAAAACAAAAAGAGTATCTTAAGGAGATTATCATCTTTCTATCGATATAATTGCTGTCAAATTTTGAATTCGGTAAGTAATTATTAGTTATTTTTCAATTGAGCTACCTCTAAAGTGTTGATTTATATACTGATTGAAAAATGACTATAACTTTCAAATGGTATAACATTTTTGAAATCTGAAAAATGCGTCACATTCTATGCTTCGTCTACTATAAGGAAAAAAAAAAATTGAATTTTGTAAAGTTTTGAATGAGTTAAGGTGGTCAAACACAGGAGTTTTTTTATTCTGAAAACATTGTAGCATAAAATTCATAATTAATTATTTTTTTGGAATAAAATTACAAAAAAATATGTGTCACATCCGGGCATGAGTCTACTACTTATATATAAAATCTTATAATAAAATATTATCATTTGATTATGATTAAGGTGGTCAGACATACACCTACTTCTTATTTTTTTCCAGAAATTTTTGTAATACTACATTGAAATCTATACTTTCCACCAATCATAGTAACTTTTTCTCAAAAAAGGCCTAGTAGTTTAGAAACTACATTCAATTTTCTACAAATTCTATTCTTACAACTTTTTGATATTAGGTTCATAGCTAGTTGAAATTTTCACATCAAGTTGACTAACCCTGATTTGTTGATTTTTCATTGCCACTTAAGAGCATAGTTTGGCCCCTCATGATCTTGCACATACCAAAAATCTTTATAGGGGGTTATGGTGCATGAGCACCTAAGGACTCAAGAAGGCCTCAAATAAAAAAATGTTATGAAGAGTCCTAATTGATCATTTTATGGTCTAAATGAATTTTATAAGACCCTTGAAGCTTAAAAGATGTAATGGTTGTGTTCATGAAGTCAAGTTTTCCTATTTGGTCCAATAAGGGTCATAAATAAAAACCATGTAATAAGTGCATTAGAAGGAACTATAAGTATGGATTAGGTGTTTTGAGTCATATTTGGTGTAATAAGTCCAAATGTAGCCATTTTGAATTAATTGATATGATGGTTCAAAGGGCAATATGCCAAAAGTTTTCAAGAGTTAACAAATTCAAATTCAAAATACAATGGCTAGTTAGTTCAAATGTTAGTTAGGGAGGTTGTAGTTGGTTTCAGGGTTTGAAACAAGTTAAAAATTCATATTCATGCCTATAATGGATTGTTGGAGGAGAGAGGAAGCATTGATATGTAAACAAACAAGTTGGCAATACAAGACACGCTATTTTCTTGCATATTTGGATGAAAATCTGAACATTGTGCATTGTGAATCTTTCCTTTCTTTCATCTTTTGAATAGAACCTATAATTAGATGATTTAAAATCATTCCTTTCATTAATTTGAAGAGGTTTTGAAGGTTTATCAGTCCATTTTTTCAGATCATACTGACTATTCCTATATACTATTGTTATTGATAGTTTTGTATTGTTTTGAAGACCATTATAAGGAAATAGGCTCATTCCACTTTATTTATTTGCTATTTATTTTGGAATGAGTCTTGACAAGTTTATTATAGCCTTTTACATTGACTTGAATGTAGGAGAAGTCATATTTCAAATCAATGGTGATCACCTATTGAGAAAATGTGCTTAATGAGGGTGTAGGGTACATGGTGCCATGTATTGGTTTAGGATTTTTATTTGAACAAGGGTACTATTTTATGGTGGATTGTGTTATTTCATGTTGAGTAGATGTTGAAGGAACCCTTGATTTAATATAGAAGTGACTGGAAGTGATAGATCTAGAAAGCCCTAGTTTTAGGCCCCTAAAAGTGAGGGTAAGGTAAATGAGTGATCAAATGGGCATGACACCTCAAAAAAGTTTGAAAATAATCTGATTGGGATTATGACTCAAGAATTTTTTAAGAGAATATTCATAAGTTTAACAAAATTTATACATACTATCTACAAGAAAGATACATAGCTTTCTTCATGTTTGTTTATGACATTAAGAATATTACTATCATGACACACATAATTAGTTGATTAATAATAAATCTAATAACAACATATTATGGTTTTATTAATCTCCTATGAAGTAGGGGGTTACAAGTCCTTAATGAGGCAGGGTGTTATATAATTTATAAAGTTTTGGCTCAAGTTCACATTTAGGATTAGGTTGACAACTTTGAAGAGTTATTATAATATATTTCCCATCTAAATTGAGGTGTGGCATTTCAGGCACCCAAGTTTGGGTTGCATCATATAAATCTTAAGACATTTCCATTTTGGAGGTCATCTCATTATATCTCAATTTATCTTTTGGAGCACTTTGTGTTCAAGTATGCTTTGTGGATGAAATCTCATAGAGGTCTATGGCTTGTCGACAAAAACCCATAAGTTACGAAATCAAGAGCATGAAACTATTTGATTCAAAAGGACATTCTCATTTAGGGGATTGCATCAATCTTCACATATTTGTAGGACATTTTTTTATTATTCAATAAGTGTGTATGTATTATAGGTCATAGGTGAAGTATATGTAGCTAGAGTACAATATATGTATCAGTTTGTTGTTTTTTGTGTGCTATTGCAGTTATTGTTTTTTTTTTTTTCTCTTTTCTTGATCTTTTTTAAGAGTTGGAAATATCAAAATTATTGTGAAAAAAAATTGAAGAGTTTTCAATGCATTAGTTGACAATGCGTGTGTGATTTAAGTGTTGTTTTTTATTCTATATTTTCATTGTGGCAATTGTAATTATTTCCCATCATTTCATCACGCTATACAAATTAGAACACATGTGTGTGTAGGATGAATGTGTATTTGGTTCTCGTTATAACAAAATTTTGCACCTTGTTTGGTGTTTGATCCCAAAGAAACCTTTTGAAACATGGAAACAACCTCCAAGTGTGGGAACTTGACAAGTAAGGTTGAGTCTCTAGAGAATTCCAACTTCCTTTCCAATTATGATGTGGTGTTGAACCAAACCTACACTTGAAACCTACTTCTACACCTAATCTAACAACTTCTTAAGGAAAACAGAAGAAGGATTGTATAAAATAAAAAGGGTGATGGACTAGATTAGAATTTGTTTCTCCCTACCTATGAGTGCAAAAAATGTCAATAAAATATTCCAAAACATACACAAATCTCTCATTTAATCGATCACAAAGACTCTTACGTGGGATAGAAATTATGAGACATTGAAAGGAAAGAGGGAATCATAGTGTAACATTCATAGCAAGATTGACACAACATGCAATCTTAGAACAAACAAAAATGCATTCAAACATAAAGGCAAGAATTTTTTTCACAAGACACCTAAAACTGAGAAGAGATAAAATAGAGATATTCCATTAATGAGAATGCAAGACAAATTTATAGTTATAGGACATAAGTCACTGTAAGAGAACAAAAGAGAACCTAGAAAATATCTTATAAACTTGCCTTAATAGTTTAGTCATAACTCAAATATTTTTTTTTATTAAAACCCTAACCCAACTTGGGTCTAGTTGCAAGACAATGTGATCGGAAAATCAGATCAAAGATATGATCTTGGCATGTAAGTTGATCTCTACAATGATTGAAAGAGGCCACACTGAATACATCCCTGGGGTTGTAGAGAAGAAACCTTCAACACGATGGATCAATAGTAGATATGGTGAGATTGTTCTCTCTAATATAGAAAGGTCATTTGCAGATCATTAGGAGGCTTGGAGAGTGCTCTGGATGGCATGTGCAAAGTCTAAGAAGATTAATGATGTTGCTCCAAGTTGATAGAATGGTAGAGGGGTTGATGAAGGTAGCTAATAATTAAATTTCAACCTATCTGTCTTTTTGTATGGTGTCATAGCTGTTGAAGTTCAGATTGTCTTTAACTTTTGAAAGTCATTCATTGTTGAAGATCCTTGCACACGATCAAATGGTTGGGAGCCACTAGAAAATCCTTCATAATACAAGTTTAAAATATCACCACCAATTGAATTTTCCTTTACAATTGAATGAACTGTGCATCTCCACAACATTGATAAGATGCCAAAGAATATTCTTGTAGAGGCATGGAGGATGGACATTGAATTGTTGATCAAGAACTAGGTTGGGACCACCATAGTTCCACCTAGAGTTTCAAATTCTAATAGGAGTTCCATAACTTCTATTTGGACTTGCAATGATTTATAGAAAGTTCTAAAACTCTTATCGGGTTTCAAAAGTACCTTTGGAACACGCCTCCTTCATTTTCTCAACCTTATATCTTTACTTTAGTATAATTCTATTTCAGGTGTCAAGTTCTGAGGAAGGTTTTGGAACTTCTTGTTGGGCCAAAAATGCTCTTTAATAATTCTTACAATGTTGGACAACAAAGTACTTTAAACTTGTCCTTCCACTTAACTTTCCCTCTTAGATTGAAGTTCCACTTTTGATGTCAAAACTTGATGCTATTTTTGGACTTGTGTGTCAGGCTTGATACTTGATTTTGAACAGAGAAATTCTTTTACTTTTCACTTCATTTTCTTATATCTAAGTTCCATTTTTTTGTGTCAAGCCTTAACACTAGTTTTGGAACGAGCATCTAAACCCAATACTTGATTTTTAACTAAGACTTATCCACTTGGAGAATGAATTGGACAAGGACCTAAATAAGTTTATGGAATTGGAAAAATGACTAAGGCATGAAGGATGAAGGGCTTCGGGGTTTAAGCCATAGGACCACTTTGCAAAGGGTTTTAATCCTATTGAAATTATCTTAGATCAGATATATGAGATAGGCTAAGGGCGGCATAAAATTCTATTAGTTCCATTTGTGCAAGTTTCAGTGTTGGGTAGCTAGTTTTATTGGTGAAGTTTATTTTTTAGTTCAAATAGGTTTTTATCATGGAAAAATATGATTTGGGTCGTTATTATGTAATTAGAGTTAAGACCTTGCCAGTGAGAATGGTATATATTTTTATTGATAATTTCAAGTGACTAACAAATTTGGCACCTAAGAAGAGAATAGAAAAGTTGTTAGAAAAAAACCCTAATAAAAGAAATGTTAGGAGAAGTAATACGATATAGTTTTGAAGATAGAGAGAACTTCCTCCAAGAAAATGTAATTGGAGTGAATGAGAGACAAAATGCATTGACTTCTCTAATGATAAATATATTAGAAGCCCTAAATAAATTAAATAATGTGTAGTTAAATAGGTCAACTTAGGGTTAAAAAAGTGCATCTAGAAATGGTAGATCTATGGGGCATTCCATTCCAAAACCTTCAAATCCAATATTTCTAAGAAATGAACAAGTTGAAGAAAAAATTCATGGAGATCCTTATTGTGATTATCTTGAAAGAAAGCTTATAGTATACAACAATTAACTTGAGTTTTTAAAAAAAGAAATATGTCATTTATCAATTATTTATAAATACAAGATAAGAGGGCTCCAGGAAGAATACATAATAATGATCACAAAAATGATGAGAAGAAAATGTTACAAAAATAAGATTGCAAAATCAAGCACACCCATGTTTGATGGAAGTAATAGAATTTCAGTGAAGGTTGGCTACATAAATTGTCAACATTATTGACACTAAATCCTATGGTGATAGAAGATGCTATTCATTTATCTAATTTAAATTTGGAGAGAGTTGCTTATAATCAGTAGCATCATAGATTAACTACATAAGTTTATGATCATATGTAAGCATTTGATGAATTCAATCAAAGAATTCTAGATAATTCCAAAAGTAAGGGTGAGAATCAGTACTTTAGAGAGCTTGAAAAAATTAAACATGATATAGTAGAAGCTTATGTGGCTAAATTGTAATGACATGCAATTATGGTACTTGATATTTCATAGAAAGGAAATACATTTCTTATTGTTAAGGGATTGGATGAATCTCTCAAGGGAATCAAAAAGGCCTTTGCACATACAAATTTTGCAAGAGTTCATTAAGAGGACTTTAACCTTAGAGCCATATGTGTGTAGAAGAATAAATTTTCTTATCATTCTAAGGCATCCACCTCGTTATAAAAACAGAGATGATTGCAAAGGAAATGATGACATGCCTCAACTTTGAAGAAGTTCACACAACTAGCTGCAACATAGAATATGGACCAAGAAACAAAGAATGATATTAGGAGAAAGAAGTTATGATTCTCTTATAGAAAGCTATGGATTATTGGGCTTAGATCCTTAGATAAGGGACAAAACAATTAAATTGAAGTGGTGTTGGATAAAGATTAAAATTTATAGTCCATGAACCTAATGTATTTGAGGATTTATTTGAACATGTAGCCAAAGATGTAGAGAATGATGTGATAAAAGAGATTACAGTTGTTAATCTTTTAGGATCCAAAATTTATCCTTTTAGAGTTTTTCAAACGATATCAAAATAATTGATGATTGTGTTGCTAGATATTGGTCAAATTCTCATCACTTTATTAATGATGGTTTGGTGATGAAGAGAGGATTGAAGATAGAAGTATTCAAAGGTTTTAAGATCATGGTGTTGATGAATTCATCATTCCATGTACTAAAGTAATCAAGTAGATCAATATAACTCTGGGAGGGTAGATAAGATATGTGAAGAAATTTATGTGGTTGGTTCAAAAGATACTAATATGATTTGAGGTGTACAATGGTTTCATTCTCTATGGGAGTTCAGTAATTTATTGACCTATGGAGCTTAGGTTCATAGTAGATGGAAAGGTTATTATACTTAGAGGGATTTCAAATGAAGCTCTATAGGTGTCGACAACCAAACAGATGAAGAACACATTTTATAGGTCAAGTAGCACTGGAAACAAGTTTGTTGATTATTTCCACAAAGTCTACATTAGACAATAAAGTTACTACTTATCACATTGAAATTTAGTTTTTTAAAATATAAACATAGAGTAGTTTTCAATGATATGCCTCTAAGACTTTCATCAAATAGAAAATTTTAGCATGTTATAAAGTTAGAACAAGGGTTCCAACCTATTATAACAACACCATGTTGTCATCCGAGAGGATACAAAATAAAAAATTAGGAGGCTATCAAAAAACTTCTTGAGATGAGATTAATAAGACCTAGCTCATTTGCATCTTTAGTAGTTCTGGTTAAGAAGGATGGTACCATGCACATGTTTATTGGTTATAGGGATTTGAACAAGAGGACTATCAAGAATTTAGAAATCCTATTCCAAGAGAGATGGGCTCATAATGAATTGCATGGAGTTGTGTACTTCTCCAAAATTGATTGAGGTCGGGATACCAATAAATCTATATGAGAGATAAAAATATTGTGAAAATAAATTTTAGGTGTCATTATGACATTTTGAATTTTTTACCTTGTCTTTTGGACTCAATTATGCTCCAATGACTTTCTAAATCATGCATGAACCATGTATTTAGTGAGAAAATTAAAATAATTATGCTGGTAGTTTTTGATGGTATCTTAAAGTAATGTCATAAGTTGTATCATTATACAACTTTATACCCATATGGGGCTCATTTTGGTGCTTTCTCCTCATGCCCCTACTAGATGACTAATTGTGCTAATTCCATGGCAAAATCTAGAAGCCGACACAATCCCAAGCTTACAAGCCAAATTTCATGCCAAAATGACAAGACTACGACATTAGGTACCAATATATGGCTATTTTAGGCTCAAGTTTCAACCTCTAATGGTATTAAATTTTTTGAGTGGGAATTTGCTCCCAATGTTAGTGTTCTTCAAAATTATTAACACATTTCATGAGGTTGAGTATAAATACAAACTAGCAACATTGACCTATCATGAAGATTCAAGACAAGAAGATCGTAGCAAAGGTATAAAATTTCAATTCAGCATTTTCTTGAGGTTTTTTAAGCCTCTTCCTAATCAAACGCGCCCTTTCTTTCTAATCATCAATGTTGTAGGGGAGGTCAATTCCTACCCAAGGTTTGACTTAGGCAAGCTCCTATATACCCCAATACATTTTCTCTTTTTTTTTGGTGTGTGTAGGACTTGCATCCAACATATTTAAGTTATAGATTCACAAAGAGAAAATTGAGACAAACAAATCCAGATTTCAAAGAAGGGAAATGCCCTGGTCATTGTCAATTAGGTCCAATGGTGAACATGTTTTAGGCAAAATTTCACGAGGATGATTTGTAGGGCATCCTAATCTAGAATCCACTCATGAAATTTTTATGAGACATCTTCAAGTTAGTGGCACCTATTTACATATAGATTGTCACTTTTAGGTTCAAATTGAAAATCCAAGTTCCTTTCTAAATCCTATTTCCAAATCTATCTTCAAAATTTGCAAATTTGTTTTGTAGCTTACTGTTTGTTCTAATTATTGTTAATTTTGTGCTCTTTCTCCTAGTTCTTGCATTCTCAATTTGATCATATCTAATCATATCCAATCAACAATTAAAAAGGGGATAATCAACTACATGCGGCCATCTCTCATATGGGGTTGAAGTTGGGCCTATTTGGTTGTTCCTCAATGGAAGTGTTTGGAAATGATTTCTAGTTTGCATTCTTAGACTAGATTACAATTTTTATACATTTTATTTTGGCGAACCCGATATATTGTGCATAATTTCTAATTTGGATGTTTAGATCAGTGTTTAAAAAAGCTATTTGTGTTGAAAAAAATCTTTTCGCTGTTTGCGTTGAAAAAACGCTTTTGCTTGTATGATCTGTAAGAATAAGAATGCTATGACAGAGAAGTCTGATCATTGTAGATTACTTTTTGTTGTTACAAAACATTGCCTTGAAACCCTCAAAATATTGTATTTCGAAATGATCATTACAGTTTACCTTATAGATTTTCGTTCCTTTATTAGTCGCTATAAGGTATCCGCCCCATGAAATTAAATTCCGATTCATAATTTTTCACTTGCAATTTACTCAATTGCTATCGTCTGTTGAGTTTTTGACCTATGAATAAAGTATAAATTGAGCTTGTATCCATAACTGCAATTTTCCTCTCCACCTTGGTGAGGTTTTTCATTACCATGTTCCGCATAAATCCTCTAAGTAATCTTCATCATCATAATTCCAATTTTTGACCTCCAAAAGAGGTTTCTTTGATATTCTGATAACTCTATCCACATAGTTCATTGTACAATTGTTTTGTTTGTTGTTCCTGGTCTGTTTATGCTCGTGAGGGTTTGATAACCCCTATGATAACTTTATAAAATTCATGATACATTTTTTAAATACCATCATATATACACATACTCTAAATTTAAATAGATTTACAAGGCTCAGCTTGTTCACCAATCTGCTCAAGAGGTCAACATCTGTATACAGGATTTCAACAACATATCCAAGGTGAAAAGTCATGCACCCACAAGACTTACCCAACAGGCATTCGGAAAACCAGACTTACATAGATTTCAATAGAGAGATTTGTAAGCTCCTCATACCAGTGCTTTGTTGTTTTTCACAAAATGTCCATCTGAAGAGCTGTAAAGAATAATGTTCTGGCCCAAATGGCAGATATGACAGGAACAGGGTTATAGAAGTAATCCGGACAAAATCACTAAGGTAGGACTGCATAAAAACCAATAGCTTCTCTCCTCATGTAGCAAAGCATTCCCTTGGTGGTAATCCCATCTCTCAATTTCCTGGTGGCCGAGAAGAACTCTTCCCTTCAAGTGTCCTCCTCATTTGACATTTTCTTCTGGATGAGAAGGAATCCATTCCCTTCAAGCATCCTTCACTTTTGAGAAGATGTTGATTTTCTTCAGGCATCCTTTTCATTTCACATTTCCTTCGGGATAAGAAGATATCAATTCAAGCATCCATCTCATTTGGCATTTCCCATTCTTCTGCCTCCTTCAGCTCTTCAGTCCACAGCTTTACAAGATTCCTCACAAAGAGTTCAATGTCACAGCTCCTCCATGGTATTACAGAAGTAAACTGCAGCAAGTACCTTATCAGTATATATGGTCAGTACATGATCTACTATATCATTTCATCAATTCAAAAGCATCTTTGGCACAACAAATAGCCAGTCATTTTTCCATTAACTGAGAATCTTTTTGATCCCTTACGACTGTAAGTTTGACACCATACACTTTATTCATTGTAAGCTCGTCCATATAGTTTTCTTCCTTACTATCACCAGAAATCTCCACAAGAACATTGCCCCTGCTTGAAATGATGGAAACGGTTTGAATCTCTCACAATAATTTCTCTTGCAATAATCTTGGAGATAAACTTGGTTGCAGTGTGGCAGTCCCCACAGACCCGAAGGTTTTTGACAACTCTAATTGTTGTTCTAGGGGTTGTGTTTAACAACCCAAATACAATTGCCAACTTTTCACTATGGTGGCAGAGAAGTAGTTCCTTCTCTTCCTCCTCCACATCATTAAGGACAGGTCTAGTATCTGGAATATACCCTGCTGCTTTCATTTCCCATGACAATTTCTCTAACATTGCATAGATTTCCTGTGTTTGTGGGTGTGATTTGTCTCCCACACAAAAAATATGTATTGTTTTACGGACTTCAATCCAACTACATCCAGGCATCTTTTTAACTCCTCTATCTTTCATCAACTTCCTTAACTTTTGGACATCACCCCATTTGCCCACTTCTGCATAAATGTTTGATAAAAGAACATAAGGTGCATCACGTTTAGGATCTAGCTCAAAAAGGAGTGTTGACACAAATTCTCCTAGCCATATATTCTTGTGCGATCTACAGGTGCCGAGCAAAGAGATCCACACAACCACATCAGGCCTAACTGGCATTTTAATAATAAAGTTAAAAGTTTCCTCAAGATAGCCAGCACGGCCAAGGAGGTCAACCATGCATACATAATGGGCCATCATAGGCATAATTGAATAAGAGGTACTCATGAGATTGAAGTATATGCAGCCAACATCCACTAGACCAGCATGGCTGCATGCAAATAAGATACAAAGAAAACTTACTTGGTCGGCGATGGTTCCTGAGTGCTTCATTAGTTCAAAGAGTTCAAAGGCTTCCTTGCTATAGCCATGCATTGCATATCCGGCTATCATTGCATTCCACGATACTACACCCGGGTTATCCATTTTATCAAACAGTTCACGAGCTTTCTGTATGCTTCCACATTTTGCATACATGTCAATTATAGCATTTGCAACTACACCAGACCAAAAACCATTTTCAATTATTTTTTGCTGGATCTCGATCCCCTGTTTCAGAGCTCCAAGTTTGGCACACGCTGGGAGGATACTGGCAAAAGTTGACGAGTCAGGCCTTACACCAACTAATTGCATTTGTTTAAAAATCTCCAAGGCTTCCTCAACAAGCCCACTTTGTGTACATCCAGCAATGATCGTGGTCCATGAGACTACGTCTCGCTGGGGCATTTTACCAAACAGATCATGTGCCTTCTTTATGTTTCCACATTTTGCATACATGTCTATAAGAGCATTTGTAACCACAATATACGACACATTTTGGCTTTCAATTATTTTCAGATGAATCTCTTTACCCATCTCCAAATCTCCAATTTTCGCACAAGCGGGGAGGATGCTTGAAAAGGTTGCCGAGTCTGGCTTTACGCCTGCCAATTGCATTTCCTGATAAACCTCCAAAGCTTTGTGCACGGACCCGTTTTGCACACACCCAGCAATAATTGCTGTCCATGAGACCACATTTCCTCCGGGCATTTCTTCGAAAAGTCTTAAAGCCTCTTCCAGACTACCACGTTTTGCATATCCTGTAATCATCGCATTCCAAGAGACCACGTCCGCATTATGCATTTTGTCAAACAATTGGCGTCCCTTTGATATTCTTCCACATTTTGCATACATGTCTATGAGGGTATTCATCACAATACCATCAGACAGAAATCCACATCTAATGATTTTTCCATGTATCTGCAAACCATGTTTTATCGATGCAACATTGGCACACGAAGGAAGAATATTGGAGAAGGTGAATTGATCAGGTTGGACAGCCGTTCGTTGCATTTCGTAAAAGAGAGTCAATGCTTCTTGAGGAAGCTCGTGCCTTCTGTACGCTGAAATTATCATATTCCATGAGAACACGTCTGGTTCAGTCATGTCATGGAAAACTTTGCGAGCACCCGCCAAACTTCCACACTTGTCATACATGTTGATGAGTTTATTTGGTAAAAGTGTGTGTGGGGTAAATGCAAATCCCCTTTCATTGATATGAGAGTGGATTTGTTTGCCCTCTGAAAGTGCTTTGCCGGCAATGCAGGCCTGCAATAGATGAAGATATGTAGAAATTTCTATGGGAGCGTTGTGGGTAGTAAGCAAAATGTGTAAAGCTCCTTCCAAACGACCCTCTGTACAGAGTGCTCTAATAATTTGATTGACATTGGTTATAAATGACATTATATGAATATGGTCACACAAGGTTTTTCAACCCTCTGCCATTTCCATATTGGAGGCTGTTTTAAGACACCAAGTTACGGTTTCTGCAGAGAATGAACATTGATTTCATGAACTAGGTGCCGTTCATAATGAAAACTACTGTAAAACCCCATTGCTCTTTCTTCCATCGAGGTGAAGGATCAGTAGGACGGAGAACTTCGTATCTTCTTCAAAACAGGTGTAGGAAATGGAAGTATGTGATTGGTTCGTATGTTCGTTGTGTCTATTGTTCTTTATAGTTATCAGGGCTGGGAAAATAGGATATCAATTTATAAGGGGAAATAATTGGCAGCATCCCTACAAAATGTACCAAAAATAAATAAATAAAAATATCGAACTTTTTTTTTTTAATTCGTGAAAATGCAGCACTTTTTTTGCAATTTTTTTTGTGGTTTTCGACCATAAAATATGATCATGAAGAATAGATGGTGAAAATTTCGCGAAAATCTGTTGTGTTTTCTATTTTTTGAAATTTGGTCAACGGTGCATTTTGTAGGGAGCTTAGCCGCGTCCGAAATAATTGATGGTTACAAAAATATTTAACCACTAATAGTCTTAAATCACTAATAGTCTTAAAGTTAAATTAATAATCTCGTACAAAATCCTTTTAGTTAAGGTTGGTATGTTCTTAATAAATATATTTTGGATAATTTGTTTATTTAACTATTTACAAAAGGTTGAAATATGGATAAACATTATCAGCCTAAAATGGTTGTTAAGGAATGACAAAGCTTTCGTTTCCCTTAGGCACTGTGCTTAGGGTTTCTCAAAACCTACATTTTACAAGTGTTTCCCATTTACTACAAACACATGATGTCACTCGGTGTGCAATATGTGACCTAGAGGGCTCTGTTGGAGGCAGTATAAATGTTGCTCTATGTCAGATTAAGGGGCAGATCTCCAAGGGCGGTGTGGTCAGAGGCAGTAAAAACATCGCTAGTGTGTTTGGCAGGAAACTTGCTGGTCATGGAGCTAGGTATGATGCGATAGTGGATGGGGATCATCCCCTTTAGAGAGTGAAGGATAGTTGTGAGGATGAGTCTTTGCTTTGTCGAATTCAAAAGGGCAATTTTAGGGGTTTTCAAAGGAGTGAGACTTCTTTAGTGGATGAAAAGTCTGTATATTGTGAGAAAGAGCATTAGGGTTTTTGGAGTAAGAAGGGTAATGGTCTTAGAGAGAGTTGTTTATTTGTAGAGGTGGTTTAGAAGGAGGCCAACATTGGAAGATTGGTTTCATAATGGATTGAGCCCATTACAGACAGGCCTATGGTATGTTCAGGAGAGGAGATTGAGGAAGAGATTGCTGAAAATGAAAAGTTCTTCAAAGAGATAGGTTGATTAGGAGGTTTAAAGGCTTTTGGCCCAACCGTGGTGAGCTCCATAAATGGATATCATAAAAGTGGAGCCCTATTTTAGATGAGGATGTACAAATTTATCCTAGAGCTCAAGGATTTTTCGTGGTGGTATTTGGTAGTAAACATGATAGAAAGATAATCTTGTGTGAATTGGAGTTGGGAGAACAAGTATTTGTTGTTGCTAAAACCTTGGTATCTGGCATTCAACCCATCTTCTGAATCTTTCAACAAAATTTTGGTATGGGTAAGTGATGCAGTGCAAGGCTGAGAGAATCCCCAAAGGAGATGTCCAAGCCCCCAGCTAAACAACCACACAATGGAATCACAACAACAAAGCAAGATCTAATAACAATCTGAACTCTTTATTCATAAAATAACTGATTACATGTAATGTGTCAAGTTGTAAGGCCTTCCCAATTATGGCCAATTACAAAGCAAGTAATAGTTCTGCAAGATCCCTCAAGATCCAATTCAAACCCTAACCCTAGCTAGCCAAATCTTAACAACACATCAATATGGTAGAAACATCCAGCAAGATCTAAACTTGTGCTCACAAGCCACCAAGCAATCTCCTTGTTCCTAGGTCACAACCACTAGCTTTACTCATAAATTTGCAACTTCAGATTCCTAACTTGAATATTTGTTGCTTCTCTCATTTTTCTCCCCTCTTCCCCTATCTACAACTCTACCCTAGACCTCCTTATATACTAGTTCAACCACAGGTCGGCTGGAAGAAAGAAATAAATCCTAAACCCAGTCAGCTACTAAACATGCCTCAAGCCGGCTTACAAATAATATTAAATGCACATAGGATAAAGATCCAAGACCCAAATAGGTCCACACACATCCCCACAATCAATCGATGTCACAATCACACGCTACATGCATTAAATGCATCAAGTCGACTGATCAAATCTGCAAGAACTCCATTTGACAAGCCAAACTACTGCGTGTCAGCAAAACTACCGAGCAAGCCAGGCATTACTGAGCAAACATATTGACCGAGCTCCACGAGCATTGTTGAGAATAGGTTCTTCCGAGCACTAGAAGTTTTTTTGAGCTCCCTCGATGACTGAGTCCCTTTAGCGACTGAGCCCCTCGATCAATACTGCAACCGAGCAACACTTCTCCAATCAAGTTCTCCAACACTAAGGTCAAAACACTCCAATCATGCAGGATTCCTAACTACCCCAGGAAACTCCTGCATCAAACACCCTGGGTGTGAAAAGAAGTTCTTAAAGGCTAGAAGAACATCTTATGGGATTCAACACATAAACCCCAAGTTGGTTCTTCACATACATGTCCTCCAAGTCTTCAACTTGCACACTCTTCCCTTTGTTCCACCTTTGTAAATCCTTTCCAACAATAGAAAAATGTTGTCTCTTCTTCTTCACATCCTTCCTTGGTACCCTACAAGTTTCTTTCCCGCGCTGATCTCCAACCCTTTTAGGATCCTTCAACTCAACTCGGCTTCCAAAGCTCAGGTTCCTACTAACGAGTTCTTCATTCTGCAAAGGAATCAGTGAAAACTTCCTGCCACCCTTCTCAACAATAAACGTATTCTTAACACAATCATGCATAGCCCTGCAATCATACTGCCAAGGTCTACCGAGCAATATATGACAACTACTCATGTCCACAATATCACACAACACTTGATCCTTATACTGGCCAATCTGAAAGTCAACAAGTCATTGCGCCCTCACTTCCGAAGCATGTACATCTTGCAACCAACCAATCCTATAAGGACAAGGATGTCTCACTCTTTTCAAACCAAGTTTCTAAACCATCTCCTTAGCTACAAGGTTATCAGTACTACCACCATCCACAATCACATTGCAGATTTTACCAGAAGACTTACAACAAGTCCTAAACAAATTTCTCCTTTGACAAGGTTCTAGTATTCGCTTACCAAACAGTACTCGTTGAGCCAACAAATTATCCCCTCCCTGTTCGGGCTCATTCACGGAGTTTTCAGCCTCATTCACTACAGCAGCTCTTTGATCACCAGTCTTCTGGGAACATTCATAAGCTCTGTGTCCTTCTTCACCACAAAAAAAAAAAGCACCCTTAAAGGAAACCTTACCTATCTTCTTCCTCGGCTCAACAAGTTTTGGTTCATCAGTCGGCTTACCCTTCACCAAGTGATCCTGTTTCTCCTTCCCTTGAGATCCACCTTGATGTTTTCTCTTCAAATTATCTTCTGCCTTTAGAGCATACTGATAAGCATCCTCAACAGAGTTAATCTTCAGCATACCAATCTCATGCTGAATATTGAATCTCAAACCATTAATATACCAAGCTACCTTTTCCTTGGAAAGTTCTCTATGCCCAGACTGAATATTCAACTTATAGAACTCCTCGCTATAATCCTTCATAGATAAATCCTTCTATTTCAGATTCTGCAACCTCTTAAATAACTCAAGTTCATAGTCAACAGGTATATATATACATACATATATATATATATATATATATGTATATATACATGTATATATACATGTATATATATATATATACATGTATATATATATATATATATACATGTATATATATGTATAGATATATATATATATACATGTATATATACATATATACATATATATATATATATACATATATACATGTATATATATGTATATACATATATATATATATATATATATATATATATATATATATATATATATATATATATATATATATATATATATATATATATATATATATATATATATATATATATAGATACATATATATAGATAGATACATATACACATATTATATATGTAAGTATATACATCTGTCTAGTGTATGCTAAGTTTACAATCATATATTTTTATTTCTTCATAAGCCCTATGCATTCTATAGAACTAAAAGCATGTGTAGAACTATGGAAGCTAATTTTAGTCTTACAAAATATGTGCGGGTTATTTAGTACTGAGGAACCTGTATGCATTATGGTTAGGTAAGAAGGTTGGACAATGACCCTAAGGCTTGTAAGTCCCTTTTCCCTCCATTTCTCCCCCTTTACACATCTTTTGATCTTCCAAGACAATTTATCAACTCCCTCTTCATTAGGTTTACACATCATCACGTAGGTATATGTAAAATTACCACCATAATCTCACATGTCTTCTCAACTTTCTAACCATATAACATTTTCTATTTTTGGACAATATTAGCATAGTAAATTTTAAATTTCTTTATTAGTGTCTTCACAGTCCTTAGAGACATGTGTATACCATTTCCTTAATGACTTTTGATCTAGTTGACCAAATTCAAAATAAGTTATATATTAATTATTTTGATGCAAGTTATGCCCAACACACAAATAGGCACTAGATTTTCAGGATGTGGCCACTTCAAAAAATCATTATAAAAAAATACTAAATAGAAAATTACAAAAAAATACACAACTTCTAGATCTCACTCTTACCTATCATTCTACTGAAGGGTTTTGCAAAATACTAAATCTAACTATATCTTTTGTGAAGCATGTAGAATCAACTATGTTATGTTTTTCTAAAAAAATCAGGAATAGTTTTTCATGCACAATAGGTTTGAACCTCTTAATATTATCCATTTTTAAAAAAAATTAGTAGTTTAGAAACTAGATTTAGAGTAATACAATTCTTATTCTTTGCACAACTTCTTATTTTGATTGCATGACCCTCAAATTTCTCTTCAAAGTTAAGGTTTACCTGATTTTAGAAAAAAAGTTGCCACTTATACCCCACTTTTTGTTCACCATCTTGGTGCACTTACCCTTCAGTGAGAGAGAAATACAATTTTTTGGTTGTAGTTAACATTTCTATAATTATGCTTACAATTGTGCTTTTTGGAAGATTTTTGCTATGAAAATCATGGTTGAGGCTGTGCTAATGGTTATGTAGATATATTTAGGATTTGGTCTTGGTTGTAGCGTTCTCTGGTGGCAAGAGTATAAAAATTTTTATTGGGGGTTTTTCAAAAACTTGTGGACTAAGATGCATTATAGGAATTGGTTTCCTTCCATCATTATACAAAGATACAAGAATGAGATCACTTTCATGGTTGACAACCTTGATAATTATTATACAAGGATGAGATAACATTCAACATTAACAACTTATGGATACCTAAACTACCTTATGAGGTCTTTGAGAAAGAAGTGAAAGCATATGCTGATATTTTTCTAAGAAAACATAAGAATCCCATTGTAGAGATGTTTGGGACTTATGATGAAATCATCAATAAGATAAATAAGAAGAGTGCAAAGGGTAATTTTGAAAAATAATAAGGATAAATTATATGATAGATGATTTTTGGAAGATTTTTTCTTTGAAAATATTTGGTTGAAGTTGTGCTAATGGTTATGTAGATATATTTAGGATTTGGTCTTGGTTGTAGCGTTCTCTGGTGGCAAGAGTATAAAAAAATTTATTGGGTGTTTTTCAAAAACTTGTCGACTAAGATGCATTATAGGCATTAGTTTCCTTCCATCATTATACAAAGATACAAGAGTGAGATCACTTTCATGGTTGAAAAGGATAATTATTATACAAGGATGAGATCACATTCATCATTAACAACTTATAGATACCTAAACTACCTTATGAGATCTCTGAGAAAGAGGTGAAAGCATATGCTGACATTTTTCTAAGAAAACCTAAGGATCCCATTGTAGAGATGTTTGGGACTTATGATGAAATCATCAATAAGATAAATAAGAAGAGTGCAAAGGGTAATTTTGAAAAATAATAAGGATAAATTATATGATAGGTGAGGTGGTCCACCAAAAACCTCATCTAACACTCTTTTGGAATCTCTCCAACCTGATTTGAATCCTCCATAAGGTGTTCAAGATCCTAGAAGGACTAGTAGGTCCACTTATTCCACAAATAATACTTCACAACCATTCGGGTCTCCTTAAAAACCCCCTACTAGAAGAAAATAAAAATTTGAATTCTTGTAAATAAAGGCTACAAGGAAGAAAAAACAAAGACCCAAAGACCAAGAAAAAGAAAGAAGATGGAATTGATGAATATGGACGATGAAGAAGAATAAGAAAAAGGAGAGAAAAACTCTAAGATGTAGAGGAAAGAAAATAAAATAAAGAAAAATCCCCTAGTGACACATTCTAATGATCCTCTTCAAGTAGATGCCATATTTAATGGTATTGAATAGTCTATATTGCTAAAGAAAACAATAAATATTTATCCAAAGGTGCCTCCTAGAGATAAGACAAAAATTGAAAAGGCTATAGGGATACTTATGATTAAGTACAATATGGATTTGAATGAAATTTGGTAGATTGAATCCCAGATAGTATTGTTGACGTACACAATGATAAGAGAGAAAGTGCAGTAAAAGAGGATGCAATATTGAGACAAAAAAACATTGTACAAGGCTTGATCCTCAATCTCACTGTACCATCCTAAATTGTAAGAAACCAATTTCTATACAATTTAAGGATTATTTTGTGTCTACTTTAGTGTATTTTATATGGTAAGACCTCATATGACACTTAAAGGATACCTAAATTCAAATATGGATCTTCCTTTCCTTTCAATCTTTCTTAAACTTGAGGTTGGTCCTTATTCCTAAGTGTGTTCCTCTCTTTTTCATCCAATCCCATAATTTATTTCGTCAGCTAGACCCTATATACTTATTTTTGGCCTTCGTGACATGTCCCGACCCTGAAATGAGTTGTAAATGGAAATCCTACACATACCCTATATCTATGGCACCCAAATCAAATCTGGGCTCATTCTCCTAGGTACATGTCATCATTGGAAACATTTCCTAGGAGAATGGAGGCCAAATTTGGCCCAGAGACCCATATCAGGACTTTGTGGGGAATCTGGTCCCGTGGTCGGCCTACTTAATTTTAAATCTCTAAAATAGTTTGAGTTGTATATAATCCCCCAACCTCTCCTCATTTTTGCATCCATTATCTATTGTTATCAACTATGATCAATATTTTACAAGTGCAACCATCATTGTCAAGTGCAAGAAAGAAAACCAAACATTAATCAAGAGTCATCAAGTTGAAGCATTCAATTTTTCATTCTTATGAAGTAATCAAGGTGTTTTCTTCTAGATAGATCTAGCTTCTTTCCCCCATTAGAGGCCAAGAAAAGGATTTTTGTATCAAGGAAGGAGATCCACATCCATCTACTTTCATTCAAGCTTTTCTCTCTCTTCTCCTCAATCAAATATTGTGGTGAATAACAAGATTTATTCTATGAGGTTTTGTCTTACATGATTTCCTTTTAGGTTTTTGTATTTAGTCAAAGCTATTGCATGAACATATTTGATCACATTCAAAGAAATATTTTCATAAAAAAGGTATGATATGCTTCATTTTCTAGATCTAGCCTCTACTACATGACATCACATTTTCCTTTATTTAATTTCTAAGGATAATTCCTAAATAGGGGTTTGACCAAGGGAAACCCATTTAGCCAACCTTATTTCCCATTTTTCTATGTGCAGAAATAGGTTATAGAGCCATTAGACAGGATTTGGGCAGATCGAGAGTAGCCGAAAGAATTATAAAATTTTAAGACAAAACCACCAAGAACACATCACCATTGCCATCATGTTCCAGGAATACAACACCATTTCCATCTTGTTCCTATAATTTTAAGCTTAGATTTCAGTCACAGGTTGGTTTTGTCTTCTAGTTTTCACTTTTTTAAATATCCTCTCATTGTCTATTTGTTACAGTCATTTTTACCAAATTTTTAGTTACTTTCCTAATTAATCATTTATATTAACTCATCTACATTTCCACTTTCATTACTTCATCAATCACATTTTTAAGGAAGAATCATTATCTCGATTTAGTTCTTGGGTTAACCCTTGATCTAAGGTTGGGGGTATTTTCCTTCTGAATGTGAAATTGAAGAAAAGGGAGGTGATTTATCTATATTTACATTAATTCCCATTTCCTAGTGTACACTCACAACAGGAAAGAATAATACTATCTCAGAGACAAGCTAAAGGAATTTGAACTAAACAAAGATTAAATACTCTTATATCCATGGTGAAGGAGGATAGAGACAAGATAGAAAAGGAAACTAAAGAGAATACCCCCAAAATATTGGGAGAAATCAAGAAGGTTGAAGTGGTATTTGAGGAGGAAACTTATACTTCTGCTTTGGATGTATTTTATTTACAAGACATGCCTAATTTATTTTCATAAGAGGTATGTATATCATCCTTTGATGTTCTCACATTATAGAATGTTAGAAAAGAGACGCAGGATAAAAAAGGCAAGGAAACAAACCCCTCTAGAGAATACCAAGAAAAAAAAATTGGATGAATAAAATGAAGGGAAGCAAGGAGATCTAAATATTCCTCCTCTGAAATGCACAAAACAAGTAAGTGATAGCACCATGGTTGATTATAGCACCAATGATCATCCTAAGAAAGATCAAGATATTGTAGATAAATATAAGGTTAGCTCTAAGAAGGAGTGAGAGATTAAAGGGAGATAAGTTAGCCATGAGGAGTAATTTGATCAAGGAACTTCTTCCTCTGATTCTTTTAAGGCTTTCTTGCAATTGTAGATGCAATTTCAAGTAGTGGTGACTCTATAATTGCTTCTATGCACAAGATAAATAAATATAAATTTCCAACATATCTCCTCTTTAAAATATGTGACTTGGAGACATTATACATTCATCAGCAAGGAAGAAGATTCTCCAATAACATTTGGAGAAGAGAGAGTCCTTGGATGAAGTTATTATTAAGATTATTCAAGAGGGTTTACCAGAAATAAAATTTGGCACATTTCTACCTCTTTCACAATAGTTGAGACTTCTACTAAGCTCCTTAAAAATTCATTCCTCTCATTTTGAAGAAAAGGAAGAATAAGAGGCAATAAGAAAAATTAAGTACAAAAGGATGGTAGAGGCTTCTGATAGGTGTGCTAATTTACACAACAAATTTCAAGACAATATGAAGCATATTTAGAAATGTTTGGAAGATGCCACCATGTTGTATCATATTTTTTTGAAGCACAACCATATCAAAAAAGATAATAAATGACCAAAATGACTCTATTGAGTCACAAGTTGCTCATATGACTAGTATTTATGACTTGGTAAAGAATAACGATAGATCAAAAAGAGCACAAATTGAAAATTTGCATTCACAACTATCACCACTTCAATATTAGAGAGAAACAATCAAGAGGTAGTTTAGTTAGCAAAGGGGAGGATTAAACCTTAGACTTGAATCCTTGACTTGTTTCCTATCTGATGCAAATAATATGATCCAAAGATGAAGATGAAAAGAACTATAGATGATGAAAATGACTTGTACACTCAAATTGAATGTTAAAATCACATCTTATCTTTAGCCAAAGCACACTAGGATACAACTCTTGCTAAACTCAAGTAATTTACAATAATATCTTACCCTATAAGTGATTTGTAGATAGTGGAAAATAGGACAATTTTGTGGCCATGTATATATGAAAAAGATAATAATGAAGTTATCAACACATTTTTTGGTTTTTGGTCAAAATATAATGTACATATATCGATGAAATAGAGGAGAAAATTTTGTTATGTCAATTTTGAGGAGACTATTACTTAATATCACGGGGAGTTTGTAGTGGGTTATTACAATTAGGGGAGCATATTTTTTATGCAAATTTAGACAAATAACCTTACCCTTTTCCCTTGATGTCAAAGGAGGTGAGATGATACCTTGTGAAAAAGTGTTTCCATCAATGACAAATAGGGAGGTGGTTGTGATATATTATCATTAATATCAACCTTAATATAAGTGATATCAAATCATGGTATATTTGTATAGATATATGTTAGAAATAGGAAATACTGAGAGGGGGGGGGGGGGTGAATCAGTATTTCACAAACTTTTACTTTTGCCCACTTATGGATATAACAGATTACTTTAGTGCATACAAAGATTATCAAGCTGATTAACAAACATAGTAGTAAATAGAAAGAACTCATAACACATGATATGTTCTTGAGGAAACCCTAGCCAAGGGAAAACCCCAGTGGGGATGGTACCCACAAAGATCACTAATCAAAAGTATCTTGTTAGGGATATTGGACCCTGTTAAGAGTCAATTTACAATATATAGTAGATCTGTCCTGGTTAAAGGACTTTAGGCCTTGTTAGAAGCCTTAACCCTATTAGGAGTTAGATTACAAAACCTGATCACCAGCTGAGCTCACTGCCCAAACAGGTAATACAAAATGTTTCTGACTATAGTATGGTACTACTTACAACTTCGCATCAATAGCCTTTGCTGCTATCACAATATATAACTATCGCAAGTTATCCTTTTCTTTCTTTTCACACATCACATTTTTTATCATTACATTTCAAGTATGCCTAATATATGAGTTATTAGAGCTAATAACTTTATATGGTCAGCTTCCAAAATCTTTATCCAAGAGTAAACATCTAGGATGTCATCCCTTCATAATGTTAAGTCATTATTTTGACAAGCAAAAATAATCCCTTAACTCTTTTGCTAATACTGTCTCCAAAACTATTATGTTTGCAAAAACTGTCTTCGGTAAACTTTGAATAACTTTGTTCGTACTTCTCCAAACTTTATGCGCACTGAGATGGGGTATCCTCATAA
Organism: Chamaecyparis obtusa; assembly: GCA_027943335.1. Classification (NCBI taxonomy): domain Eukaryota; kingdom Viridiplantae; phylum Streptophyta; class Pinopsida; order Cupressales; family Cupressaceae; genus Chamaecyparis; species Chamaecyparis obtusa. Next base: position 304,967 of record BSBK01005481.1, read on the forward strand.
TTTTTAGAAGCTTCAGTTAACTGTGCAAACAAAAATATTTCTCCAGTGGACGTCGCCAACTAAATCTTCATCGGGTGCTCTGTCAAGATCACTGTATCCATACTTAGACAATTTCTTCCTTCAACTTGCCATACTTGCATTCCAAATTCTGCGCTCTCATTAGAGATCATATGTTTCCATAATGACAACATCTATGCATCCACATTAGCCAAATTGCCAACAATCTCCCCCTTTGTCATTGGTGGCAACATATGGGAAAATTGGCTAAGTGTGCAAACAAAACTTCAAAGCATTTACACAAAATTGTGGCCAAATGTTATACAACACATATACAATATTGTACTCCATAGAATAGCTCCCCCTATGAGTATCCTTCCTCAACATATTATCAATTTTCTGCTATCTCTCCCGCTTTGACAACAATGACAAAGATAGGGTGTACAAAAATTTTACTAAAAAACTTGATACCTTGTTATCAGCTATTGCAAAGCCGGTAGGCTTACAACACAGTCACCAAACTCTGACTTCCATGATTCAAAATCTTTCTCCCATATCTTCTTGATGGATTTAGCAACATTGAGTAGAGTACTCAATCCGTATGCTACTGTCTGACAAGCTTGCAGGGAATTAAAGCTAAACTTCTGAAAAGATGTCTTTGCTGAAAGACACTGCTCAATTTGGTCTTCAACAATTGAGGTCTTGATTGAGATATGCTCTCTCAAGATGTTAATCCTGATCATCTTTCTATTCTTCTCCTCTGCTAACATTTTGATTTCATCATTTAACTTCCTTATGTTCTTCTCCACAGAACTTATCTTTACATTTGGGCTTGTCAAGGTGTTTGTTTCAGCTGTAATTGCATCTATCTTCTCTCTGATCTTCTTATCTTCTTTAGCTGTTAGGATTTCTAATTTTGTGCATTGTATATACAAACTCTTTCCAGTCTCAAAATGTTTCCTCAAATTCTTTATGCATACATCCAAATTACCAATATCATTTTGAATATTTACACTTAAATTTTGTTGCATTTCTGCTTCAAAGGCTTCCTGAACTTTTATTCTAGCAATATCCTTTAAGTTAGAAAATTCAGAGTCAAAAGAGTTTATTACCATTTTAGCTTTCTCAAGTGGATCCGATTCAAATACCTTAGTGCTGATCACACTCTCAAGTTTCTCTGTCAAAACTCTAACTTTGCCTTCAAGGTCCTTCACCTTCTTATTCTTTCCAATAATTTTATTAAGAGATGTGATGAACTCAAGCTGATCATCATCTTCAACTTCTTTTCCAAGGTCTTCAAAAATTGAACCAATTTGTCTCTTCTTACTATCAGGTGCACTAGGGGCAGTGACCTTTGTCAAAATTTGTTTACCTTTAACTGTCTGCTCTACTGGAATTGATTCTGATACAGCTGGTGCTTCCACTGCCTCTATATCCTTTTCTGATTCTGTAATCTTCTCTTGCTCTTCTAAAGCCAAATTGTCAACAATGTTTCCTAGATCATGAAATATTGCATCATCTGACTCTAGTGTCACTTTGGTTCCTTCAATGTCCATTGATTCTTTGCCAATATTGATATGTGAAGAAGATGGGACTTCTTCAATACCAACTTCCTTTGCATGCGGTTCCTCTGATTGCTTCTGCTGAGGATCTGATTCAACATGCTTTCCTGCAACTATATCTGCAAGAACTTGCATTACTGCTTGCTCAGTCTCTTTCTGTACTTCCTCCTTTTTGCCTCCCATTATAAGAATTGTTCTTCTCTTAGTTCTCAATAAAGTTCCAAGAGGCTTCAAGATTCTCTTCAAATGATCTTCATCCTCAACTTCACAGAACTGTCTGATTACATGTTCTCTCATCTCTATGTCCTCTTCTTGTGCTCTTTGTTTTCTATTCACAAGTCTGTTATACAAATCTTCTAGGATCTTACCATGAATAGTGCTAAGTTTCTTATCTGTCAAAATCATATGTGTAATCATTGCATTTTCAAAATTCAATCTGTCAAATGATCCATATAGATCATAGAATTTATTTATCTTAGTGAAGTCTCCATGCTGCAATATATCTTCATTAACTCTTTCAATTCTTGGTTTCCAAGTTTTCTTCTTGATTGAAACTTCATCATCATATTTAATTACTGCTACTTTTCTAGGTACAGGTGGTACAATCACTTTCTGTCTCTTGCCGGGTCCTGTTGCACTTACTTTTACTCTTTTGCTAGAAATAGGAAAAAAATATTTTTCTCCTTCATCTTTTTCAGGTACTTCAACTTTTACCTTTACTGCAATAGGATCAACAGGGTCTGCACTAGATGCCACAAGTGGAACTACAAGATTTTCACTTTTCTTCAAGGCTTCTGTAGTCTTCTTAGCTATGTCAAACTCATGACTTGACATACCTGATTCTTTCAGTATTTTCTTCATAGTAGATTCAACTCTCCTACTAGATTGCTTCTTTTCTTTCAAACTTATTGCAAAGTTGAAATTCTCTTCATAGGTTCCAAACCTATTTGCATGACCATCCAACTCACACTTTAACAATCTATTCACATATCCTACTGTTTCTGCTCCAGATATTTCATAGCCAAGAGGGTCTATGAATTCCATTCTACGCTCAACTGCTTCAATGTAGGTGAACTCAGTGTCTACCATAAAACAAATGTCATCTTTATGCTTTTCAACTAAGGATTGAGGAATCCTTGATCTTTTCTTAACAATATTCTGAAAAGTCTTCAATACAAGCTTCACACTGTCATTGACTTTATCAATTAGGTGCTTCATGTAGACTAAGTTAATTCTTTCCATTGTGTTCACATTGTCACTCCAGTCAACTGTGTAAGGAAATCTTCACAAAATATGGAAAAACATATAGGTTATTAGAGATGAAAACCTAAACTATGTGTACTTAGCCTTCTTAATCTTTTCTAAATTCTCAAATAACTGAATTTTCAGAATTTCACATAGGTCTACTTGTTTCTTCTCAATACACATAAGATAAGCTACATGAACCATTCCTGCAGCCATGTCATCTTCCCTTGAACTACCACATAATTTAGTTGTTAGGATCTTGCAAAGGTACCTAACATCATCTTGCTTAATCTTACTTATCGCAATTCCTCTACCATTGTAACTAGATCCAGTGTTGTCTAAGACAATCTTTCTCATGTTCTTTTCATTCAGTGGAATCTCTCCAACTTTTGATAATCCAGTAACATCATGAATTAGGTCGGCAGTTATATCAATAACTCTATCCTCCATCCAGAATTTCCCATTGTGGATTCTACTTAAAATGATCTTGGTACATTCCTCATCATTAAATTCATACTTCATGTAATAATTGATAATTTCATTGTTCTCTAGGTGCTCATAAGCTGGTTTAACTGACATGTCTTGATTATACAATTTCCTGTAATCATCACTAAAATCTGCATCTCCCAAAGTTTCAAACTTGCAACCTAAATATCCTTTAACATTCTCAATGTGTAATACTCCATCTGGTACGGATGATAGTGCTAGTCTGTCATCAATTTCAGCTGGTTCTACTGGTTCTTTCTTAATCTTAGGCCTATTCTTATCCTTAACATTATGAACCATAGAAATATCCATCTTATCAACTGATTAAAGATCAAAAAATACCTCAACTTTGCAAATCTAGGGTTTCGGTATGATCGGCGCTGCAAACTGCTTCCAAACTTCTTCAAATCATCCTTAACTCACTTTTTCTTCTTTCAAATCTCTTTTCAATCACTTTGTAATCATGATAACTTTGATTTCAACCTTATAACACTTCACATTAACTCGATCTGACATCGCATTCATTCATTTTGCCGCTAAAACCTCAAAAAGCTGATTCTGCAAACCTGCAACCATAAAACTTTTTGCGACCTCGCAAAACACAATATTTTCTTTTGTGCACTTAACCATAGCATTAGGACAACATAAACAAACCTATATCTAACTACGCAAAACTTAACTCATTCAAATTCCTAATCTACACTAATCCTAAGTCCTAAACTACAGAAACTTACATAATTTAAGTACTTGAAGAAGGGTCAGGTAAAGATTCATCCTTACCATTAGTTACATTACCCTCCTGACTACTTTCAGTACTGAATATACCTCCTTGATCTATGCCTTTATCAAATTTTACTTCATCTTTATTGCTACAACAACCTTTCTCTTTGTTTCCTGCATTTTCAATCCTTCTTGCATTGTTCATAGGGTTAGGGTTATGATGATAACCTCCATTATTCATTTTGCAAACTCTTGTTGAGTGTCCAAACTTGTTGCATATCTGACAAATGATTCCATTGTTTCCAAATCTTTGTCCTTGCTGGTTAATCTGTGACTTGCAATTTCTAGCAATATGTCATACTTTGTTGCATCTAAAACATACTACCACTTTTCTTTTATTCATTTCTTCAATAGATCTCATATCTGCATTGTTAGTATTCCCAATCATTCTATTATCATAATTATTCAAAATTACTTTAGGTCTTCTACATTCATTAGCTCTATGTCCAAAACCATGACAATTATAACAATGTCCATTAAGAGGTTTAAATTGCTTACCTGTGCAATCTCTCTTCATGTGCCCAATAGTATTACAAGCAAAACATCTACCTTTGAATTCTCTTTGCATACCTTTAGATGATTCTTCCTATTTTGATTCTTCTTGCTTTGATTCTTCTTTCTCTCTAGGTGGTTCTTCTTTAGGTGGATCTTCCAATGTGTTCTTATCTAGCTTCATTTCCTCCATACTTTCAGATGTCTTCAGATCTGGCTTCTTACTTTCATGATTTGTTCTAAACATACTAAATCCAAATCCAGTCCTATCAAAGAATGGTTCTCCAAAAGAAATTTGTTTTTTAGTCCTATCACTATTTGAATATAGCCTTTCAAGTTGTTGTTTAGATTGAGTTAATTCACCTTTCACAATTTTATTATACTTCTCAAGTTCCACATACTGTACTTTTACTTTTTCATGTTCGGATGTTTCCTTTTCAAGTCTTGATCTCAGATCTTCATTCTCAATTTTCAATTTTTCATTATCAGATCTCAAATTTCTGTCTTTCATACTAATCTTCAGATTTACTATCTTCATCTCATGCTTAAGGATCTCATTTTCTTTTTCTAATTCATCACAATCTTCAACAAGAATATCAGATTTCTTTTCAGATTTCAGATCTTCAATCTTACCTTTTAATTTGTCGATAGCATTCTTTGCATCTTCATACTTTCTTCTTGAGGAGTTTCTTTCATCAGTAAGCATATCAATCTGTTCAAGAGCTTCTTCAAGATTCTTCTGAAGTTGATCCATATCCATAGAGATCTTACTCAAGCTGCTAAGCTTTCCTTGAATGTTCCTTCTCCGAGTAACTGTGCTCTGATACCAATTGTTAGAAATAGGAAATACTGAGAGGGGGGGGGGGTGAATCAGTATTTCACAAACTTTTACTTTTGTCCACTTATGGATATAACAGATTACTTTAGTGCATACAAAGATTATCAAGCTGATTAACAAACATAGTAGTAAATAGAAAGAACTCATAACACATGATATGTTCTCGAGGAAACCCTAGCCAAGGGAAAACCCCGGTGGGGATGGTACCCACAAAGATCACTAATCAAAAGTATCCTGTTAGGGATATTGGACCCTGTTAAGAGTCAATTTACAATATATAGTAGATCTGTCTTGGTTAAAGGACTTTAGGCCTTGTTAGAAGCCTTAACCCTGTTAGGAGTTAGATTACAAAACCTGATCACCAGCTGAGCTCATTGCCCAAACAGGTAATACAAAATGTTTCTGACTATATTATGGTACTGCTTACAACTTCGCATCAATAGCCTTTGCTACTATCACAATATATAACTATCGCAAGTTATCCTTTTCTTTCTTTTCACACATCACATTTTTTATCATTACATTTCAAGTATGCCTAATATATGAGTTATTAGAGCTAATAACTTTATATGGTCAGCTTCCAAAATATTTATCCAAGAGTAAACATCTAGGATGTCGTCCCTTCATAATGTTAAGTCATTATTTTGACAAGCAAAAATAATCCCTTAACTCTTTCGCTAATACTGTCTCCAAAACTATTCTATCTGCAAAAACTGTCTTCGGTAAACTTCGAATAACTTCATCCGTACTACTCCAAACTTTATACGCACTAAGATGGGGTATCCTCATACTCTGTACAAGCTTTAGTTAACTCCACAAACAAAAATATTGCTCTAGTGGACATTGCCAACTAAATCTTCATCGGGTGCTCTGTCAGGATCATTGTATCCATACTTAGACAATTTCTTGCTTCAACTTGCCATACTTGCATTCCAGATTCTGCGCTCTCAGTAGAGATCATATGTTTCCATAATGACAACATCTATGCATCCAAATTATCCAAATTGCCAACAATACATTTGTATTGGTGATGTTGATTTTAGATGCTCACTTTCTGATTGATATTCATCTTTGAATGATATTGGTTTCTTTTGAATGTGTATCTGTTACGTCTGATCATCAGCACGATCATCTGTGGACTTTGTGCTATAGTTTTTCATGTATTTGGAAAGAACCATTCATCTTTCTCTCTTAGTTTCTTTCTGTAATGCATTGTTTAGGCAAATGAAATTTGTAGCGTTTACTGTCCTTTTCTTTTCAGTAAATTAGTCCCTTCACATCTATCTCGTGTTTACGAATAGATGTTTGTAAGCCTTTATTGCTTTCAGGTTAAAAGCATTATCATTTATAGTTTAGTTGATTCATTGTAAATCCTGCACGGGGAGCTGTACCCGGATAATTCAGAGGGCACTTATGCTTCTCAATAGCGAAGTGACCCAACTGTTGGTGTTGGTTGAGTCTTTTTGTTTGGGCTTTAAGGGTCATTTTGTAAGCGTTTCTTTGGAAGACAAATTTGTTCACCAACAAGAAGTTAAACCTCAAACATAATGAGCTCCATGAACAGGGTATTCCAGAGTAAAGAAAAACAAATGTAACTTCAACAAGATATAAATTAAATCATAATGATAATCATAGTCAAGATATAACTTCACCATTCAATTCCATAAACATGAATAATAAATATGTATATACAAAAGATGACGCAAATATAACATATAAATGAACATGTTCTATATATGTATCAAATGTATCAAAAGTATGTCCATATACAAATATGGCACATGCCATTTCAAAATGTCTACAAAATCAATGTTTTAAGGTGTACAATGTGGCATATATGCCATCTCAAAATGTGTCAAGTGTCATCTCTAAATGACCACAAAACTAAAACTACATCCTATGTTGTAGGGGGATCATCAAAATGTAGCCTCTTTGAAGAAGTGTTGGGCTCTGATTGATCCTGCATAAAAAATGAGTTCAAACCAAAGTTAGATTACTTACTTTATATGATTTGTACATATATATATAATTCATAATTTTCAAACACTAATTTAATTAAAATTATAACTGAATACAAATATTTGTACCTGGTCTCTTGATCACCTACCACGAGCAGGTGTCCTAGCATAAGTCCTGGGTAGCAAAGGGACCATGCCAGCAATACCAACTCTGACCTATAAATATATATTTGCAATAATGAGATTAGTAGAGTGGTGCAACATAGAGTAATAAATCTACAAAATAGGATGATAGCATAATATAATTACAAATTGATTGAACTAAAATTAAAACTTACATCTGGTGATCCCTCCTCTGGAATAGTGGGCTGGGTCAACAAAGAAACGAAGGATTCTTGTGGGCCCTCCCTCATAGTCAGAGTAACCTATGAGAGTAAAAAGATTGTCAATTATATATCAATGTACTTCATCATAGCAAACCTGGTTACAAAATACAAATAACAATATGTAAAAGTCTACGTACAATAGGGTTATCACTCCAAATCGAGATGCTTGTAACCCTACGCTGTCGAACCGGTGTCGGGACATCATCAATAGCCACACCCTATACAATAAAGCGCAAGTAAAATATTTATTACTACACACAAGTGGCATACATATACATGCATAATTAATCTTAAACAATTAACTACCTTTCCTTTGTCAACACCTGATGAAGGAACCCTCTCATGCCCCCCACTGACATCGGCTGTAGCCTGCAAGAACACAATAAGATGACAATATATATTAGTAAATGTATGAATTTTATTGCTCTAATTGATAGAGATTTAAGCATGTACACCAAATGATATAAAAAAAAACTAATGGGTACATAATTTATAATATACCGTATAGTCATCAAGGCCAAATGAAATGGCCGAAAGTGTGGACTCATCCACCTATCTCACCTCCTCCTGTGTCATCGACTGAACATAAATGGAAAAAATATATATACATAAGTGCATGCAATCATTAAAACTAATCTAAATAAATAAATTATTTTTAAATTAAATAAGTCATGTGACAAATTTATTTATAATGTTTACTCTTACCGTATCAACAGGAGTCAATGGCTCTACCTGCACCTCCTGAGCACTCTCATGAGATGTAGATGCTCCATGAGGTGTTGCAGCCTCTGCAGCTATGTCTCCTATATCCCCCTCATCAATATAATGAAACTGATATATATCAGAATCAGTAAGCGGTCCGAGGCACATATGCCTGCACGTAATGCACATATGGGGCTCGCATACATGTGAACTCTAACGAGCTGTCGATGCACCAGTAGCATCCAAAGGAGGCAACACTGACCTGGTCTGAGTGATCAACTAATCACTCAGTAAATGAATGGCCCTAATAGTCTGTGAGGCAACCTCTGCAATGATATCAGGATGTTGCACTGGAGGAGGGGGTGCGACATCAGTGGGGGGGACAAAGGTAGTGGCCTTTCGGTGTTGGGAAGATGGCCTAGTCTAAGGAGCTCCTCTGCTTACGCCCATGTTGGGCCTCATACTCCAATAATCAACATGGTGACCAAGCACAAACTCAGCATACAATTTTTTAAGGAAATAAAATGGGACCTCCAAATTGCTATGGGGTGGTTTATCAAAAACCATCCACTAGCGATCCCAAAAGTTTGTGCGCATTGCTTCATTTGTGCACCATTTTATTGATAATTTGGGCTTTTTGGGGTCAACTGGTATTCCGGTTTTAGGATCAACAAAAAGGGCGGCTATATCTTCCTTACTTATATTAAGGGCTGCAATCCCATCATGGTCAAGCCCGTCATCAAATTGGGCATGCATATCATCATGCCAATGAAGCGCAACATTATGTTGCTGCGTGAGTGTGTCAATGTTTCCAACAATTGTATTTAGTGTGGCAAGCATGGGACCTAATGTAGGTATATTTTGATACATGTTTTGGAACCCCGTATTGTGTTCAAATTTTCTTGTATCAAATCTTGTAAAGATGGAGGGTTTTGAAGTGGGGGATTGTTTTGGGGATCGTTATTTGGTGCGGGAGGGTTATTTGCTTCATTGTTATCGGCCATGCCTGATTAAATAAAAAAAAATCTAAATTTCAATCTAATTTCATATATTATTACAAATATAAATACAAAACCCTATTTTTTTAAAAAATGCTACATTTAGCATGAAAATGAAATAAATTAATAAAAATCATATAAATAACTACTTACCGAATATGCTTGGAGTTGAATTTGTTGTTTCTAATATTAAGTATCCGAAAATATATCAGGTATCTGAAAATCGTGGAAAGAACTTAAGAAAATCACGCAATGAAATGAGGAAAAGGGCTCATGGGTTTTGGATTTATGCCATAGTTATCGGGTACCCGATTAGGCCTGTGCTTTGGTGGTAGGTTTGCCTAGGTGTACTGACACCCAGGCCTACTAAAAAGTCAACAAGCACTTTCATGCACTTTTGGACGAGTGAAAAGTGAATGTTTTTCACATCGCCACTTTTTGGCCCCTCATGATCTTGCACATACCCTTCTCTTGTCACAAGATAAGGTGTTGAATAGGGTTCTTGTCTTCATTTCATTCAACTGCATTTTAGGCCTTCCGCAACTTTTCTTTCCTCCTCCATCAGGAATCTGTTGCAATAAAAACTCCCAATATAGCCTTACACGTCTCTTCTACCCATGCCTTGCATCAATTTTTTTTTTGGCATTAGTCATTAAAAATGCATTGTCTGATTTCCTCCATTTGTAGTCATGGCTTGACCATCTCATGTCCATTTTAACCTGCTCCTTGAAGTCCAATTGACCTTCTTTTCCTCTATACATTAGAGGTATTTTACTATCTTCGACCTTTGCATTCAAAGGACATTTCATGTCCCCAATAATCACATTGTCTTGTGCAACTTCATAAATTCTATACTTCAAACATGTCATCACCATTTGTCATCTACTACAACCATCAACCTATTGCCCAAATAATGGCTTCACAACCCACTTGTCTCTTCCTGTGATTCCTTCTTCCTTAGGAACATTCTCATCCAATAACTCTTTCCTTCCCATGAAGATGATCCTTGATTGAAAAACCTTGTCATCCTAAAAACGGGTCAATATAAAAGTCTTGCCATCTTTTCTAACTGTATAAGTGTTCTAAAATCCATCATGTATGGTTCTTCTATTGTATTGCCAAGGCCTTCCTAATATAATATGGCAACAATCCATGGGGATTATATCACACAAAACCTTATCATAATATCCACCAATTAAAAAATCAACCAACTCTTGTTCCCTAACCAAAAGGAATTATTTGTCACTTACCCAAGAAGTCTTATAGGGGTGTGGATGTGGCATTCTCTTCAGCTACAACTTGTCCACCATTTCCTATTAAACCAAGTTATCATGTCATCCTAATTCTATCACCATCTTGCACACCTTACCTCCACTTTTGTAATTTGTTCTAAAAATGGAGACATTTGGTGTTTCTTGGAGTTCCAAAGGCATCCTTCTAAACATGAGTGTTTCACCTTCTTCTGTATTTTCCAATCGAACCCTTTCATTCTCTTCCTCTTGGACTAGTTGCACCCTATTATCATTCTTCCTTTCCAAGTTTGTATTCCTTTTAGGACACTTGAATGATGTGTTCCCTACCTCATTACAAGTATAACACCTACTGATGAATACCCCTATTCCTCTGCATGCTCCAAATCTTCCTCCACCTTTATATCCTCCACTCTGATCACAAATGGATTCATTTCCCTTGATATTATCTCCTTTCCTTGGCTTTCATTAGCCAATCTAGAACCCCTTCCTTTATTGGTATTACCTCTGTCACCTCCTCCTTGTCTCTCTTTCTTCCTATTTACCCTCTCCTCTTCTCTAATTGCCAACTGAAAACACTCCCCTAAGGTCTTAGGAACATTTAACCCAATCTCATCTTGCAAGTTGTACCTCATCCCGTTCAAGTACCTTGCTACGCTTTCCTCCTCATCTTCTAATCGTCCTTTGATACTAAACTTGTGAAATCGTTCTGTATAGGTCATGACATCAAGGTCTTTTTGTTTCAGATTTTGTCTCAGCCTCTTGGTCTGAATAGCATAATTTGATGGAAAAAAATGATCCTTCATCATGGCCACCATCCTACTTCATGATGTGACTTTTGTTCCTCCCCTATCCACTCTCTTTTCTTGCACACTACTCCACCATGTTAATGTAGTCCCTCTCAATTTAGTTTTTGCAAATTTTACCTTCTTCTCCTCACTCATTTCCTCACATTTAAATAAATTCTCTAGGGCATCTATCCACCCCAATACTTCTTCGCTATCCATCTTCCCATGATAGATAGGTAGATCTATATTGTCTCTACGTCCTCCACCTTGCACTGCCTTAAGTACTCTCACTATCCTCCATTCATCAGGATCCAACTCTTCCTCATTCCCTCCTCTAGGGGGATTCTTATCTTCCCTCTCATCTACTCCAACTTCTTCCTCTTCATGTTCATTTTGTTCCCTTCTCCGAGGGTTTCTTTCCAATGCTTATAATAAAGAAAGATAATTAAAAATATTGCATTCATCCACACTAACTATTTAATCAACTTTTGTCATATCATTTTTATCATTTTATTGTCCTATAATTTTCATCTTTTTTTACTCTAATATCTATTATAAATATATAATTCTAAAAAAAATAATGTTCAATAAAAGGTTGTCATTGATTGGATATGAAGGTGCTAGAAAATCTTAGAAATTTATATCCAAGAATGGTGAGTGATGGCTAATAAGAATATTAGGTGAACAAGGCATATAAAAGTGTAGATTTTGGTGTCTACAAAGTGCTTGATAGGTTAGTGATAAATATTTTAAATCTATTTATGTGGGGTCATCTAAATGTATAGTTCTCATTAAGAATACTCTCTCCTTAAAATTATAATAATTTAGTTTTTATAGATAAGCTATCATTTCCAAGGGATAAATGTAGTAAGCACAATGTGTGGAGAGGGTAAAGGTGAATATAAAAATTTGCATATAAAAATATAAAATTATGTATTAGAGATAGAGGGTGGGACGAAATTATTGAACGCACTCAGAAGGGCAAGAGGTGAACGAGTTACTTCTTAAATTTAATCTATCCAATTATAATTTTAACTTCTAATTAGATTTTTCAAAGTGAAAATAAAAATGATAAGATATACACAACATCATTGCACACAAGGCCGCTAGATTTATATGAAAAACTCTACAAGAAAAAAACCATGGCCATAAATCTCACCATATATGAATAGTTTACAACATTGTTTTAGGGCTACAACCAAAGGAAGCAAAAACTCTATAAAGAAATATGTTATGTATGTATGTGTGTATGTATGTATGTGTATATGTATATGTATATGTATATGTATACGTATACATATACATATACGTATATGTATATGTATACGTATATGTATATGTATATGTATATGTATATGTATATGTATATATATATGCATCTATATATGTATATGTATATGTATATAGATGCATATACATATACATATACATATAGATGCATATACATATACATATACATGTACGTATACATATACATGTATGTATACATATACATATGCATACACATACACATACACATATACATCTACACACACACACATATATATACACACATGTGCACTTACACACACACACACACATATATACATACATATATATAGATAGATAGCAACCTCTCAAAACATCAATTATATTATCTCCAAGATAGCTTTACATAAAAATCATGAAATAATTTACCAGTTAGCCTTAACCACAAAAATCAAGAAAGATATTAAGTTCTAGATCAACCCAAAGCATCCCAATATATCTATCAAAGAAAATGTAAATAATTAGGATCGTATTGGATGCAAAGGAAACAAATCATGTTAGTCCAATAACATCAGATCATCATGTGGATCAAGATATGAGCATTTTTTCACTTCTAGTGTGTCCCTAAAATATTATTTTGCAATAGGAGATAGATATGTGTTGGCAAAAGTATCTAGAGACTTATACTGGTGAAAATAGAGCTAGGCAAACCAACTAAAATGCACTTATCCCGTTAATGGTGCATTGCAGTACACCAACACATCTAGAACTTATATATACCATACCTTAGTACTAAACATGACCTCAAATCCACATAACCATTTCTATTAGTCTAGAGGAATGTAGAGCATTTTGAATTGTCCTCAAAGATGCTTTACTCTACCTTGTAGATATTTGATGATAAAAAAAACTCTAACTTTCTATGTGGGAGATGTTATGACATGAAAACATGGATATAACCTCTTGAGGGTAAAAGAACAATAAGTTGTCACCCTTTTACAAAGGAAAAGGCTAACAACACCAAAACTGTAGAACTTCGAGGGCATAAAAGTCACATTTCTGTTGAGAATTTGAAGATGATGTAAACTGATGAAATGTGTGAAATAGGATGAATTTTATGTCTATAATTTTTAAAAATTAATTTGAACAAAAATTAATATGTTTTTTTTAATTTTTTAGGTCTATTTTTCATTTCTTGAAAAATATTGCAAATTAGGGAGTTTACTTCCCGCCAAATCATTATAAGTAAAGTAAGTACACCAAGATGGTGAACAAAAGGGGGGTATAAGTGGCCACTTTTTTTTTTTTTCTGAAATCAGGGAAACCTAAACTTCACAGAGATATTTGAGGGTCATGCACTCAAAACTAAGAGTTGTGTAAAAAATAAGAATTATAGTACTCTGAATCTAGTTTCTAAACTACTAAAGTTTTTAAAAAATAGATAAGATTAAGAGGGTCAAACCTCTTGCACACAAAAAATTGTTCCTGATTTTTTCAAAAAAAATAACATAACTATTTTCGAGTGTTTCACAAAATCTATAGTTAGATTTAGCATTTTGCAAAACCCTTTTGTAGGATGATAGGTAAGAGTGAGATCTAGAAGTTGTATATTTTTTTGTAATTTTATGTTGAGTATTTTATTTTTTATGATTTTTTGAAGTGACTGCATCCTTAAAATCTGGTACATGTTCGTGCGATGGGCATAACTTGCATCAAAATAATCCAAATTGCAATTTTTTTTTAAAGTGTATAGAATCTAGTGTAAAACAGTAATATGTAATTTGTTTTGAATTTGGTCAAGTAGATCAAAAGTTATTAAAAAAAATGGTAGACATATGTTTGTGAGGACTGCGAAGACATTGGTAAAGAAAATTAAAGTTTACTATGCTAATGTTGTCCAAAAATAGAAAAAATTATATGGTTAGAAAGCTTACAAGATGTGGGAGATGATGGTAGTAATTTTAGAGATAACCACTTGATCATTTGTAAAGCTGAAGATGACGAAGTCAAGAAATCATGTTGAAAGAAGAAAAAATGTGTAAATGCACAAAATTGGAGGGAAAAAGGGCTTGCAAGCCTTAGGGTTGTACTCCAAACCTTTTACCAAGCCATAAACCGTACGGGTTATGGTGTACAAAATAACCCACTCGGGTTTTGATAAGAAAAGTCACAATTTTGAGTTCTACAAAACCTATGCAAGTTTTGAAGACATAAAACAACATTTTCAATATCACATAATATGTGTTCAAAACCTGTACGGGTTATGAAGACATTAAAAAATTTGCTTGTAAATGTGCAATACAATACACATTTGTGTAGAGTTACATATATTATATGTTTCTATGTAGGTATATATATGCATATCTATAGTTATATATACATATATTTATATAGATATATGTATATATATCTGTATACATGCATGACTCTTTGTAAAGACCCATATTTTCCCAAAGAAGATAAAATATAAAACAAGCCTAAAATACTCAAAGTCAAAAATTAATATTCCATGTACATCATTAATGATACATATTTTGACCAAACATGTCAAAGGGTACAATCATTTAAGTAGTAAAGATACATCATATTACAAAAACTTTGACCTTCTGTCGAACAAATCATATAATTTAAAATATACAATAATCATGGAATGATATCTTTTCCAAACCATCAAATACACGATAACAAGGCACCACATTGTCAGCAATCTCTGTCACCTAAGCCTATAGACATCACGTCCACCTGCAAATCTTGAGACCGGAGTGTGGCCCAGGCACTTTTTCCACCCAACCATGGAGTGGTTAGCTCCCCCGGGGCTTACCATGAAATGGAAAGCGCACCGACCCTACTCGAGGAGAATAGCTTCCCAGCACTGATGGATCGAAAGAATATGGTGCAACTATGAATCTATCTACTTATCATTCTTTAGACTAAGTAGAAATCTTAATCATAGGGTGGCAGAGAGAAATATACATCAAATAACCAAACATATTAATGAAAAATATGTGAACAAGCTTTGGCCAAAGTATCTTTTGCAATATCAGATATACTGACAAGTAATCAAAATTAACAATTACCCTTCTCTGTCCATTCCACATTACACCCCTATTCAAAAAAAAGATATTTCACCCTATATTTGCCAATTCTATTCTTCCATTTTTCCAAAAGATCACTTAGGATAATAATTTAAACTAAAAATAACGACAGTCCGTGAAAGTAAAGCGGTAAATTTTCTGTTATGTATAGTCGTTTACAATCAATAATCTCCTTCTTCTAATGTATTTTGGATTAATGGAAGGAAAAAAATTAAGTGAAAAGTTAGCAATATCTCTATTCCAAGTATTATTGAAATTTTGATAGCTATTTATTAAAGACTGTTTGAACAGATTTTCTACTATTAACTAAATTTAGAATTCTGGAATTTTTAATGATTTTCTATTGAAAATCATTCGTCATGAGCATAATTAATCATCAAAAATAAAGATGATATTTTATAACATTTAATCTATTCTTGCATGATAATCATTAATCACATTCAATTTATCATCCTAACGAAAATATAAATTCATACATACATATTTTATTCATCAAATGAAATATATCTAGCAATGCTTAATAAACTGACTTAGGTCGTCTACCAACGACCAAGTCAAAAGTCAACAAAAGTCACCAATTATTTAAAATAGTTATAATGTTTGAAAAATCGGTTGACACTCTTCTTATTTCCTCTCTCTCTCTCTCTCTATACACACACACACACACACACACACACACACACACACACATATATACATATATATATATAGATATACATATATATATAGATATACATATATATATATATAGATATACATATATATATATACATGTATATATATACATATACATGTATATATATGTATATATGTATATATACATATATACAGATACATACATACATACATACATACATACATACATACATACATACATATATATATATATA
The DNA here is from genome assembly GCA_027943335.1 of Chamaecyparis obtusa. Lineage (NCBI taxonomy): Eukaryota > Viridiplantae > Streptophyta > Pinopsida > Cupressales > Cupressaceae > Chamaecyparis > Chamaecyparis obtusa. The sequence continues at coordinate 321,682 of BSBK01005481.1, forward strand.
TATATATATATATATATATATATATATATATATATATATATATATATATATATATATATATATATATATATATATATATATATATATATATATCTTCTCTCCCCTTCTCCTCCGATTCCATTTATGGAGCTCACCAAGGTTGAGCCAAAAGCCTTTAAACCTCCTAATCAACCCATCTCTTTGAATAACTTTTCATTTTCAGCAATCTCTTCTTCAATCTCCTCTCCTGAACATACCATAGGCCTATCTGTAATGGGCTCAATCCATTATGAACCCGATCCTCCAATGTTGGCCTCCTTCTAAACCACCTCTACAAATAAACAACTCTCTCTAAGACCACTATCCTTCTAACCCCAAAAACCCTAATACTCTTTCTCACAATGTCCATTCTTTTCATCTACTAAAGAAGTCTTACCTGTTTCAAAACCCCTAAAATTGCCCTTTTGCATTCAACAAAGAAAAGACTCATCCTCACGGCTATCCTTCACTCTAAAGGTGACGATCCCCATCCACTGTCGCATCATACCCAGCTCCATGACCAGAAAGTTTCCTGCCAAACACACTATCGATGTTTTTATTGCCTCCAACCACACCGCCCCTAGAGATCTTCCCTTTAATCTGACATAGAGCGACATTTATACTGCCTCCAACAGAGCCCTCTAGGTCACAGATTGTACACTGAGCAACATCATGTGTTTGTAGTCAATGGGAAACACTTGTAAAATGTAGGTTTTGAGAAACCCAGCACAGTGCCTGCGGGAAACGAAAGCTTTGTAGTTCCTCAACAACCATTTTAGCCCAGTAATGTTTATCCATATTTTCAACCTTTTTGTAAATAGTTAAATAAACAAATTACCCCTAATATCTTTATTAAGAACATACCAACCTTAACTAAAAGGATTTTGTAAGAGATTATTAATTTAACTTTTAGACTATTAGTGATTTAAGACTATTAGTGGTTAAATATTTTTGTAACCATCAATTATTTTGAATGTGGCTAAGCTCCCTACAAAATGCACCGTTGACCAAATTTCAAAAAATGGAAAACACAATAGATTTTCGCAAAATTTTCACCATTTGTTTTTCTTGATCATATTTTGTGGTCGAAAGCTACAAAAAATTGCAAAAAAATCACTATATTTTCACAAATAAAAAAAAAAGTTTGACATTTTTATTTTTATTTTTGGTACATTTTGTAGACCAATTATTTCCACTTATAAATTGATATCCTATTTTCCCAGCCCTCAAAACCATAAAGAACAATAGACACAACGAACATACGAACCAATGACATATTTCCCTTTCCCACACCTGTTTTGAAGAAGATATGAAGTTCTCCGTCCTACTGATCCTTCACCTCAATGGAAGAAAGAGCAATGGGGTCTTCCAGTAGTTTTCATTATGAACGGCACCTAGTCCATGAAATCAATGTTCATTCTCTGTAGAAACCGTAACTTGGTGTCTTAAAAGAGCCTCCAATATGGAAATGGCAGAGGGTTGAAAAACCTTGTGTGACCATATTCATATAATGTCATTTATAACCAATGTCAATCAAAGTATCAGAGCACTCTGTACAGAGGGTCGATTGAAAGGAGTTTTACACATTTTGCTTACTACCCACAACGCTCCCATAGAAATTTCTACATATCTTCATCTACTGCAGGCCTGCATTGCCGGCAAAGCACTTTCAGAGGGCAAACAAATGCACGAGCTTCCTCAAGAAGCATTGACTCTTTTACGAAATGCAACGAACGGCTGTCCAACCTAATCAATTCACCTTCTCCAATATTCTTCCTTCGTGTGCCAATGTTGCATCGATAAAACATGGTTTGCAGATACATGGAAAAATCATTAGATGTGGATTTCTGTCTGATGGTATTGTGATGAATACCCTAATAGACATGTATGCAAAATGTGGAAGAATATCAAAGGGACGCCAATTGTTTGACAAAATGCATAATGCGGACGTGGTCTCTTGGAATGCGATGATTACAGGATATGCAAAAAGTGGTAGTCTTGAAGAGGCTTTAAGACTTTTCGAAGAAATGCCCAGAGGAAATGTGGTCTCATGGACAGCAATTATTGCTGGGTGTGTGCAAAACGGGTCTGTGCACAAAGCTTTGGAGGTTTTTCAGGGAATGCAATTGGCAGGCGTAAATCCAGACTCGGCAACCTTTTCAAGCATCCTCCCCGCTTGTGCGAAAATTGGAGATTTGGAGAAGGGTAAAGAGATTCATCGGAAGATAATTGAAAGCCAAAATGTGTCGTGTATTGTGGTTACAAATGCTCTTATAGGCTTGTTGAGCTTGTGATGAGCCTTCTCCGACTTCAAAAGCACAACCTTCTGAAGTTGGAGAAGGTTCATCACAAGGTGAACAAGCTCAACCTTCAGAAGTTGGAGAAGGGTCATCACAAGTTCCACAAGCACAACCTTCAAAAGATGGAGAAGGGTTATCGGAAGTTCAACAAGCACAACTCACAGAATATCAAAAAAGTACACATCTTTCTCTCTCTCATTGACTCTCTCTCACTCTCTCTCATGATATATATATCACACATATATAAATGACATATATGACATATATGTACATACACATACGTATATAGACATGTATGCAAAATGTGGAAACATAAAGAAGGCACATGATCTGTTTGGTAAAATGCCACAGCGAGACGTAGTCTCATGGATCACGATCATTGCTGGATGTACACAAAGTGGGCTTGTTGAGGAAGCCTTGGAGATTTTTAAACAAATGCAATTAGTTGGTGTAAGGCCTGACTCGTCAACTTTTGCCAGCATCCTCCCAGCGTGTGCCAAACTTGGAGCTCTGAAACAGGGGATCGAGATCCAGCAAAAAATAATTGAAAATGGTTTTTGGTTTGGTGAAGTTGCAAATGCTATAATTGACATGTATGCAAAATGTGGAAGCATACAGAAAGCTCGTGAACTGTTTGATAAAGTAGATAACCCGGGTGTAGTATCGTGGAATGCAATGATAGCCGGATATGCAATGCATGGCTATAGCGAGGAAGCCTTTGAACTCTTTGAACTAATGAAGCACTCAGGAACCATCCCCGACCAAGTAAGTTTTCTTTGTATCTTATTTGCATGCAGCCATGCCGGTCTAGTGGATGTTGGCTGCATATACTTCAATCTTATGAGTACCTCTTATTCAATTATGCCTATGATGGCCCATTATGTATGCATGGTTGACCTCCTTGGCCGTGCTGGCTATCTTGAGGAAACCTTTAACTTTATTATTAAAATGCCAGTCAGGCCTGATGTGGTTGTGTGGATGTCTTTGCTCGGCACCTGTAGATCACACAAGAATATATGGCTAGGAGAATTTGTGTCAACACTCCTTTTTGAGCTAGATCCTAAACATGATGCACCTTACGTTCTTTTATCAAACATTTATGCAGAAGTGGGCAAATGGGGTGATGTCCAAAAGTTAAGGAAGTTGATGAAAGATAGAGGAGTTAAAAAGATGCCTGGATGTAGTTGGATTGAAGTCCGTAAAACAATACACATTTTTTTGTGTGGGAGACAAATCACACCCACAAACACAGGAAATCTATGCAATGTTAGAGAAATTGTCATGGGAAATGAAAGCAGTAGGGTATATTCCAGATACTAGACCTGTACTTAATGATGTGGAGGAGGAGGAGAAGGAACTACTTGTCTGCCACCATAGTGAAAAGTTGGCAATTGTATTTGGGTTGTTAAACACAACCCCTAGAACAACAATTAGAGTTGTCAAAAACCTTCGGGTCTGTGGGGACTGCCACACTGCAACCAAGTTTATCTCCAAGATTATTGCAAGAGAAATTTTTGTATGAGATTCAAACCGTTTCCATCATTTCAAGCAGGGGCAATGATCTTGTGGAGACTTCTGGTGATAGTAAGGAAGAAAACTATATGGACGAGCTAACAATGAATAAAGTGTACGGTGTCAAACTTACAGTTGTAAGGGATCAAAAAGATTCTCAGATTATGGAAAAACGACTGGCTGTTTGTTGTGCCAAAGATGCTTTTGAATTGATGAAATGATATAGTAGATCATGCACTGACCATGTATACTGATAAGGTACTTGCTGTGGTTTACTTCTGTAATACCATGGAGGAGCTGTGACATTGAACTCTTTGTGAGGAATCTTGTAAAGCTGTGGACTGAAGAGCTGAAGGAGGCAGAAGAATGGGAAATGCCAAATGAGATGGATGCTTGAATTGATATCTTCTTATCCCGAAGGAAATGTGAAATGAAAAGGATGCCTGAAGAAAATCAACATCTTCTCATCCCCGAGGATATGTCAAAAGTGAAGGATGCCTGAAGGGAATGGAATCCTTCTCATCCAGAAGAAAATGTCAAATGAGGAGGACCACTTGAAGGGAAGAGTTCTTCTCGGCCACCAGGAAATTGAGAGTGATGGGATTACCACCAAGGGAATGCTTTGCTACATGAGGAGAGAGGCTATTGGTTTTTTATGCAGTCCTACCTTAATGATTTTGTCCGGATTAGTTCTATAACCCTGTTCCTGTCATGTCTGCCATTTGGGCCAGAACATTGTTCATTACAGCTCTTCAGATGGACATTTTGTGAAAAATAACAAAGCACTGGTATGAGGAGCTTACAAATCTCTGTATTGAAATCTATGTAAATCTGGTTTTCCGAATGCCTGTTGGGTTAGTCTTGTGGGTGCATGACTTTTCACCTTGGATATGTTGTTCAAATCCTGTATACAGGCGTTGACCTCTTGAGCAGACTGGTGAATAAGCTGAGCCTTGTAAATCTATTTAAATCTGGAGTATGTGTATATATGATGGTATTTAAAAAATGTATCATGAATTTGAGAAAGTTATCATAGGGGTTATCAAACCCTCACGAGCATAAACAGACCAGGAACAAAAAACAAAATAATTGTACAATGAACTAGATGGATATAGTTATCAGAATATCAAAGAAACCTCTTTTGGAGGTCAAAAGTTGGAATTATGATGATGAAGATTACTTAGAGGATTTATGCGGAACATGGTAATGAAAAACCTCACCAAGGTGGAGAGGAAAATTGCAGTTATGGATGCAAGCTCAATTTATACTTTATTCATAGGTCAAAAACTCAACAGACGATAGCAATTGAGTAAATTGCAAGTGAAAAATTATGAATCGGAATTTAATTTCATGGGGCGGATACCTTGTAGCGACTAATAAAGGAAAGAAAATCTATAAGGTAAACTATAATGATCATTTCAAAATACAATATTTTGAGGGTTTCAAGGCAATGTTTTGTAACAGCAAAAAGTAATCTACAATGTTCAGACTTCTCTGTCATAGCATTCTTATTCTTACAGATCATAAAAGCAAAAGCGTTTTTTCAGCACAAATAGCGAAAAGATTTTTTTCAACACAAATAGCTTTTTTAAACACTGATCTAAACATCCAAATTAGAAATTATGCACAATATATCGGGTTCGCCAAAATAAAATGTCTAAAAATTGTAATCTAGTCTAAGAATGCAAACAAGAAATCATTTCCAAACACTTCTATTGAGGAACAACTAAATAGGCCCAACTTCAACCCCATACAAGAGATGGCCATATGTGGTTGATTATCCCCTTTTTAATTGTTGATTGGATATGATTAGATATGATCAAATTGAGAATGCAAGAACTAGGAGAAAGGGCACAAAATTAACAATAATTAGCACAAACAGTAAGCTACAAAACAAATATGCAAATTTTGAAGATAGATTTGGAAATAGGATTCAAAAAGGAACTTGGGTTTTCAATTTGAACCTAAAAGTGACAATCTATATGTAAACAGGCGCCACTAACTTGAAGATGTCTCATAAAAATTTCATGAGTGGATTCTAGATTAGGATGCCCTACAAATCATCCTCGTTAAATTTTGGCAAAAACATGTTCACCATTGGAGCTAATTGACAATGACCAGGGTATTTCCCTTCTTTGAAGTCTGGATTTGTTTGTCTCAATTTTCTCTTTGTGAATCTATAACTTAAATATGTTGGATCTAAGTCCTACACACACCAAAAAAAAAGAGAAAATGTATTGGGCTATATAGGGGCTTCCCTAAGTCAAACCTCGGGTAGGAATTGACCTCCCCTACAACACTGATGATTAGAAAGAGAGGGTGCCTTTGATTAGGAAGAGGCTAAAAAAACCTCAAGAAAATGCTGAATTGAAATTTTATACCTTTGCTATGATCTTCTTGTCTTGAATCTTCATGATAGGTCAATGTTGCTAGGTTGTATTTATACTCAACCTCATAAAATGTGTTAATAATTTTAAAGAACACTAACATTGGGAGCAAATTCCCACTCAATAAACTTAATACCATTAGAGGTTGAAACTTGAGCCCAAAATAGCCAGATATTGGTGCCTAATGTCGTTGTCATTTTGGCATGAAATTTGGCTTGTAAACTTGGGATTGTGTCAGCTTCTAGATTTTGCTATGGAATTAACACAATTAGTCATCTAGTAGGGGCATGAGGAGAAAGCACCAAAGTGAGCCCCATATGGGTATAAAATTGTATAATGATAGAACTTATGACATTACATTAAGATACCATAAAAAACTACCAGCATAATTATTTAAATTTTCTCACTAAATACATGGTTCATGCATGATTTAGAAAGTCATTGGAGCATAACTGAGTCCAAAAGACAATGTCAAAAATTCAAAATGTCATAATGACACCTAAAATTTATTTTCACAATATTTTTATCTCTCATATAGATTTATTGGTATCCCGACCTCAATTAATTTTTTGTGAAGTACACAACTCCATGCAATTCATTATGAGCCCATCTATCTTGGAATAGGATACCTAAATTCTTGATAGTCTTCTTGTTCAAATCCCTATAATCAATAAACATGTGCATAGTACCATCCTTCTTCTTAACCAAAACTACTAAAGATGCAAATGAGATAGGTCTTATTAATCCCATCTCAAGAAGTTTTTTGATAGTCTTCTAAATTTATTTTTGTATCCTCTCGGATGACAACATGGTGTAGTTATAATTGGTTGGAACCCTTGTTCTAACTTTATAACATGCTAAAATTTTCTATTTGATGAAAGTCTTAGAGGCATATCATTGAAAACTACTCTATGTTTATATTTTAAAAAACTAAATTTCAATGTGATAAGTAGTAACTTTATTATCTAATGTAGACTTTGTGGAAATAATCAAGAAACTTGTTTCTAGTGCTACTTGGCCTATAAAATGCGTTCTTCATCCTTTTGGTTGTCTACACCTATATAGCTTCATTTGAGATCCCTCTAAGTATAATATCCTTTCCATCTACTATGAACCTAAGCTCCATAGGTCAATAAATTACTGAACTCCCATAGAGAATGAAACCATTGTACACCTCAAATCATATTAGTATCTTTTAAACCAACCACATAAATTTCTTCGCACATCTTATCTACCCTCCTAGAGTTATATTGATCTACTTGATTACTATAGAACATGGAATGATGAATTCATCAACAACATGATCTTAAAACCTTTGAATACTTCTATCTTCAATCCTCTCTTCATCACCAAACCATCATTAATAAAGTTATGAGCATTTGACTAGTATCTAGCAACACAATCATCAATTATTTCGATATCATTTGAAAAACTCTAAAAGGATGAATTTTGGATCCTAAAAGATTAACAAGTATAATCTCTTTTATCACATCATTCTCTACATCTTTGGCTACATGTTCAAATAAATCCTCAAATACATTAGGTTCATGGACTATAACTTTTAATCTTTATCCAACACCACTTCAATTTAATTATTTTGTCCCTTATCTAAGGATCTAAGCACAAGAATCCATAGCTTTCTATAAGAGAATCATAACTTCTTTCTCCTAGGATCATTCTTTGTTTCTTAATCCATATTCTTTGTTACAACTAGGGGTGTGAACTTCTTCAAAGTTGGGGGATGCCATTGTTTCCTTTGCAGACATCTCTTTTGTTATAACGAGGTGGATGCCTTACAATGATAAGAAAATTTATTCTTCTATACACATGGCTCTAAGGTTAAAGTCCTCTTAATCAACTCTTGCAAAATTTGTATGTACAAAGGCCTTTTTGATTCCCTTGAGAGATTCATCCAATCCCTTAACAATAAGAAATGTATTTCTTTTCTATGAAACATCAAGTACCATAATTGCACGACATTACAATTTAGCCACATAAGCTTCTACTATATCATGTTTAATTTTTTCAAGCTCTCTAAAGTACTGATTCTCACCCTTTCTTTTGGAATTATCTAGAATTCTTTGATTGAATTTGTCAAATGCTTACATATGATCATAAACTTATGTAGTTAATCTATGATGCTACTGATTATAAGCAACTCCCTCCAAATTTAAATTAGATAAATGAATAGCATCTTCTATCACCATAGGATTTAGTGTCAATAATGTTGACAATTTATGTAGCCAACCTTCACTGAAATTCTATTACTTCCATCAAACATGGGTGTGCTTGATTTTGCAATCTTATTTTTGTAACATTTTCTTCTCATCATTTTTGTGATCATTATTATGTATTCTTCCTGAAGCCCTCTTATCTTGTATTTATAAATAATTGATAAATGACATATTTCTTTTTTAAAAAAACTCAAGTTAATTGTTGTATACTATAAGCTTTCTTCCAAGATAATCACAATAAGGATCTTCATGAATTTCTTCTTCAACTCGTTCCTTTCTTAGAAATATTGGATTTGAGGGTTTTGGAATGGAATGCCCCATAAATCTACCATTTCTAGATGCACTTCTTTTACCCTAAGTTGACCTATTTAACTACACATTATTTGATTCATTTAGGGCTTCTAATATATTTATCATTAGAGAAGTCAATGCATTTTGTCTCTCATTCACTCCAATTACATTTTCTTGGAGGAACTTCTCTCTATCTTCAAAACCATATTGTATTTCTTCTCCTAACATTTCTTTTATTAGGGTTTTTTTCTAACAACTTTTCTATTCTCTTCTTAGGTGCCAAATTTGTTAGTCACTTGAAATTATCAATAAAAATATATACCATTCTCACTAGGAAGGTCTTAACTCTAATTACATAAGAATGACCCAAATCATATTTTTCCATGATAAAAACTTATTTGAACTAAAAAATAAACTTCACCAATAAAACTAGCTACCCAACACCCAAACTTGCACAAATGGAAATAATAGAATTTTATGCCACCCTTAGCCTATCTCATATATTTGATCTAAGATAATTTCAATAGGATTAATACCCTCTGCAAAGTGGCCCTATGGCTTAAACCATGAAGCCCTTCATCCTTCATGCCTTAGTCATTTTTCCAATGCCATAAACTTATTCAGGTCCTTGTCCAATTCATTCTCCAAGTGGGTAAGTCTTAGTTAAAAATCAATTATTGGTTCTAGATGCTAGTTCCAAAACTAGTGTTGAGGCCTGATGTAAAAACTGGAACTTGGATATAAGAAAATGAAGAGAAAAGTAAAAGAATTTCTCTGTTCAAAACCAAGTATCAAGCCTGACAACACAATTCCAAAACTAGCATCAAGTTTTGACATCAAAAGTGGAACTTCAATCTAAGAGGAAAAGTTAAGTGGAAGAAGGACAAGTTTAAAGTACTTTGTTGGAGCATTGTAAGAATTATTAAAGAGAATTTTTGGGCCAACAAGAAGTTCCAAAACCTTCCTGGGAACTTGACACCTGAAATAGAATTATACTAAAGTAAAGATATAAGTTCGAGAAAATGAAGGCGGCGTATTCCAAAGGTACTTTTGAAACCTAATAAGAGTTTTAGAACTTTCTATAAAGCATTTCAAGTCCAAATAGAAGTTATGAAAATCCTATTAGAATTTGAAAGTCTAGGTGGAACTATGGTGGTCCCAACCTATTTCTTGATAACGAGAACCAAATACACATTCAACCTACACACACATGTATTCTAATTTGTATAGCGTGATGAAATGATGGAAAATAATTACAATTGCCACAATGAAAATATAGAATAAAAAAAAATGCTTAAATCACACACACATGTATTCTAATTTGTATAGCGTGATGAAATGATGGAAAATAATTACAATTGCCACAATGAAAATATAGAATAAAAAAAAATGCTTAAATCACACACACATTGTCAACTAATGCATTGAAAACTCTTCAATTTTTTTTCACAATAAGTTTGATATTCCCAACTCTTGAAAAAGATCAATAAAAGAGAAAAAAAAAACAACAATAACTGCAATAGCACACAAAACAACAACAAACAGATACATATATTGTACTCTAGCTACATATACTTCACCTATGACCTATAATACACACACACACATTGAATAATAAAAAAATGTCCTACAAATATGTGAAGATTGATGCAATCCCCTAAATGAGAATGCCCTTTTGAATCAAATAGTTTCATCCTCTTGATTTGGTAACTTATGGATTTTTGTCGACAAGCCATAGTCCTCTATGAGATTTCATCCACAAAGGATACTTGAAGACAAAGTGCTCCAAAAGATAAATTGAGATATAATGAGATGATCTCCAAAATGGAAATGTCTTAAGATTTATATGATGCAACCCAAACTTGGGTGCCCGAAATGCCACACCTCATTTTAGATGGGAAAAATATTATAATAACTCTTCAAACTTGTCAACCTAATCCTAAATGTGCACTTGAGCCAAAAATTTATAAATTATATAACACCCTGCCTCATTAAGGACTTGTAAGCCCCTGCTTCATAGGAGATTAATGCAACCATAATATGTTGTTATTAGATATATTATTAATTAACTAATTATGTGTGTCATGATAGTAATATTATTAATGTCATAAACAAACATGAAGAAAGTTATGTATCTTTCTTGTAGAGAGTATTTATAAATTTTGTTAAACTTATGAATATTCTCTTAAATTATCCTTTTGGAAATCAAGATTTATGTAATGAAAGCATGTGCACATTGATAGTTGTGCCAAATTAGAATTTGATTAGTGATTATCTTGGAACATGATTAACATTTAAGGTCATGAAAATTTGTGATGTGGAGGGTATCTGATCCCTAGAACAATATCAATAAGTTTTCGAACAACTTGCTTTCAAAGCCCTTAATGCTTGTTTGTTCTTCACCTTCATTAGGTGACACTCAACACTCACAACCAGGTTTTACCACACCCAAGGCCCATCCAATGTCTTCAATATCCTCAACACACTTAACCCAACTTTACTCAAAGCTCTATACTATCCCTCTTCATGTATTCCCCTTCCAAGACCAAACTGCTCATTATAGGCCTAATACAATTAGCCCTTCAAATCGGGTAATTCAAACTTTTGTCAAACTTATTCCAAAACACTTAAAGAAAAAAATAGGATTCAAAAACCTTTTCCCAGTTTTATAACATTCCCCAAAATTAGGCATGGTTACTTTGGACCATTACCTAGTTCCCTTAAACTGACTTACTAGGACTAGGCCTAATTAGGCCACTTTTCTAAAACCACCTTATAAAATATGCCTCTCCAAGACGTAAAACCTTTAAAAATTCTTGATTCATAATCCCAATCAGAAGATTTTCAAACTTTTTTGAGGTGTCATGCCCATTTGATCACTCATTTACCTTACCCTCACTTTTAGGGGCCTAAAACTAGGGCTTTCTAAATCTATCACTTCCAGTCACTTCTATATTCAATCAAGGGTTCCTGCAACATCTACTCAACATGAAATAACACAATCCACCATAAAATAGTACCCTTTTTCAAAGAAAACTCCCAAACCAATACATGGCACCATGTACCCTACACCCTCATTAAGCACATTTTCTCAATAGGTGATCACCATTGCTTCAATATGACTTCTCCTACATTTGAACAAGTCAATGTAAAAGGCTATAATAAACTTGTCCAGACTCATTCCAAGAGAAATAGCAAATAAATAAAGTGGAATGAGCCTATTTCCTCATAATGGTCTTCAAAATAATGCAAAATTATCAATAACAACAGTATATAGGAATAGTCAATATGATTTGAAAAAAATGGATTGATAAACCTTCAAACCCTCTTCAAATTAATTAAAGAAATGATTATAAATCATCTAATTATAGGTTCTATTCAAAAGATGAAAGAAATGAAAGATTCACAATGCACAATGTTCAGATTTTCATCCAAATATGCAGGAAAACAGTGTGTCTTGTATTGCCAACTTGTTTGTTTACATATCAATGCTTTCTCTCTCCTCCAACAATCCATTATAGGTGTGAATATGAATTTTTAACTCATTTCAAACCCTGAAACCAACTACAACCTCCCTAACTAACATTTGAACTAACTAGCCATTGTATTTTGAATTTGAATTTGTTAACTCTTGAAAACTTTTGGCATATTGCCCTTTCAACCATCATATCAATTCAAAATGACTACATTTGGCCTTATTAGACTAAATATGACTGAAAACACCTAATCCATACTTATAGTGCCTTCTAATGCACTTATTACCTAGTTTTTCTTTATGACCCTTATTGGACCAAATAGGAAAACTTGACTTCATGAACACAACCATTACATCTTTTGAGCTTCAAGGGTCTTATAACATTCATTTAGACCATAAAATGATCAATTAGGACTCTTCATAACATTTTTTTATTTGAGGCCTTCTTGGGCCCTTAGGTGCTCTTGCACTATACCCCCCTATAAAAATTATCTCGTCACAAGAGAAGGTGTTGAATAGGGGTCTTGTCTTCATTTCATTCAGCTTCCTTTTAGGTTTTCTGCAACTTTTATTTCCTCCTCCATTAGACATCTATTACATTAAAAACTCCCGATATGGCCTTACACGTCTCTTCCACTCATGACCTGCATCAAAACTCTGTGTGGCATTAGTCATTAAAAATGCATTGTCTGATTTCCTCCATTTGTAGTCATTGTTTGACTGTTTCATGTCTATTTTAACCTGCTCCTTGAAGTCCAGTTGACCTTCCTTTCCTCTATACATTAGAGGTATTTTACTATCTTCAACTTTCCCATTCAAATGACATTTCATGTCCACAATAATCACATTGTCTTGTGCAACTTCATAAATTCTATACTTCAGACATGTCATCACCATTTTTCGTCTACTACAACCATCAACCTATTGCCCAACTGATAGCTTCACAACCCACTTGTCTCTACCTGTGATTCCTTCTTCCTTAGGAAAATTCTCATGCAATAACTCTTTCATTCCTATGAAGATGATCATTGACTAAAAAACCTTGTCATCCTACAAAGGGGTCAATATAAAAGTCTTGCCATCTTTTCTAACTGTATAAGTGTTCAAAAATCCATCATGTATGGTTCTTTTATTGTATTGTCAAGGCCTTCCTAATATGATATGGCACTAATCCATGGGGATTATATCACACAAAATCTTATCATAATATCTACCAATTAAAAATCAACCAATGCTTGTTCCCAAACCAAAAGGAAGTATTTCTCACTTACCCAAGAAGTCTTGTAGGGGTGCGGATTTGGCATTCTCTTCAGCTGCAACTTGTCCACCATTTCCTATGAAACCAAGTTATCATGTCATCCTAATTCTATCACCATCTTGCACACCTTACCTCCACTTCTGTAATTTTTTCTAAAAATGGAGACATTTGGTGTTTCTTGGAGTTCAAAAGGCATCCTTCTAAACATGAGTGTTTCACCTTCTTTTGTATTTTCCAATTGAATCTTTTCATTCTCTTCCTCTTGGACTAGTTGCACCCTATTATCATTCTTCCTTTCTAAGTTTGTATTCCTTTCAGGACACTTGAATGATGTGTTCCCTACCTCATTACAAGTATAACACCTACTGATGAATACCCCTATTCCTCTGCCTGCTCCAAATCTTCCTCCACCTCTATATCCTCCACTCTAATCATAAATGGATTCATTTCCCTTGATATTATCTCCTTTTCCTTGGCTTTCATTAGCTAGTCTAGAACTCCTTCCTTTATTGGTATTACCTCTGTCACCTCCTCCTTATCTCTCTTTCTTCCTCTTTACCCTCTCCTCTTCTTTGATTGCAAACTGAAAACACTCCCCTAAGGTCTTAGGGACATTTAACCCAATCTCATCCTACAAGTTATACCTCATCCCATTCAAGTACCTTGCTACTTTTTCCTCTTCATCTTCTAATCCTTCTTTGATACTAGACTTGTGAAATCATTTTGTATAGGTCATGACATCAAGGTATTTTTGTTTCAGATTTTGTCTCAGCCTCTTGGTCTGAATAGCATAATCTAATGGAAAAAAATGATCCTTCATCATGGCCACCATCCTACTCCATGATGTGACTTTTGTTCCTCCCCTAGCCACTCTCTTTTCTTGCAAAGTACTCCACAATGTTTATGTAGTCCCTCTCAATTAAGTTTTTGCAAATTTTACCATTTTTTCCTCACTCATTTCCTCACATTTAAATAAATTCTCTAGGGCATCTATCCACCCCAATACTTCTTCGCTATACATCCTCCCATGATAGATGGGTAGATCTATATTTCTCTACTTCCTCCACCTTGCATTTCCTTAAGTAATCTCACTATCCTCCATTCATTAGGATCCAACTCTTCCTCATTCCCTCCTCTAGGGGGACTCTCATCTTCCCTCTCATCTACTCCAACTTCTTCCTCTTCATGTTCATTTTGTTCCCTTCTCCGAGGGTTTCTTTCCAATGCTTCCAAACTTTCCAAGATGGATGTATTTTATCTTCTCACCCACCTTAATTATCTTTCCTTGTTAGCATCTTTCTCTCTCCTTTCCCTCAGTTCCCTTTCTCTGGCTTATAAGGTTTCCCTTAGTTCTCGCATCTCCCTAGCCACTTGTTATTTTTTTGGCATCCTTACAACCTATCACCAACCCTCAACATAAGTTACACCTCCTATCACTTCAAGGATCTATTTGTAGCTCTGATACCACTATGATGTAGAGGGTATCTAATCCCTAAAACAATATTAATAAGTTTTCAAACAACTTGCTTTCAAAGCCCTTAATGGTTGTTTGTTCTTCACCTTCATTAGGTGACCCTCAACACTCACAATCAAGTTTTAACATCCCCAAGGCCCATACAATGCCTTCATTATCCTCAATACACTTAACCCAACTTAACTCAAATATTTTTACTATCCATCTTCATGGATTCCCCTTCTAAGACCAAACTGCTCATTCTAGGCCTAATACAATTAGCCCTTCAAATTAGGTAATTCAAAATTTTGTCAAACTTCTTATAAAACACTTGAAGAATAAAATAGGGATTCAAATACCCTTTTCCAAATTCTACAACATACCCCAAAATCAAGTGTGGTTACTTTGGGTCATTACCTAGTTCCCTCAGACTGACTTACTAGGACTAGGCCTAATTAGGCCACTTTTCAAAAGAAACCTATGAAATATACCTCTCCAAGACTTCAAACCTCAAACCAATCTTGTGTCATAATCCCAATCAGTATATTTTCAAACTTGTTTGAGGTTTCATGCTCATTTGATCACTCATTTACAAAACTGTCACTTTTAGGGGTCTAAAACTAGGACTTTCTAAATCTATCACTTTCGGTCACTTCTATATTCAATAAATGGTTCCTTCACCATATAATAAATAAGAAATAACATAATCCAACATAAAATAGTACCCTTGTTCAGATAAAACTCCCAAACCAATACATGGCATTGTGTACCCTACACCCTCATTAAGCACACTTTCTCAATATGTGATCACCATTGCTTCAATATGACTTCTTTGCATTCAAGTCAGTATAAAATTATATAATAGATTTGTCCAGACTCATTTCATAAGTAAGAGAAAAGACATAAAGTGGAATGATCCTATTTCCTCATAATGGTCTTGAAAACAATGCAAAATTGTCAATAACAATAGTATATAGAAACAATCAGTATGATTTGCACAAAATGGATTGATAAACCTTAAAAACCACTTCAAATTAATGCAAGGAATGATTCTAAATCATCTAAGTATAGGTTCTATTCACAAGATGAAAGAAAGGAAAGATTCACAATGCACAATGTTCAAATTTTCATCCAAATTTGCAAGAAAATCATGTATCTTGTATTGCCAAATTGTTTGTTTACATTTCAATTCTTCCTCTCTCATCCAACAACCCCTTATAGGTGTGACTATGAAGTTTTAAACTCATTTTAGACCCAAAAACTGACTACAACCTCCCTAACTAACATTTGAACTAACTAGCCGTTGTATTTTGAATTTGAATTTGTTAACTCTTCACAACTTTTGGCATATTTCCCTTTCAACCATCCTATCAATTCAAAATGACTAAATTTAGCCTTGTTACACCAATATGAATCAAAACACCTAATCCATACTTATAGTGTCTTCTAATGCACTTATTACATGTTTATTCCTTATGACCCTTATTGGACCAAACATGACAACTTGACTTCATGAACACAACCATTACATTGTTTGACCTTCAAGGGTATTATTATATTCATTTAGACCATAAAGTGATCTATTATGAATCTTCATAATCTTTTTCTTTGAGGCCTTCTTTGTCCCTTATGCACTCCTGCACCAATTTGATTGTCTTCTATTTTGGATTATTATTGTGGTTTAACTATAAGTTATGGTTGTGATACGTAGGGAAGAACAA
Source organism: Chamaecyparis obtusa (assembly GCA_027943335.1). Taxonomy (NCBI): domain Eukaryota; kingdom Viridiplantae; phylum Streptophyta; class Pinopsida; order Cupressales; family Cupressaceae; genus Chamaecyparis; species Chamaecyparis obtusa. Next base: position 338,331 of record BSBK01005481.1, read on the forward strand.
AGGATAATAAGAGGATAAAGGAACTCCAATACCAAATCAACTACATATTGGATAAGTAACAATTTAACCAATTTGAAGTAAATATGGTTTTATTTTTTATATACATGTATTTATAATTGTAGATCTTTAATGAGAGTTTTTAAGTCAAATTTATTGTTTAGATTTCAAAAATAGGACCCTAGGGTCTATAGCCTTAAGGAGGAGACCAATTGGTTGCATAATAAAATCTACAAGACTTGATTTAGCCCTCTAAAAGTACTCATTAATACGAGTGATGAGTTTGGAGGATAAGTGGTGTTAGATAGGGTAAGGGTACCAACCTCACCTCCATACCTCATTTACGAGGGAAGACTTTGGGGATGTGGTGGAATACTTTTTGTACCCTATTAAATGAATAAAATACCACATGAAGGAATAGATGGGAAGGTTATCAGTGTCACCTCCCCATCCAATTCTTCCAAGTTAATCTCCCTTATATTGGGCTAGGGAAGGGAGATATGGGTGTTACCCACTTTTCCTTTTGGAGAACTTTTCTTATGGAAGAAAATAGGATGGATAGAGGAAAATAAAAGAGAGATCATGCATAAGGAGATAGTAGGCCAACAATGAGCATGTAGCGAGATAAGTCATCCTTTCCTTATTTAGTATTAGTATAAATTTATTGTTCACGTATTGTTTCTTAAGGATGGACATTGTTAGAAAAGCTAGAAATAATGTACTAGAATGAGAGAATCTGATATGGAAAGAAAGTCCTCACCATTTATTTTGTATGGTGCACAATGTCTTTACTCACTCGGGGGTATGGCTAGGGCACACAGGGCCTCATGATTCCATTATGGAAGGGAGGAGAGTTATCCCTTGAGAGCTAAATTAACATTGCTAGAACTTCATCAATTATCACTTGTTCTTTTGAAATGTTAGCTTAAGAATCATTTTTGTTTTGAAATGAGTCAAAGTTTCATTGTGAGTTAGAGAAAGTCTTATTGTTGTAATTTTCCCCATTAACTTGTATGATTTTTCTTGAGATGGTGGGTTAAAGAAGGAGTGTTTGTAAAAGAGATTTATTATTTAATGGGAATACATCTAATTATGGTTGTGTTGTTTTAAAAATGATAATTCAAAAGATATTTGATGTTTTTTTTAGTGGGTACAAGAAAATGTCTTCATGTGGTTTCTAGCTCATCTGCATATTCTTTGTTGGATCATTTTGGTGCATTGAAGCTTCCTTGATAATTTTCTATTTAGAAGCATTTTTTGTTATGAAATGAAGATAAAGAAATAAAAAGGATATAAAGAAATGATTGTAGGATTTTTCATATCAAAGTGACTTAAAGGCAAGTCTCTTTTATTAATATATTAACTATATAAAAAGGCTTGAACATATGAATTTCTAGTTTTACTTATGTTAAAGATTCTACCATTAAGGATTTGAGAGATAACAAATTAGTTGTGTGCCCTCATGTGATGTTTACTATAGGATGTTTTTTATAACCATATAGTGAATGAAAAATAAGTAGTGGGATTGCATTGCATCCGTCATTGAAGATTCAATGTGGTATGGAGATTCATTCTCTTTATAATAACATTCTAACTTCATATTTATTTCATTTTTTAATTACTCTTAATGAAAGATGTATACTCCTTCTACATTGTTTTAGTGCTTCACAACTACCTTTGTTCCTTGACCGCAAAGAGCAGTTGCAACTTCCATAACTTGACACCAGTGGACACACGTCAACCCGTCAAAGTTTCTAACTTCTTACAGAGAATGCACTTCTCCCAAGTTTTGACTGGTTGTCACATGTGCCCTCAGACACTTGTTTAAATAGGGCCCTTTAACATAATTCTAAGAATATTCCTTCCTAGATAGAACTCATGACTAACAACTTTCTAGATAGTTGTTCACTTTGCAATGCTCGGATCGACACATACAATCATAGAAATTCTGATCAAACTACCACTATTTTCTGTAGTTATTCCATCTGGAAGTCACATTGCAATAAACTAATCAGATTCAAACATTTTCCTGCAACACAAGGATTTGAGTGATCTATGCCATTTATTTGGCATTTTAGTCGATTGTAATAAACTGTAATCATTTTGAGGTCATCTCAACCAGGTGTTGTTCTATAAAACCCCAACGATTTTTAATTCGAAAGAAGTTGTAAATATTGAAATTAGGTTTAGTAGGAAGAGAAATATAAGTTATATTATTTACAAGATTCTACTTTTATGAGAACAAGAACCTACAACTTGTAGTCTAGGGGTGTATAGAGTAGCATATTCTTCCTGGGGCATTATCTCTCACCTTGGCATGTTTGTTCTTGACTATCCTGAACTTCATCCACTCCTATTTCCTTTACTGATGGTAGTCCTAGTGTTTTTGTTTCATTTTTCTTTTATTTCCTTTTTGCATAGATCTCAGGGACTTCCTTCTCTTTACCTATGGAACTTTTACCTTCTCATGTTCCAAAATTTTCTTCTAATTTACTTATTATCTTCTTTACTTTCCTTTCTACTCTAGGATTTTTTAGATCAAGTGTTATCCTTTGATATTCTTCTTCATATGTTCCATGGATATTTGTAGTTCTTATCACCAGTAATTGTATCAATGCATCTATATGCATGGTAAGAAAATGCTCATTTATCTCATAGCCCATTTCCGATATCCATGAGACCTAGGTTCAATCACTTGAATAGATTGCATGTGTCGGTATCCACTAGAAAATAAATTGTGTCTCTATACTTTTCAACTATGTGACAGGGTATCCTATATTGCTTGTACATTTTGTCTTGGGATTCTTTAAAATATCCCCACATAATATGGTTTAGGTTATCTCCCAGTTCTCTAATGTAATCATTCATCTGATAAATTGTAGGCCTATTAGTTTTCCAAGTAACATTTCCTTTTCCAGGAAAATAGTTGACGCAAGACAGGGAGCAAGAGGGGCCAAAAAATAGCGCACCCTAATGATCCAAGCCTACCCAACACATGCAGAAGCAACAAACAACAATAGTGAGAGAGAGAATGCCAGATCTTTCATATATTATTATCAAATAGAATGATACATGCTAGGTTGTAAGGCCTTCCTGGTTAGGGCTAGCTATTACAATGAATCACAGAAGTCCTCAAACATGTGAGGATCTGTCAAAATATCTACTTCTATCTTCTACCAACTCCTATCCCCCCAAAAACCCTCCTAAACTCTAAACCAACAACTACATTTATACAAGAAGCTATCGAACTGAGTTGGCCTTCATATCCACAATCAACAGAAGGAATGGTCAGATCTGGGACCACACGCTTCCCAATGATGGATTCCAACATTAAATCCATGATCCAATATAAACGCAAAAGTCAGACACAACAAGAACTAAAACTAAACCCGTTGGTGAGAAAGATAACCGAGCAACAGACAGGCAATGCTGAGTGCCAGTGAAACAACTGACCGCCCAGGAAATAATCGACCACAGTCGGTAACCAAAGGAAACCAACCAACTATCAAAAAACTCGGTCAACAGAAACTGAGCAACACAGACAAACTCCAAATTTGTTTTGGTGACATAGGATTGCCAAGGACCCCAGATGCTCCTGCATTAGACACTTGGGGTTATTTTAAAATGATTCTCTAAATCATTCGGTAGGTCTGGTCTGAGCTGCATCCAACTCAAACTATGAAATCCATGAACTGTCTTCCATTGGTCTATTCTTCCACTTTACTAGATATTCCATATATTGTTTTCCTCTTGTGCTCTTGCCAACTATTTCCTTCAAAATCTGTTCAACTTCATCATTCTACTTCTTAGGATATTCTGTTGGTACTGTCACTTCTTCATTAGGTTCATGATACTCATATAAATCAACAATGTTGAAAATAGGTGATATGTCCATGTCATCAGGTAACTCAATCTCAAATGCATTTCCACTATCAAATTTCCTCAAAATCTTGCAAGGTCCAAACTTCTTCATCTTCAGTTTCCCATATGTTCCAACAGGAAATCGACCTTTCTTTAAATGAACCATCACTTCATCACCAACATCAAAATTTTTATGTCTCCTAGATCTATCAGCTCTGTCTTCCAGCTTCAGCTTCATTTCTTCATGTAATGTTTTCATGTACTCAACAAAATTTAGTCCTTCAGCACTTTTCTTAATCTCATCAGCAATGTCTCTCAAATCAGATATTCCTCTCGGTTGTGTGCCATTCAAAATCTCAAATGGTGTCTTTCCAGTACTCCTATTCATTGAATTATTGTATGCAAACTCTGCTTGTGCCAACATAGAATCCCAATTACTCAGTGTGTCTCCAACTAAACATCTCAAAATATTTCCCAAACTTCTGTTCACAACTTTGGTCTATCCATCAGTTTTTGGGTGAAATGTAGAGCTATATTTCAACTCAGTGCCAAATTTCTTCCAAATGGTTTTCCAAAAGTATCTAACAAATTTACTGTCTCAGTCAGAGATAATACTCCTTGGTAATCCATGCAATCTGACAATTTCCTTAAAGAAAAGATCTGCTACATGTACTGCATCTGATGTCTTTCTACATGGTATAAAATGTGCCATCTTAGAAAATCTATCCACAACAACAAATATAGAATCATTACCTCTTATTGTCTTCAGTAAGCCAAGAACAAAGTCCATATTGATGTCAATCCAAGGTTTCTCAGGAACAACAATCGGTGTATACAATCCAGTATTCTAACTTACTCCTTTTGCAACTTAACAAATTCCACAACTTTTCACAAATTTTTGAACATCTTTATACAACTACGGCCAATAGTACTTCTCCTTAAGTGAATTCCATGTTTTATCAATACCAAAATGTCCAGCCAAACCACTACTATGCTTCTCCTTTATCAGATTAGTTCTCATTACTCCTATCGGTATACACAACTGAATACCTTTAAACAACATACCTTCCTGAATAAAATACTGATCCCATTTAGTGTCGTGTTGATCTTGAATAGGTGCTTTGAACTTTCTCCATGGCTCAGAAAAATCATGGTCAAACTCATAAGAATCTCTCATCTCATCAAAACCAAGAACTTCAATTTTCATCTTGGTCATCAAAGATCTTCTTCTACTCAATGCATCAACAACTCGGTTAGTGACTCCACTCTTATGCTTTATCACAAATGTATAACTCTGCAAATACTCAACCTATTTCATATGTCTCTGATTCAACTTATTCTAACTACCCAAATATTGTAAAGCGTTATGATCAGTATACAACACAAATTCACTTGGTATTAAATAATGTCTCCATTTCTTTAGTGCTTGAACAATAGCATAGAATTATTGATCATACACAGAATATTTCCTTCTAGCATCATTCAACTTTTCACTAAAGAAAGAAATAGGTTTACCTTCTTGACTCAACACAACTCCAATTGCACTTCCACTTGCATCACATTCTACTTGAAATACTTTACTGAAATCAGGTAATGCCAAAACAGGTAATTCAACAACCTTCTACTTTAGAGTCTCAAAACTTTTATCAGCTCCATGTGTCCACTTGAATTCTCTTTTGTCTCCTTTCATAGTGTCAATCATAGCATTACAAATTGAACTGAAATTCCTTATGAAATTTCAGTAAAAACTTGCCAAACCATGAAATGATCTTACCTCACTAGCATTGATAGGTGTAGGCCAATTCAAAATAGCTTCAACCTTTTCAGGATCCATCTTCAAACCATCAGCTGAAATAAAAAATCCCAAATACACAATCTCTTCTTTCATGAATGAACACTTTTTCAGATTTATCAGCAATTTATCCTCTTTCAATCTTTGCAAAACTTGTCTAACATGTAACAAATGTTCTACTCTGTTCTTACTAAATATTAGAATATCATCAAGATATAAAATCACAAACTTACCCAAGAATTTCTTCAAAACTTCATTCATCAACCTCATAAAAGTATTCGATGCATTAGTTAAACCAAAGGGCATAACCAACCACTCATACAAACCTTCTTTTGTCTTGAAAGAAGTCTTCCATTCATCACCTTCTCTGATTCTGATCTAATGATATCCACTTTTTAAATCAATCTTTGTGAAATACTTTGCTCCAGTCAAATTGTCCATTATATCATCCATTCTCGGTATAGGAAACCTATACTTCACCATTATCTTATTGATTTCTCTGGAATCAGTACACATTCTCAATTCTCCATTCTTCTTCAGTGCCAATACAACAGGTACTGCACAAGGGCTCAAACTTTCTCTGATCAAACCTTTCTCCAACAACTCTTGAATCTATCGGTTCAATTCCTGATTCTCGGTAGGTGTCAACCGATGAGGTGCCTTATTTGGTAAACTAGCTCTAGGGATTAGATCCATACAATGATAAATTCTTCTTTTCAATGGCAAACTATCAGGTACATTATCAAAAATGATATCAGTGTACTCGGTGAGTAACTTATCAATCTCCTCAGGGACATTATCCTCTATTTTCTTACTTGGTTTGTTAGGGATCACAAAAAAACATACATCATTATTCTTCAAAGAGTTAACAAACTTTCTTCCTTCCATCAAACAAACTTTTACAGATGTGAAAACATTACTAACAGGTTCTTCCATCAATGGTAACAAGATTTGTTTATTTCCATCAGCCACAATAGTATACTTATGCAATCTCCCATCATATATAGCATGTTTATCATATTGCCAAGGTCTACCCAACAAAATATGACAACAATCCATAGGCATGATATCACATAACACCTTATCATAGTATTTTCCAATCTTCAAATTCACATAACATTATTCACTTACCAAGAGTGTATGCTCATCTTTGATCCATGAAATCTGATAGGGCTTCAGATGTACCAACCTTTCCAACCAAAATTTTGTGACCATCTCTTCAGATGCCAGATTCTCCGAGCTACCACTACCAATGATTACCTTCCAAACTTTGTCAGAAACCCTACATCTGGTCTTGATCAAACTTTTCCTTATTGGATATTCCTTCTTTCTTTCATTCCACAGTGCTCTCCTTACCATCAAGTTATTTTCTTTCTCAGGTTCATTTGGTGACTCTTCTTGCACCAAAGCATTTCTACTATTACCAGCCTTCTTACTAGCCTGTGTACATTCAAAATATCTATGTCCTTCTTCTCCACAATTGTAACAAGTTCCTTAGAAACTTCCTCTACCATAGCAACCTCAATAGTTATTGCCTTTACCTCTAGATGAACTTTCACCTTTCTACTCGATCTTGCCTTTGTCTAGATTTGTCTTCTCTAGTTCAGATCTACCATTTTCACCATTAGATCTACCTCTTCCTCTAGGGAATCTACCACCTTGACCTCTTTGTCTTTGCTCATGTCTCTTGTTCAATTTCTCCTCAGCCTTCAAAGCAAATTGATAAGCCTCTTCAATGTTCTCCAACTTGACCATACTAATTTCCTCTTGGATGGAAACTCTCAAACCATTCAGGTATCTACTGGTTCTTTCTACATCATCTTCATCATGTCCAGATCTGATATCTAATCTATAGAATTCATCAGTATACTCCTTTACTAAGCTATCTTTCTATCTCAAACTTTGCATTCACTGAACTAGGTTAATCTGATAATCACAAGGTAAGAACTTTCCTTTCAACTTGTTCACCATTTTATTCCATACCTTGATTTTTTCTTTGCCTTTCCTCTTCCTATCCAATTGCAGATGTTCCCACCATAAGGATGCATGACTTTTCAACTTTGTGCTTGCAATCTTTACCTTCTTATCCTCAGGAATGTTTTCATATTAAAATTACTTTTCCATCTCGGTGATCCAGTCCACCAATTCATTAGAATATAGCTTTCCACCATACTTAGGAGGATTGAAATGTGGTGTTGACTTCAGACTTGTCAAACCCTTCAAGAATCTTTCTTCACCTTGATCCATAATAGGTGTAGGTTCTACATTCACCTGTTCTTCTTTAACTTCATCATCACTGACATCTTCGAGATGTCTGCCTATTCTTTGGGCTGTTTCAACAGCTTCTAACCTAGTAGCAATCTGCCTTAGCATATTTACCAATCCTGGATCTACATCTCACCTCCCACGAACCATCTTGACAAACCTCTACAATTGCAGGTCAGATCACAATCTGCTACCCCACAAAAATCAACTAGGGCTTCAAGAGGAACCTACAAACCTAGATCTACATAACTAGATCAAGATCTCACCTCTCTCTGATACTACCTGACACAAGATAGGGAGAAACAAGGGCCAAATAATGGCACACCCTAATGATCCAAGCCTGCCCAACACATGAAAAAGCAACAAACAACAACAGTAAGAGAGAGAATGCCAGATCTTTCATATATTATTATCAAATAGAATGATACATGTCGAGTTGTAAGGCCTTCCTGTTTAGGGCTAGATATTACAATGAATCATAGAAGTCCTCAAACATGCGAGGATCTGTCAAAATCTCTATTTCTATCTTCTACCAACTCCTATCCCCCAAAAACCCCTCCTAAACTCTAAACCAACAACTACATTTATACAAGAAGCTACCAAACCGAGTCAGCCTTTAGATCCACAATCAACAGAAGGAACGGTCAAATCTAGGACCACACACTTCCCAATGATGGATTCCAACATTAAATCCATGATCCAATATAAATGCACAAGTCAACCAAAATAGGAACTAAAACTAAACCCGTCAGTGAGAAAGATAACTGAGCAGCAGACAGGCAATGCCAAGTGCCAGTGAAACAACCGACCACCTAGGAAATAACTGACCACACTCGGTAACCAAAGGAAACTCACCAACTACCGACCAACTCAGTTAAAGTAGAAACCAAGCAACATAGACAAACTCCAAATTTTTTTTGGTGACACAGGATTGCCAAGGACCCGAGATGCTCCTGCATCAATAGTTCTGCACATAGAAGAACATACATACCAATAGAGTTCCATATTTTAATGCTTTATTTTTGTCAGTCTGGATCCTCTTCATATTTTATAGTAGCTTCATTATGAACATCTTGGTTAGGTCATATCTTGTTCCTCTTAGGGATTTTTCTTGCATGAATCAAATGTCTTAAATGATTCCTTGAAACTAGGCTCCTTGAAACTAATTCAAGCAAGAGAAAAACCTAATTGCTAAGGATTGGATAAGATCCTCCATTTTTGAGCTCCACATACTTAGGTAGGTATTACCTTTTGATGATTACTGATTACACAGTATTACATAAGTGGAAACTGATTTTCTATTTATCCTTCTAATGTATCAATCTATAAAACACTCTGCATATGGCCAGGATCAATTTGATGCAGAGCTTAACCAAGCAAAATATGATTGCAAATACAACAAGGATCAATGATTTAAGGATTCTCATCCTTCTTCCTTTTAAGGAGGGGCAACTTAAATGATTCTCTCTTCAAGGAATCAAGAAATAAGAACTGTACCACTTTAAAACAGTTCAATCTATTTGGTGCAGTAAACATGAAATGAAAAAGTATTGGTAAATGATATGAAACTTCCAATTTTTCCGTTTGAGAAATATGAAAGATAAAACTATAAGAAACAAATGCTAAACCAGTGCCTTATCCAATGGGCAAAAGAAATTCAAATGCAAATCAATAAGATAATTTCAAAAGAAATACAACAGTATGGCTTATATACTATCTGCAAATTCAAGTAAATTGCCTTACAAATTACTTTGTTAACCAAACACTGTTATCATCAACAATCCTTATAGGTATGTTTACCCTTTGAAATGAATTATGAGAAGTTTAATTCTTTCCTTGAAAGAAACTCATAATCAATTAAACAAGTTGCTTTATAACTGGTATATTTTAAATGCCTAACATATAAAACATACAAGAGTACAACATAAAGGTAAAGAGACAACAATAATATATGGCAGAAGTTGCAGTGTATTTGTATTAAAATCAACTTGCCAATTACATTCAAAATTTGATTACTCAGAAGGTCAAACACAAAATTTAGAAGTCTTCTTCAAAGCAATTTTGTTCAATTTTTTCTATTATCTTTCAACTCTCTTTAAAATGAGTTTTACAACCCTATTTATATATCTTCAACCATCTTGGAATTCTCTTATCAAAAAGAATGCAACAAGCTTCAGATGGTTGAAAACCCTAACCCTAAGAGCATAAGAGACAAATCATAAAAAACAAAATACAACAAGCCCTCAGGCGGTGGAAAGACAAAAAAGTCTTGGCTTGTTTTGCATCCTGGATTGTTGATAAATGACACCTTTGTTTGTGAGTATTCATGATAGTTGTTGTAGTTATAACAAGATATGGTGACCACCATCCAGATAATTTACACCATTCTTAAATGATAGATTATCATCCCTATATTTTAGGCTCAGGTGTCATGTGCTCTAGATGTCCTCCTTACACTAGTACATTTGACCTTAAATTTTGACTAAACAATTCGACCATCAAATAAAAATGTTTAGGTTGGTCGCATTATAGAAGGAAAACTTTTTTTTTTTTTAATACATGCCCTTGTTGGTCACAATTTTGACCAACACAGTGGTAGTTGAAATTGCGACCAACACGGACCTGTATTAAAAAAAAACAAAAGTTTGAAACTTCATTTCAGCGCTTCATTTCAGTGCGCGCGAAGGACGTAGAAGCTAGAGAAGGGTAGAAGCGAAGGAGGTTTAGGGTACACCGTGTTGGCTCTGCTATGAGGTGGCCCTAATTTGTGCTTTCATCATGGAGATGCCATGCCGCTAGATGAAAACACAAATTAGGGTAATGTTATTTAACTTGTTCAGTGCTCGGAATTGGGAAAGACATTAACTGTGCTTCATGGTCAATGCCCTAGTTTGGGTGTAATCAATGTGTGGAACCACTGAAGTAAACAAATGTCTGCAATAGTGAATGAAAAGGGATTAATACAACAATAACACCAGTCTTAGGTACCCTCTCACAATCCGTTTCAGTCGACACCAACCTAATTTGATCAACTAGGTTGAAATGCCCAGAAATTGGTTGCGGGCACATTTCATTTGAAACTTCATTTGAGCATTTCATTTCAGCACGAAGAGGGTTAAGGTATGTCGAATCAATTTCCAATAAGAATCAAATGCTATATATAAACTATGGATTTAGGATTTACAAAAAGTTGGTTGAATTAGTTGTTTAGAATTTATATAAGTTGAAAATGGATAAAACTATAAGCAATAGAAATACTCTATTTTCTACAAAATTCATTCATCTTGAAGTCTCAATTCGGTTATTCTGATGCATTAAAGGAATTGCAACATTTCTTTGTTCAATTCATGCCATTTTCAAATGAGTCTCATTTTATATTGAAACTGCTGTTATGCCAGTGGTCTATCTAATAGCATTTCTTATTTTAGTTTACTGTTATTGTAGTAGGAACTTAGAATAATGAGAACCATTCTAACCTAATAATGAGAACCATTCTAACTATTGTTACGCCAGTGGTCTATCTAATAATGAGAACCATTCTAACCATGGAATGTTAATTCTAACATATATTATTAGATCATTAACCGTGCATATGTAGAGTTGTGTGGAGTAAAGGTGATCATAGTTAAAGAACAGTGAGAAAATACAATGAAATTGGATGCAATGTGTAGCAGTGGATGATCTATCTGAATAAGGAAGGGTTTTTATGTTTGAAAACATTTTTTCATGTTGAATGAATGGTGATTCTATCACTAATTTGATGCAGGAGTGAGTTGTAACAGGAGATTGGGGAAGCCCTAGCAAACCAGGGTTTGGAGTCAAGATTTGGGGGTTTTGGTGTTGTAGGGCCCATGAGTCTAATTTCTTGTGGATTTAACCATTTTGAGTCATTTTATAACTCTGATGAAGGTTTGGTGGGATAAGGGAATGTGAGGAGAGTAGTTGCTTTGAAAATTTGGTCATTTTCATGCATTGAAAACAGGGGTTCAGTCATGGTTAGGTGTGTTGGTCCAAAGTAACCCTATAAAATCTTTTGGTGTGTTATAGAACTCTAAAAAGGGTGTCTAGAAATGTTTTCATCTTGTCAAGTGTTTTGAGGGAAGACAAAGTTATTACCATCCTAAGTCTGCTGCAGGGTTATTGGTAGCCTATTAAGCCTTTGGAACAGTTTGAAAGAACTTTGTGTATTGGAAGCATGGGAATTAAAACAAAGTCTTAGAATTCCTTGAGTCTAAGTGGTTTGAAGCCTAGGAAACCCAATCCATCATTGTGTAGTATTGTGGAGGCCTTGACAAGTCAGATCTTTTAAACATTTGAGGTTGTTGATAGGCTAGAGTGCCTAGATCTCTGAAATTACCAATTCTCATTGTGTTTTGAATACCACCACCCTTATTCCTTTTGGTTTGGAGTAATTTTATTTCATTTTAAATAATTTATGGCATTTTTATTAAATTATTTGAATGATTAAATGAAGATTGGATCATCAAGATCAAGATTGGATTCAAAATTACTCCAAACCAAAAGGAATAAGACTCCAAACCAATGAAATAAAACTGCCATAACTTATTTAAAATGAAATAAAATTACTCCAAACCAACGTAATAATTGTGCAATGATTATTGGAAGCCGTTCTCGACTCAATTAATGACCAGATTTAAATTGCATTCTCTGTCACTCAGAAACGGTTTCCACAAGTTGATAAACTTCTTCAATAAATTGGATACTAAGACTTGAGTTACATCCAAATGCAACATAAAACATTTAAAATAAATATTTGTTCTCTGTTATCAAATTCCATCACAACATATTCATAATAAAGATGTGCTCGATCGTGATGACAATATGGGTGTTAGACTATCGAACCGAAAGAGCAAACCAAACAAAATGAGTTGTAAATAATAAAAATGAAACATTCGGGAAACACTGAACAATCATAGAGAAGAATCAAATGTAAAACTAGACTATTATTTTCATTCACCATACGTATTACATTGATCATCTCATTCCCATTGATCTCTCTCTTCACCGATTCTCAACTCTCGTACCCCCTATTCTCGGCTTCTACATTGCAGAGATAAAGATCTCCAAACTCACAACCTGATAAATAAATCATATAACTTAGTGAAGAATACTCAAAATAGAGATCAATGGTGAAGACAAAAGGCATTCTTACATTTAGTTAAGGGTAGTACTTAAAGAATAATATAGATCAATAGTGAAGATTAAAAGTCACGCTTACATTTAATGAAGAGTCTATTATATTTGAGTCTATCAGAAAGTCATGGAAAGCTCCTTATAGATATTTGAAGAGAGTCCTATTATTCATTACATTACTTGCAATATGTATGCTGATATTTCATTGTCTCTATATATGCTAAGTGTTTATATAAGAATGGGGATATGCTATGTAACTTTACTTAGTCATGGTCTTAATTATATAAGGATATATACTTAATCGTAGTATAAACTTGAATAAAAAATAGATAATTTTAAAATAGAAATATGAGGGGACTGGAATATTATAAAATAATGAGTATATCTTTGTGAATTATCCTAAGATTGTAGGGCTCAAATATTTTGTAATGCCTTGCCAGGGAACCCAGAAGAACTTAACCTAAACATGCGACTAAGTTTGCAGAATAATTTTTTTTAAAAGTTAACAATCAACAACATCAAGTTTACAATGTGGAAGCAAAGCATAACAATAAACAACTAACATAGGTTACAACTCTCAAGGGTTCCTTGATGTAGATTACGAAAGAGTTAATCAATTAATATAAGATAAAGATATGAATCCCAAGTTTACATCTGAATGATAAATACAACATCATATGCATGAATAAATAAATACAATTGGTACCTTATAGTAACCATAATAATAAGCATCCACTGCACATGTCGCAAGGTATGTGATTACAATAATTGAAATGAAAAAAAAATATGATAACTCTGAATATCTGATACAATGATACAAGAACACAAGAATGAGATGAATAAGAAAGAACAACTGCAACATGGATCATCTAGGCTCGGTGCATGAACGTCAGAATCTCAAATGGTAAAAGAACCACTACCACCTGACCTCGTGAACCTAAATGGTCCACTCCCACCGTGCTGAGGAGATAACATCAGAACCCACTCGAATAACAAACAAAAACAACCAAGGAAGAGGTCATGAGAGCTTCTAACTCAAGGATACCAAAAAGTACAACAAGGTATAACATACTCTACTAGAGGCAAACAAAACACATAGGAAACCTAAGATGCATACAAGAAGTGTCATCACATAAGTCAACTCTAAGGTTATCCTGGTAGTCCCTTCAGACCCCGACGCCCTAGTGACTCTATGTGGTTATAGTAACCTCTCGTGTAGACAAGGTACTACCTATGCCATATCCAGTTCATATAGGCGGCAAGCATCATCTCAAATCCCATCCTAGTCAAACTCAATCAGGAACTCAGGCATGGGCGAGGCACACAATATCTTATTAGGTTCATTTTATATTCCCAATGTTTATTATTTATCACTTATTAAACTACTTGTAATGGGATCTCTTGGTAGCCACTTTCGGGCTCCGACACCAATTCACAAGCCACTTCCTGATATACACTTAGATGACCTACTCTAGGGTTTCACATGAACATTAAGAACTCTGAGTTATCACAACTCATGAATCTCTACAACTAGATTCCACATGCAAGACCATAAACATGCAAAACCAGATACATAATAAAATAAGTTCACCGACACAATAGAATATGCATGGCAACCAAACAAGATAGATTAAACATCTAAAACCCCACCTCTGGGATTACATCTCCTAAAAGCTAAATTAATGCTACCCATACCAGTAATCATGAAAAGAAACCAAACACTCCAATAATAAACACATCATTATGAAATTCTCATAAAAATAATATTTAATTATATAGCATTATTCTTCTTCTTATTTTTCTTATTCTAAAAGAATTCTCATGTACGAATTTTATTTATTTCTAAAAATAGAATATCACTACATGCAACTAAACATGCAACTGAATATATCTTCCTTAAATAACATGCACTAAATATATCTATAGACACCTAAAAATCCTTTAGAAAATAAAGTATTTTTATTTTCTGAAAAACCCCTGATGACATCATCATTTGTTAATTAATTAATTTATTTTTATGCCATTAAATCCCTTTACCTTAATTAAAAATATTTAATTAAGGAATCCCTCCCAAAAATGTTTAAATCTTATTTAAACATCATTCCCCTATTTATTAATTATTTAATTAATAAATTGACCAAAAATCCCAAAATAAATAATTAATTTATTTTTTGCCCAAAACCTTGCCAAATTCCTAAAGACCACTAACCTCTTCTAGAATCTTCTAATCCCTCTTTAATTTCGATTAAAGGCTAATCCCATCATTTTCTAACCCTAATCCCAACTCAAAATATTTAATTAAGGTTAAATATTAATCCTCATGTTTATTAAATTTATTTTTAATAAATATCTTCTCAAACCTAAAATCCTTGAAATAAATAAAACTTTATTTATTTCCTAAACTTCTATTATCCTTAGAAAGCCTAGACTTTTCTAGAAAGTATTTATCCTCTTCCAAAACCTAGACTCTTCTAGAAAGTCTTCATCCTTATCCCCTTGACTCAAGACCTTAACCTTACCCCAAACTCTAACCTTTCTTCCTAACCCAAGCCCTTAGGAAATCCTATAAATAATCCCTCTTCCAAGAACAATTCATTAGCCCTAATTTACCCTAGGAAAACTCTAGACTCTTCTAGAACTTTCATAATCCTTCCCTAAACCCATTTAGGGGAAATTACGTACTTTCCCTAAGCTAATCTAAGTCTCCTTTGACTCCTAGTCAAACCCTAACCCTAATGAGCCTCAAACTCATTAAAGCCTTTGAGATAAATAAGCCTTTATTTATGTCCTAAATTCTTATTATCCCTAGGAAAGCCTAGACTCTTCTAGAAAGTCTTCATCCTTATCCTCTTGACCCAAACCGTAACCTTACCCCAAACCGTAACCTATCCTCCTAACCCAAGCCCTTCCAAAAGCCTATAAGTACTCCTCATTTCTAAAAAAAAAATACCCATCTACTTTTATTTTCAAGTAATTGTAATCTTATAATGCCATTTTCATGTTAGATCATAGCTTAAAATCAACTAACTATTAGATTTCATTGTTTTCTTCAAGCTTTCTAGCACATCATAGCTTAGCAATAATGGATTAACATAGTTTCTTTCATTGTTTTGCATAGCATATAGCATCATATCACATCTCTATTTGGTCTAAAATCAATCTTAGCATAAACGTCATGTAGCTTAATCTTCATTAAAGCATTCTTGAGTTTTTGAGGCCTTAGGGGCAATTTTGGGTGTTCTACCCAATATTGTGCCATTTTGGGGGTTTTCATGTATCTCAATCCATCTTAGTATGCATTAGAATATGCTCCAAGTGCTTAGATAGAACACCCACATCCCCTAAGCAAGAGAAAATCAAACAATGCTTGGGTGCACCTGTTTAGGCTCTATCTAAGGTGGCTTAGCTTAGATGTTTTTGTTTTGAATTGATATAATGTTAGATTAAAACCTAATGTTTGCTTGTCTTAGCCTTTCAAATAGATCCAGATAGCCTAGTCTACAATATCTTTCCTAAATAATATGCAATTGAATATATCTTTCATAAATAACATGCAACTAAATATATCTTCATTAAATAACATGCAACTAAATATATCTTCATTAAATAACATACAACTGGAAATATCTTTTCTAAATAACATGCAACTGAATATATCTTTCATAAATAACATGCAACTGAATATATCTTTCATAAATAACATGCAACTGAATATATCTTTATTAAATAACATGCAACTGAATATATCTTCCTTAAATAACATGCAACTGAAAATATCTTTTCTAAATAACACGCAACTGAATATATCTTACATAAATAACATGCAACTGAATATATCTTCATTAAATAACATGCAACTAAATATATCTTCATTAAATAACATGCAACTGAAAATATCTTCATTAAATAACATGCAACTAAATATATATCTTTCATAAATAACATGCAACTGAATATATCTTCATTAAATAACATGCAACTGATAACCACAACGCTATGCTACTCAAACAATCAATACCAACAAGCACGAGGAAGACACTTTCTACAATTTCCTACAAAGATCCGAAACATAATAACCATGATAAAATCAAAACCTACCTCAAATCAAAATCATACAAATTCGATGATATCCAGAATGAAGAAAACAAAATCCAAGCTTTTCAAAAAATTCTCCCAAATCTGTCCCAAATCTGTCTCCAAAATTCCTCCTCCAAAACCCGTGTAATCGAATAATGGCCAAAACCCCCAATATTTAAAGAAACTTCCTTTCTCATGCATGAATTCGAACTCAACTCCAAAAGAGCTTTGCATGAAGATGAACTTCAGTTCATAGTTCAGACTCAGTTGAACTGGAGTCCCCCTTCCTCTTTGACTTGAGTTGAAAACACATAACCAAACTTCAACTTGAATTACTAATTCAATTTTATGCAATTATGAATGTGCAACATAATGCATTAAATTAATTAATAATTAAAACATTTAGTTAACATAAATAACACATGCCAAAATAACTTTCAATTTAATAAATATATTTTAATTAAATAAAGGTTAATTCATGATTTTAAATAAATCAAAAGTGAGGATATTTAATTAATTCACATTAATTAAATAATTCAACTACACTCAAATTAACATATAATTGATTTCTAATTAATTTATGCATCAACTATATAATATAAATAATAATTAAACTAAATAAATACATTTATTTAATTACCATTTAAATACTATGCCATAGCTAAAAATAGAATGATCTAAAAATAGAAATCACACCAAATGCCACAAATCAAAGAATCAAAAAGACCTAAGAACCCACATTCATGCTCAGGACTTAGGTATAAACTCTTGCCAATTGGACGAGTTTAGAAAGGTGGAAACACAGAATTTTATCCCCTACTTTAGGACAATATTTGGCTTAGGTTAGGATTTGGAACTGAATATTATCTCCCCTCTTTTACCATTGAGATTAGCGATAGGGCATGCTCATCCTGACAATTCAGGAAAATCAATGCTCGGTACCTGCGAACCTACATAAAAGACAAGCATGTACATATATATAGATATAACATACAATGGCGGGGATCGGCCGATCGTGTGGATCTCACAAGCAAGTAACTACGACTCCGTCCCTCAACCACATCAAGCACGTCAAATAGAAATGTAAAACAAACACATCAACCATACACATGCAAGTATGGGGTCAATAAAATCATAAGTTTTAATGATTCCCTAACATATATTCTATCATCCTAAAGTAATCATATCATTTATAAAATGAGACCAGGGGCAAGGTACTACATATTCATTGTGATTAATACAAGTTTGTAAACATTGATTGATGTATTTTGAGGTCATATAATATGGAAATAAGACAACACCTACATAAAACTTGATATCATCACAATATAACATATTTTGATTCTCTGCAAATTTGAACAAGTTTTCATTCACAATATAACATAAAATGTTTTGATTTGGTCTTATATGTTAATTATATATAGTTCCAGATTTATTCCTTATGAAATAGTGATGAGATTTATTCTTTTATCTCTGTTAATGTAATTATGGGTCTATTATTCACATAATGTCTGAGATATAATAATTCTAGAACCCCTAATTTTCTGATCTAGTTATGTCTTAGTTTACTGTATAGCATTGGAGTTCTACATTATGTCTGTACCAAAGATATTCTTCCAACTTGGATGTTACCGTTGATTGTTGAGTGTATGTTTAATCAGCCGACTGGATTACTAAATTGGTCTTTTAACACATTCTCTCCTCTTGTTCGACAACTTCCTCACTATTCCTTAGTATGATCTTCTCACAATTCCCCTTAATCTTCTCACAATTCTGACAAAACTAACAACATGCCTCATGTTATATGGAAAATTGGTAAACAAGAAGTCACTGTAGTTCAATTCCCTTTTTCTAAGTCCTTCATGGAAGTTGAAGTATCACTCTTTAGGAAACTTATATCTCTGGTTCAAAGTTCCCATTAAAATCATTCAAATATTCGAAAACAATACCCAAATTCGCTACAATGGTAAAGTATTAACAAAGCATAGCCTCATAGTTCCATCAGTTTGACAATCAATGGTAAGAAATTCCTAATAATATTATATTAGAAGTGAAATGTTGATGCTAAGACAATTACTTTGTGACCATAATAATCCTACATATGTTTTTTTGCACAATAGATAAAGTCTGCTATTCAATTCCAAGAGAAACTCACAATTTCAAACCACACTAGCCTCATCGCAACAAACTTGTTAGAAACATGAAAAGAAAACATGTTAGCAATTCCATCATTTGTCTGTTGTTTGGGATAGTCACCATAGAATTATTTGGATTGTCTCTCCTCTTGCCTTGCAAGGTTAAAATGACCTTTTTTCATCCCTCCTTGAATAGACCCTTACCATCTTGCACTTGTGCAATGATAGGACACCAATGTTGCTAATTAAGGTTGGTGGGATGATTACACCTATCCTGAAAAAAGACTCTCAAATCATTAAGCTTTCAAATCGATTACCTATCGACATATCCCTTGCGAGGGAGAGAAGCCAAACACATAAAGAACATGCACATAAACACGACAACTGAAAAACTTAAATGGAATACACCAAGAAGTACCAAATGATGAATGATGAATTGTTGTAATGGCAAAGAAATATCAGAACCATCCATTTATAGTCCTAATGATTTTGGAAATTGTTGACAAAGAGTGTTTCTTTTTTTTATTATAGTATAAATGATTTTTCTCGTAATGATTTTTCTTATTTCTTGTCTTTTGTCCCTTTTTTATTTCCTATGTCTGTGCTTTATGACAGGATTTTGTCACCTTCTTTTGATGGTATATTTCATTCACTCTATGTGGAATACTATTTTGTTCACTATTTTATTTCAGCTTCATATTTCTTTCATTTTTCATATACACACAGACTGCACATGTTGATAAAAAAATGAGCTATTTGATTTAGGTTTACTTTTCATTATTGTAAATGGTTAATATTTCTGATGGTACTCCTTGGTGTATTTGAACTATAAAAATAATAATATAAAAATAATAAATGTAGTAACGATGGTGCGGTGCATTATTGATATAGGTTCGATGACTCTTGTCAATGTGCCAAATTGTCAATGTGGTGGTGGGAAGTGTGTGTTGAAGACTTCATGGACATTGAACAACCCTAGACGACAATTTTGGTGCTGCCCTAATCAAAAAAAGGTTGCTAATGTGTATATATTTAGAGTTTCTAATGTAAATACTATTCATTATAATATAAGAACTAATGTAGACTGGGTATCATAGGGAAATGAAGGCTGCAGATACTTTAGTTGGGTCGATGACAACTCATCTGCATCTATCCACCCATCTCCACTTATCCGCGATGAAGGATTTGAGTGAAAAATGTGTCAGGCTAGGGCAAATTCTGAAATTATATTTTTACGATGCCTTCTTTGTATTGTAATCGCATATCTAATTTGTTGTGACCATATGCAAAGATGAACTCAGGAATTAGTTAGTTTAGTATTTTCATATTGTAACTAATATTTTAATATTGATATGACATAACTTCTCTTTTCCTCAAGTGCGCATATATATGGTTTACATCTTTTTTTAGAATAATTCTTCATGTTTATGGCTTAGGTGAGCCCCAATCTGCTATCAATCACATGATTTAATGCTGATTTAGGCTGGAGGTAAACTACATGTGTCATGTAAACAGCATGGTTGAATGCAATCTCTTTTGCATGTTTTCAAGAGTTTTCCCACCAATACAAGCGTAAATAACGCATTGAATGTAATCTACGGATGTTGCGTGGTATGAAGTCTCACTGAAGTTTGAGCGCAGCGTGGTATGAAGTCTGGTTGAAGAAGAGTACTACAGAGAGCAGGCCTACCATACCAAGGAAGTTTGACAAGAACAAGGAATATGACTTAAACATAATGGGAAGACATCTTTCTAGCCTTGGCTTGGATCCTTCAACAATTAGCTTGATAATAAATGAAGCAAATGAGAGCTGATCAATTAGCTTCCCAAGAAAAATCTTGTAAATGAACTGTGTGTACCCCAATTCTTGTGCCTTCTGCGCATACCTAAATGATACATTTGAAACAACAAGGGTAAATTTAGCCTTACCCTTGTTGTTTCAAATATATCATTTGGGTACGCACAGAGGGCACATTAATTGGGGTAATATAGTTCATTTATGGGCTTTTTCTTGGAAAGCTAATTGCTCATCTGTCATCTACATTATTTATAAGCTAATTGCCGAAGGATCTAGGCTCAAGCTAGAAAGATGTCTTCCCAAACACATAAAAAACATACACATAAACACGACAACTGAGAAACATAAATGTAGATTTCACAATAGCTGAGAAACATAATTGTACGCATCATGGTCACAATTTTTTGGAGACAACATAATTGATTTGTATACCCAGACGATGGAGAGAAACTTCTGCTCCTCCGATTCCAAGTTGACACTATGGGATCCAAAGACCATAGATAAGGAATAAATTTAGAGAGCAGAGGAGGGCCATAACGACCAAAATAATACAGGATGAACCTCAAGTTAAATGAGGCAACTGTAAACATTTTAATAAAATTCTATTAAAATGTTTGCAGTTGCCTCATTTAACTTGAGGTTTGTCTTGTATTATTTTTGTCGTTATGGCCCTCCTCTACTCTCTAAATTTATTCCTTATCTATGGTCTTGGGATCCCGCATTGTCAACTTGGAATTGGAGGAGCAGAAGTTGATCTTCATCATCTGGGTATACCACTCAATTACGTTGTCTCCAAAAAAAATGTGATCATGATGCCTACAATTATGTTTCTCAACTGTTGTTCCCAAGACCCCTTATGACCCTTTACGACCATTTATGACCTCTAAGAATACATCTTAGAGGTCTTAAAATGTTGTAAAAGGTCATAAGAGGCTCCTAGGAGGGGTCAGATGAGCTTCCACCTTCACGTGGTTAGCCCTGTTAAGTAGAGAAGGTTAATTAAACTATTCTTGAAACATAATTGTAGGCATCATGGTCACATCGGGGATGAAAATATTCCAAGTTGACACTGTGGGATGGAGAACAACTTGGAACCGGAGCTGAAGAAGTTGCTCTCCATCGTCTGGGTATACCACTGAATTACATTATCTCCAAAAGAATGTGACCATGATGCCTACAATTATGTTTCTCAGAGAATGTTAAACTATTCTTGAAACAAAGAGAAGCTCAAAGAGAAGCTGACAACAACCAAGAGAACGAGTGTGGACACCTGAAGATAAATATCAAATAGGGGAAAAGCACCTGCAACAACAGAGGCAATAGCTATAGATACAGATGAGGATATCACAGAAATCCCTAATTTAGTGTTTCAGAGAACAAACGATAGACTGTGAATTAGAGATTTTTGTGATATCATCATCTAAATCTACATCTATTTTATTTACATTGGAATGCAGCCTGCCGATATTGATACTGCACCGGCCGAGCATGATGGAGGCATCGATTCTAATGTGAATTGTAGTACTCAAGGTATACATTTTCTATTCAAATTTTGATTAATGAATATTTAATACAAGCAAACATATTCAATTGATTAAGGTGGATTAGTTGTGATGATGAGATGCGCCATTTAGATGTTAACTATGGCAGTCTCTTGGTTTCAGGCAATGCAGAAGGAGAAGCCTAGTTCAATATGCATTCTTGCAGAATATGCACAGATATCAGGTGGAGTTGAAAAACATAATAGGGTTGCATTTTTGATAGAGGTCTTTAATTATGTATTTTAAGTTATAGACCATCGTGAAAATGTAAACGTGTTGTGTTTTTTCAACTCCACCTGCTATCCATGCATATTCTTCTTGTGTTGCACGTGCATTCTCAATTCAGAGTGGGAAAAATCTTATTTTCGATGCAAGGGAGAGAAGCCAAACACAAAGAACATGCAAATAAACATGACAACTACAAAACATAAATGTAGGTATCACAACAGCTGAGAAACATAAATGTAGGCATCATGGTGCCAATTGTTTGGAGACACAACATAATTGAATGCTATACCTAGAAAATGCAACACAACCACTACTCCTGCAGTTCTAAGTTGACATTGTGGATCCAAAAACCATATATAGATTCCTAATATTTGGTTTTTGGATCCCATAGTGTCAACTTAGAACTACAAGAGTAGTGGTTGCATTGCATCATCTGGGTATACCACTCAATTATGTTGTGTTTCCAAAACATTGTGACCATGATGCCTACATTTATCTTTCTCAGTTGTTGTGTCCTAGGACCCCTTATGACCCTTTATGACCTCTAAGAATACATCTTAGAGGTCATAAAATGTCGTAAAGGGTCATAAGAGGCTCCTAGGAGGGGCTAGATGAGCTTCCACCTTCACGTGGTTGGCCCTGTTAAGTAGAGAATGTTAAACTATTATCGAAACAAAGAGAAGCTCAATAATTTATATCTGAATACCAATTTTGTTCTTATCAAACCATCAAAACATTTAAATAGCCTTTTAAACTTCTATTAAAAATAAAATATTTAATCAACATTTACTTGCAGATTTGTGTGCTTATCTGAGTTTTGATATGCAGATCTGCATATCAAACTCAGACAAGCACACAAATCTATTGGTAAATAAAGCTTTCTTAGTCAGTTTGATTTTTCTTTAGGCTGAGAATATACAGTACAATGAAAATGCTTTGTTCAATCACCGTCATTTTTTTTTAACCAAAAAATATTTTTGGTCGATTTTTTGACCTTTAAATAACATTAATTTCGACGAGAATGCTATGCATTCGACGTCAATTTCATGGAATAGTGGTCGAGTATGTCGTCGCAATTTCAACATCAAGTTTGCCAAAGTTGGTCTCAATTCTGCCAGCTTCATGTGATTAGTTCGACGAAGAGTCGGTCGATAAGTCAACTACTACTAGGGTCAAAATTTTGACAATGGGTTTTCCTGTAGAATAATCGATGAAAAAAGATCGACCACGGTTTTAGTCGTCTATTCAACCAATTTTTATAGAAAATTCAACTAATTCTCATCGAAATTTAGGGCAAAATTTACTAGTGTTACTCATCATCCAAAATGTCCAAGTCAACTGTAGTGGATTTAACTTTCTTGGGCTTTGTTAGCTCATCCCATGTAGTTACTTCTTCCTCTGATGGCCAATTAAATTCTTGGACGAGTTGCAGTTGTGCTTTTTGTCTTTCTCACTTGGCATCTGTAATTGCTTTGACATCTATTATAAACTTGGTGAGATCTATCTCTACCTTAATAGCTTCGTCCAGGGTTTTATTGAAGCTCTCCAAATCAACATTATTCTCCTCACCTAAAAATGCCTCCTTCCTAGGCAATAAAAGATCAACATCTGGCCTCCACTGATCTTGAGGCTCTTTATGGCTCCTTCCTCATTCTTTATAGAAGGGATAAACTTATTGGAATAGGAGCCGAGCATGGCTATCTTAGCCTCAATCAAATTCGCCTTACCTTTAAAAAGTGGTAATATGGCTTTAATTCTACCTATCTCCTCACCAACCCTCACAACTGTCTCTGGGATATCACTTCTCAAAGATTGAGCAAATTCCAATCTCTCAAAAAGCGGTGCTCTAACAGACCAAGCTGCATGATACCCGCTCAAAATTTGTACATAGTTATCAACTTCTATCTGCAATTCTGGAAAATTTCTATAAGCATTAAAAATAAGATCAAATTTATCTTTAATTGCATTTATCCTATGCTACAGAATATCTAACAGGGCCTGCAAGATAGCCTCATTCTTCTCCTCATTTATCTTCTTCAATTCTGCAGCCACCTATTCTTCTATCATTCCTTGTTGCTCAATTAATACAGGGTGCACAAGAGGTGCATGAGCCACTACAAGAGCATTAATCCTTTGTTCCTGCAAGTATTCTACATGTTTCTCCAATGCCTTTACCTTTATTATTTGCAAATCCCTGTCTTTCACAAGTGCACTATAATCAATCCACAGATCACCATACCTTTCTGATAGCTACTTCATTTTATCTTCATTTAACTTTGCAAATTGGGTCAATACCTGAGATATCTCTAGGTCCCTTGTATTGTGGATAGACCACACAATTTTATCCCCCTCCAACTGTTCTTTGACATTCAAAATTTGAGGCTTCTTGTCCTTAGGGTACAAACTCCACATAGCTAATGCTTGATTCTTTGGGCTATACCGAAATCCTTTTATTATATCCCCCACTTGGGTCTCTGAAGACAAAGTCACATCTTCCTGTCTCTTTATTTGATCTATGATGAAATTATAATACAAGTTCCACCCAGGTACAAGTAGCATATTGCTATCTTTAACCATTTTCCTGGCTTCTTCTAAAGTAATGGTCTTAGACTCAGGGTCATATTGTCTCAAAGTTTGTATTGCCTCATCAGGCACTTGACCTTCTTCTGAAATCTAGACACTTGAGGCCACTTGTTACTACTTGTGCCATATTAAGAAGCTTTTGAATTCATTCGACTTGATGAAATTGTCATCCTTCAAAAAGGCATCTTGCTCTATCATCCTCTCATCTTGGCCGAGGGCTAAGGGCAGCTCAACATCTTTAGTTTCAAACCTTTGTTTTCTCTTTTCTTCTCTTATATTATTTCTTATTTGGTGATGATGGGCACTAGTTCCTATAAAAAGGGCACTCACTCTATCTCTTTTCCTTTCAGAAGACTCCCCAGTCAGTAACCTCTATTTTTTCTTAAGGGGCTCAGAAGTATCCTCAAAGTTGGGTAATTCACTAAGGTCAATAGCTTCATCTCCCTCTCCAGGCCCTTCAGTCAATGGTTGCTCCATAGTGGGTGGGCTATACACTGGGTAACCATCATCACTATCATCTTCATACTCAGAATTAGACTGGGCTCCCTTACCCTTATTAGTTTCATCAATTAAATCCTTCATGGATCTCACCAATGTGTCAAATTGAGCCATCATCTACTCAAGTCTTTGAAGGTAAGGAAAAGTGGGAAAGAAACCCCCAAACACCAGTCCCTTTCTTTTCAACTGGTTCTCAATATTAAACAATTGTCCTAATTGATTTACTCTCTTCTCTACCTCATTATCCTCAATGATGTTTCTGATGACATCTTACTCTGGATATTCCTCATGTTGTTTATTGAAAGGAATGCTAGGAGTGTAATATCTCCTTGTAGAGACCATGAATCCCTCAGTATCCACATATCTATAGGGCACTACATACATCTTGAACTTCTCCAACCATTCATTTACCTTATTTAGAGCTCCCTTTCCTATTGTGAGATAATGCACCTTAAAGTGCTGAGGTGTGAAAGTCCCTTTTCTATGGGGAGCCAAGTGTTCCTTATTAGTAAACATAAGTTGCCAGATAAATTCTAAAAATGCAATCCTAGGTGGGACAAAGAATGGCAGTAGATGGGGAGGCTAAGGGCATCCATAAACTCTGATCATTGTATAACCCTTCTCATAGAAAATGTCTCTCCAATTGTGACCTTTGGTCCATTTATCAACAAACTTTTGGGGTCTCACCAACTGCAAGACCTTGGTGGATAACCTTGTGCAATTAACTCCCAAACACCGAAGAATGGGGTATACAATCCAATTTTCAAAGGCACCAAAATAATGCCTTGGACATGAAGGACTCCAAATCCCCAACCAAAACTGCACTGGATTGGGCTTCCCATTCCACACCATTTGTGGCTTGAGATCATCTAAATTTATGAGATCATAATTATGGTACAAGATAAGGTGCATCAGCAAGGAGTAGTGCAAGAACTTGGGTGTGGAACTAGGTGTGAAATTCTTCAAAGACAACAAACCCTCATGCGTTCTATTTATCACATATCCTATATAATCATATCCTCGACTCACGAGGTGGTTCTGTGAATCCATGACCAACATTAAAATATCAGAGGTAATCCTATCTGGTCCGCCATCAACTCCCAAGACCTGGCATAACCCATATGCAATTTATTTCATATAAAACTAGAGATCCTTGTAATAATATGAAGTTGACCCACTCATAGGTACAATGTAGTTTATGTTTTCTTTGGAGACATGGCTTTTAATCTCCTTAGAGACCAAAATAGCCTCTTAGACATATCTATTGGCTTGGGCTTGTAGGTCTATCTCAGTAGCCATAGGGATTTGAATTCCAAAAGCCTTCATGAATGAATTTCAATCTAGGGTAACTAGAGGAGAACCATCACCTTTTCTAATGGTTTTTGAAAGGGGATCATATCACTGGGACAGCATAAGCAATGCATCTACATCTAGAAAAACCTCAGGAAAAATTAATTTGGCTAACCCTGATGTCCAAGGGTTTGAGACTAGAACTGAACTGTCATGATTCTTATAAAAATACCCAAATAAACACATTCCTGTGACCTCAAGAGTCTTAGCATCTCTGCAATAAGCTAATTCATCCATAAATAATCGTCACTAACCTTTTTGTTTTGTGACGATCCGAGCAAGAGAGGGAGGCATTTGTCTGAATAGCTCTCTTTCATCTTTTCCTTAGACCCTCGACTAGTGGAAGCTCCACCTGTTGTTGCTTGACTCATCCTAACTAACAACTGGAAGCCTTCTGTAGATCTCTAGTCACACTAAAATTCTGGAAAAGCTCTGAAAACTTGACACTCTGTACTCTTCAAAATACTCTGTAATCCTCAAATGAGTAACATCTAACTATTTTATTCTATGGAATTGAATGCACCACCTTGTCTGACACTGAAAAGCCATTGAATATGTCACTTCTACCATTACTCAGCATGAATGAGGCTCAATGCACTAGCCGTAGCTCAAGAAAATGACGGGTAATCAAATTTGATTATTTAGAGAGCTGGCGACTGAAGAGAAGTCTCGCAATCACCAATAATGTTGGCACCTTTTAAAAATTTTATGAGATCTGGCGACTAAGAGGGCTCTCGTAGTCGCTAAATGATTTTGCACTTTATGAATTCATTATGAGATTAAGCGATCACCACAAGATTTTGATCTAGAGACTTAGCGACCGTAGCCAATCTCTCTAGTCCATCTTTTAATTTGTTATTTGGAGATCACCCGACTATAGTGTATTTCTTAGTCACAGATGAAATATTTCTCTTCATAAGATCATACGACTAAGATTACTTTCAAATTTTATTATGAGATTTGGCGACAACAGGCAAACTCTTAATTACTGAAAGCTTTTCTTAACCTGAGTTTGGTATCGAGACTTCATGACCACCACAAGATCAAGATTAAATCAATGGCTAAGAAGATGTAGCTTACTAACCTTTCTTTTAACTCAGCACAATATAGAGATCATGCGACTATATGTATCTCCCAATCATGAAACACTTTCTCTAACCTTGGTTAACACTGGAGACTTGGCGAATACCTCAACTCTCTGAGTCCCTGAATCATTTTCTAAACTGTAGTTCATTTTCTGAGATTAAATGCCATCCGTTGATCAAATCTTCATCTTATGGTTCATACCGAGTCTTCTGATCCTTCATAACTTAACCACCACATCAGGAGACCTGGACACAATTGCATCGCTGGATCGCTGACTGCTTGGAGAATAACTACCGCATCAAGAGACAACGTGACTGTTAAAATGCCAAGTCACTGAATGATGGAACTAACCACATGAAAACCTAGAGACTTGGCGATCAACATAGAATAAGACCGCACATTTATTTAGAGACTCAGCAACCAAAGAGAAAATCATAATCGCTAAAAAACACTTCACTTTAAAAAATCATTCAGAGACAACCTGATCAAAGGTAAATTTTAACCTAGAGATGGTGCAACTATAGTTGCTCTCACAAAATTTATCATAGCAGTCGCTAGATCTCGGAAAAACATATAGAGACTTGGAGACTAAAAGCAACCACTAGATAATTTTAAAGACAAAGAATATTCCAAAGTTGTTTAGAGATTAGGGAACAAAGGGTTTTTGGGCAATCGCTAGATTTTTAGGAATGTGCCAATTTCTTTAGGAGACTAAACGACTAGCCGAGGAAATATAAAGCGCACATGCCTTTAAGAAGTTTTAAGTGACCTGATAAAGTAACAGAAAAATAGAAGGCCGAAAGGTTAAGTTAGGGCTTTTTTGGATTTTTTAGGGAAAAGGGTCTGAAACCTAAGGTTATTCACCTAAGACTGAAAATTTTACAAGAGAGACCAAACAAGAACTCAAAATTTGATCAGGAAAACACTGAGACCAGAAATACTACCAACAGTTCCTTCATAGTTTGATAGGCAGAATGAATAGCACCACAAGGCATGCTATTCAATTGACTATATTTATAGACCTTGTATCCCACAATTATTGAAGTGAATCTTACTTATCGATTCTCAATGTCATCAATCATCATTTAACAATGACCTTTTCTTGGCTTTATCATCTTTTCCACCGTTTGTGCCAAAATTTTCCTTAGGGTACATGGTTCTCCGTTGGTAGACAATCCAGTAATCAGATGTATCAACTCCTTTGTGATCTTGATTTGTTTCTCCATCTAGATGAATTGGTCAAAAAATCATCTTAGAACATATTGTATCCATTCTTCCTTGAATATTTTTGGAAAATCTAGCAGATGGGTCAAACCCTTTGTCTAAAGGTGTTTGAACTCGTCTTTCAATTCTCCATTATCACACATAGATAGGTATTATTCTTGAATCTGTTCATCTCCAAGCTCAACAATATTTCAATAAATAATAATTATTACATATTCAATCAATAATACCCTAGGTGGAGTTAGGATAGGGCACCCTTTTTGTCAATTTCAGCAGCCTTCAACATACATAGTTTGTGTTCTAATTCAGGTTCCTTGGTGTAGCAATTTTTGATGCCATGATAGTTGTTCAAATTTATGTTGTAAATCACAATTTACTTCTAATATCTTCTCACCTCTAAACTTGACCTCTCAGCTAGGGTTCTCAAATGTGTTAAATAATTCTCTACATGATTTTTTCTCTAACGCTTCTCATAATCAATCACACTCAGTATTAACTCTCAGTTCTGATAGCCTCTCTCCATAATGAAATGTGAGTAATGAATAGGTTAACTTTAGTATTTATTTACCCACACCATATCCAATGGTAACATTAGGTAAAATGTAATAAATGTAGTTTACCGATATCACGTTACTTTACCGATTACACTTATCACTGATTGCAACCTCCACCAGTTAGTACTCACAGTAACATTAGCACATAACACTTACAAATGATAATGTCGACGATGACCAAGAACATGTCACATCTCAACTCAATGTAATACATTAGAACCAATAATAATGCATCTCATTATTCCAATAGATATTTTTACTCAACATTATAAGGGACCGGTAAGTTATAAAAATAGAGTTATGTCCCTAAGCAATACTTACTTGCGTAGTTTGAGGATGAATCTTCTCCAACTGGTTACCTCCTTTGCCTTTCCTTACCTGCATTATGCTCATAAGAAACACCAAATTTCTTTTAATGGATGGGATTCTTCAGGTGAAGCTTCGTTGATTTTCCACTATAAGGATATGATATATTGCAATAGGGTAACCCCTAATCTAGAAGTGTTTACACCTTGGAATAGTAAGGTCCTCATCAATATTAAGGAGGACTAAATGCAATTCATTAAGTAAATTCTTAATGAATACCCTTCAAAAAATTTCTCCAATTGCTTCCTTATCTGGGTCAACATGAAGTGTCGTTTCTATAAACATGCCTACTATATTAGTATTAGTCTTTGGGTGATCTTCCATTCTTGAGAACTCTTTTACAATTATCTTCATCACTTCTCTAATAATCAAAGAGTATTTGGCTTTCATAATTTTCTTGAGTCTATCTAGTATGACCACCGCCTAAAAGGACATTTCCCTCTTGTCAGCCTTCATCCTAATGGAGGTATCCATCTACCAAGAGAATATAGTCACTATCCATTGAAATAATGCTCTTGATTCACAAATATCACCATTTAAAAAGGGGGAGCCAAGTCTAGACTCTTCTAGACAATTCTATACATTGAAATCGTGACCAAATAATAAAGCAATAAGAAATGACTGCCAAGTGGATAGGCGCTAGCAACTCAAAAACATGAACATAAATGATAAAAACCATCATAAAAAGAAGCTTCCAAATAGGAAGCAAAGACACAAAACAAAACATGAGAAAGAAACTAAACAAAGAAAAAAGGTGAAAGCATCATATATATATATATATATATATATATATATATATATATATATATATATATATATATATATATATATATATATATATATATATATATATATATATAAGAGTCACCAATCAAAAAATAGTTAGGGAACTAAAGGTGTGTGTGACTAAATAGGACCTTAACACTATTTGACAAGTAGGTAACCATACTATCTTAGGTATATAAATGACCTCTTTCTAAATGAAACTTATGCTAGATACTCTGTAGACAACTCTATAAGAGATTCTATCATTATTTCATTAGATTTTTCTAGTAATCCCCCAACCTTTCAATGAACTTCACATCTGCCCCTCAATTAGCAAGTTGATCTGTCACTCTATTACCCTCTTTGTAGATATGGTTGATTTTAATGTGCTTAAAAAAGTTTAGCAACTCAATGGATCTTCCTAGTTTTCAATTCAACTTCCAATTTGAGGTGTGCTTGGTTCTTAATGCATTTATGATAATCTAAGAATCTCCTTCAATCTCAAGTTTCTTTACTTTGAGATCTTTACATAATAGGATTCCTACTAAATCATCTATCTCTGCTTCATTATCGGTGGCTATACCTATAGGTCTAGCCATCTTAACACAAGCCATCTTAGCACAACAACTCTCGTCCCACAAATGAGCCACACACTTAATCCCTGCAACCATGGGGTTAACTCTTGAAGCCCCGTCAAAATTTAACTTGAACCAACCATGTTGAGGGGCCATCCACTTACATAGTTCTCTGTCCTTTTGAATTTTTACCCCCCCCTTACCAAATTGTGGTGGGATAATTAATCCAAATGAAGCTTTCCTCATCTGAATATCCTAGTTGGAGAATTTTCCTTCTAAGTACAATTTATTCCTTATTCTATTGTTTATTGTCTCTACTATACAAGCTTAAATATTATTCAATAATATTTGTTTCTCCATTTGCTTATCCTAGAATATCCTTTTATTTCACTCTTTCCAAGTCTCTCAGATTAATATGGAAGGATCAATCTTCCAAATACTAATATAAAGACTATTTTTATAGATAATTAGCCATCTTTTTAATGTGTCCACCAAGTTATTTGCCAGTGCATATTTCCAAAGAAACATCATAACCTTAGGGAGACATGCCCTATATCCTAGCATAGGTACAAAGGTAAATCAGAATTCTACCATTGTTGGGACTTTACCAATGCATCAAATCCATCTTTGACTTTGTATATACCTAATTTTGACCCTAACTAAATCAACTTGTCTTTCCTATTTTTTATCATTATCCGTCTATCATTCAAGATGTTTTTCAATTCCTCTTTTTCCACATCTGAAATAGGGACATCTACAAGTGATTTCCATTTCCAATAAATTTCGGGGTCTCTAGAAGGAATATCTATATAATCTCTAACAACATTAACCCACAAATTTGATAATACTTCTTTGAATCTACGGATGGAGATGATACTCTTAATCATAGTTAACCACCCTAGGATCTTCAAAAAATAGTGTTGTTTCTCTCGAGCCTATATCCCAAGAAATTTTGTTCATAATGATATCTTTGTAATCTAGAATGAAATTCCACACCCTATACCCCTTAGGGGGGTTACCTGTCCTAAAGATACTACAAGGATCATTGTTTTGAAGGATTATGACCCATTTCTTCTCAAGATCTTGATATATTTTCCATACTAACTTTTCACCCAAGGCCTTGTTTTGCATATTCAAATTTTTGATACCTAGTCCTCTTGCTTTCATTGGCCTAGAGATCTTATCCCATTTGATAAGAGCGAGATTTTTATTTTCTAATACCCACTACTAGAAGAACGTTCTCAACTACTCCAATTTCACTTTATCTCCATGAGTTAGGGGCAAGCATGACATCTGGTATGTTGGAATTACTATTAAAACTAACTTAAGCATTATTTCTCTACCAAAATTTGATAACCATTTACCCTTCCAAGTATTCATTTTCTGATCTAACTTTTTAGTTATTGAGACACATAATTTGTTTTTTCTCCTTCCTTTGTCCAAGGGCATTCCCAAATACCTACAAGGAAGATTATCTTTTTTAAATCCTAAAATGTGACATATTTTCTCTTCATCTCAATGACTAGTATTAAGAAAGAATATCCTTGATTTATCTACATTGACCATTTGATATGAGGCATCCATATATTATTCTAAGATTATCTTAAAGTCTATTGCTTCTTATTTATCACTTCTAGAAAATAGAGCATCACCCATAAATTGATAATGTGTGACATTCAAGATGCCTTATGTCACTTTACTACCCGTAATTAGTCTAAGTTGTTGTGCCTTCTATACTGACCTCCCAAAATCTTCTTCCATGATTATAAAAATAAAGTAGGAAATGAGATCCCCTTGTCATAAGCCCCTAGTGATATCAAAATATCATTTAGGTGTGTCATTTACTGACAATGATATTCTAGCAGTAGATATACAGTTAAAGATTAGGTTAATCCATTTATTGGAGAATCCAAAGCTTCTAAACACTTACTAAGGCATCCCCAATCTATCTTATCATATGCTTTTTTATGTTGAGTTTGATCAACATGCATGGTTTTTTTTTAATATGACCAGAATGTATTAATTCTTGGGCTATAATTATCCCATCAAAAATGGATCTACCAAGTACAAACCTAGTGTTTTCTTCTAATATAATATTAGGAAATTGAAGTTTTAATCTATTAGCTAGAGCTTTAGATAATACTTTGTATATATTGTTGTACAAAGAAATTGGCCTAAAATAACCTAGCTCTTTTATTTTTTCTTTTTTAGGAATGAGAGAGATAAATGTATTATTGATTGATCTAAGAAATCTTCCTAACTTCTATGTATTTTCAATTTCTTCTTTCATTTCTACTCCTAGAAAATGCCAACATTTCTATAAAAAGCCTTCCTGGAAGCCTTCCGGTCCCGGTGCATTTTCGGTGTGTAACTAAAATAGTGTTGTCTTAATTTATTCTAATGTAAGTTCACTATTAAGGAATTTATTATCCTCTTCTATCAAAAACTTAGGAATATTATTCAACAACTGTTGTTGGGGGTTTAAATCAAAGTATTCCCAAATTTTTAGTGTGTTTTGGTAAAAGCTAACAAACTCTCTTGTTAATTATTGAAGGTTTTCTACTAGTACTGCTCTCTTGTTTTTAATTTCCAAAATTTTATTAGTGTACCTCCTCAGTTTTTTGCTATTGTGAATTTTTATTATGTTCTTATCACCATCCAAGAGCCATGTTTCTCTTGACTTATGATTCCAAAAGGTTTCTTCTTTAGATAAGAGATTCTCATATTTATGAAGTAGCTCCTTCTCTTTAAGGTATTTAGTGTTGTCCATTCCTATTATAATAACCTCTTCATTCAAATTTTTAATCTCTCTTTCCATTGTTTATTTTTCTACAAAGATATTTTTAAAATGATCTCTATTCAATTCAAAAAAATTTAATTTTATAAATTTAAGTTTTGGTATAAAGAAGAACATTTTGGAGTCTTCAAACCTCTCCCCCTACTACCATTTTTAGCCAATCCTAAGAAGTCCTTATCCCATAGCCATATATTTTTCAGATTTGAAGGGATTCTTGTGGTATTTTTGTTCTTCCTCAATTTCCAATCTTATAGGAAAGTGATCTGATCTTGACATCACTAGAATACATGGTGAAATTAATCCATTGAAGACTCTAAGATCTCTCTTAAATAGAAATCTATCTATCTTTTCATCTATATTACTTAAACCTTCTCTTCTATTAGTCCATGTAAAAGTACCATTTTTTACTCCTAATATCCATAATGTTGTTGACGTTAACCACCCAATCATGAAAATCCTTTAAGTTTGTAATTCATGTTTAATTCCTCCTCTCTTTTTTTTCTCAAGTCCAATATGGCATCAAAGTCACCTCCAATGATATAATTCATATCCCTATTCTGATTAAAGTATGATTACAACTCCAACCATAGATTTTTTTTCCTATTTTTCCTAATTGGGCCATAAGCATTAATAATGGAGAAGAAGAGAGGATTCATAATAATCCTAACCCAACCACCCATACAATTTGGTCTCCTTGTGTTGATTTCAAAGAATAATTTCCTAGGGTCCCAAATTATAGCCATACCACCCGAGGCTCCATCAACATTAATGCTTTCAATTTTCTAGAGACTTTTTTTTGCCTAAAATTGTTTATTTCCTCTTCATTCAGCTTAGTTTCTTGATCATTATAATATCAGATTCCACTGTTTTAAGATTTTTCTTTAACAAGCATTGTTTGTTAGGGGAATTTATGCCCCTAATATTCCATGTAGTCAGCCTCATTTTGCCTTGGGAAGGACCTTCCCCTTCCCTACATAAAATAGACATGTGAGCTTAGCTTGGCCTCAATGGATCATGCTTGTTATTTGAGCTCGTTAAGGGGCTTTCACCCCTTTTTCTTCATCTATTTTCCACAAACCATACTATCAATTCCCTGGCAAGTTGTTGCAATGCCAAACTTCAGAGCACTACTCTCCTCTTCATGTCTAAAGCCTTCTCTTTTGGTTTTTAGTCCTATGACTTCCTCACAATCTTCCATATCTACTGCATCCAAATATAAAATATGATTGATCAACTCCATCCTTACTTCTTCATTATGTTCATCACCTTCCTCATCACTTTCCTCACCTGCTCTATATTTCTCTCCAAATTTTTGATTAATGCCCATCATATTATAGATAGCTTCTAACTCAACTGGTATATGATTTTACTCTTCATTAGTATTGGGACAAATTACTTCTACACCATTATATTCTCTTCCAGACATACCAATGGGACCATCTACGAGCATATTACTATTCACCTCTAACAAGTTAATTTGATCCTCTAAGTGCTCTACCCTCAAATGATTAATTTGAGTCATGCTCACACCATTAACTCACAATCTCTCATTAGATTCATGATCTTTGTGAGCGTCTCATTCCAATTTATTCTCTTCTATTCTCATATTGTTAGCCAAAGGAGCCATACCTCCCCTTATATCCTCATTAGCTTCATCCTTTAGCTTGTTCCAACAAGTTAATTCTTCTCTTATCTCCTCATGCACATATATTGTTTGTAACAACAAGATGCCCTAGATAGACATATTTGTGGCAAGATTTTTGCATACCTCTTTTTGACTTGGGTTCACTAAAGTCACATTGACTAGGGAGTTACCTACATGAGGATGATCTATTACTACCTCTGCCACTAAAGGTTCCAATTTCTTTGGCTTTCTAAAACCATTATTGGAATCACTATGCATAACTTTCTTTGTCCTCACCACTTGCGAGCTCCTATGAATGTTATCTATTAGGATTTTGAATCATCCCCCAACCTCCATAAGTTTAATGTAGTCAATAGGGCCATAAGTAGGTTGTCTAATGGGGGAAGTCTTCATCGGCTTATGAAAGTAAGATCTAGGAGATTTAGACACATTATCAAATAAATATAATCTAGAATCATCAATGGGTCCCATATATGTTTTGGGGAAAATGTTAATAACTCCAAAGTATGTAGATATTTCTATTTCACACAAGATTCCAAGTTGAGGTTTTGTCTCAACTAGGAATTTAATTTCTCTAGTATCATAACCAAGTTTTTCATAATCCATAAATTTACCTATTTTATTGTTAATGAATTCTAAATTTTTCCTATTAATCATTTCAACATGAGGATACCCAATGCTTATCCATCATGGAAGTTTAAAAAGGTTAAACATAGATGCATCAAAGTTTGTGATTCATTCAAAAACATGAAAAGCATACCCTTTATAAATGATATGTTTACCAGATAAAAATTTAATTTTAATATCAATACTTTTACAATCAATCATTAAAAACTTTCTTACTAGGTGAGAGACACTTACTTGTCTATGGAATGATGTATTCCACCTGTAAGAATTTTCCTAAGAAAATAGTGAAAATGCCAAGATCTAGAAGTTCAATTGATATCATAAGAGAGATAGGCAAAAATGATATGATCAATCAATTGAGTACTTGATTCAATAATGATTAAAAAAAATGAAATATAATTAAGAATGCTCAATTGATACAATTGATAAATACAAAGTAGATGTGCATGAATATATAGGCACTGCATGATAACTAGGAGATATGCAAGAGATTCCATATTAATTACACTAGGTGTAATCACATGTCCACCAAAGGTGGATCATCCTCCATTGTACAAAAAAGCATGTACAACATGTGCAATAACGAGAGGATGATAATGAGATAAGAGCACTAAAGGTGGATCTCACAAATAAAGTGGAAATTGTCCTACACCATGTGCTAAAATGAAATGCAAAATCCTGGGTATCTCAATGATTAACTACTATACAATGCATTTTCCTAAGTAAACTTAAGTAAAGTGTAATTAAGAATGTTT
The DNA here is from genome assembly GCA_027943335.1 of Chamaecyparis obtusa. Taxonomy (NCBI): domain Eukaryota; kingdom Viridiplantae; phylum Streptophyta; class Pinopsida; order Cupressales; family Cupressaceae; genus Chamaecyparis; species Chamaecyparis obtusa. Next base: position 376,004 of record BSBK01005481.1, read on the forward strand.
AGTTACACCAACACCCACCTTTAAGTGCAACATAGGGGAATGTACTTAAGCTCAAAATGCTAGATGACAATCCATGATGGGTCATGGCTACTAGGCCATGTTAGGTACCCATGTGCAATATGCAAGTGCAAAATATATGCAATGAAATCTTCCATAAAGTGGAGAAAGAGGGAAAACCTCATGGAAAAAACCCTCCCCAAAAAGAGAGATGAAAATAAACAAGATGCATGGATGAATGGATGAACGGAGTATTCAAGACCCCCCCATTATGACATACATCATGCATATACAATCAAGAATCCCCCCATAGGAATGAAACAAGGAGATATGATAACCCCCCCATAATGAATAATCTCCTCCAAGGATGGTGAGTGTTTGAAGGCAAAACATAGTCCAATGCCTACAAACAACATTTCTCCCCTTAGGAAGAAGATAGACCAAGTAGACCAAGTATAGATGCAAGAAGGCTTACCATTGTGGATAGGAAGAAGGAAGGGGAATCCAAATGAAGTATGATGTCTCTAAAGTATTCTCGTGTGTCACCATGTCCTTGGTCAAGATGAAGATTCCACTAACCAATCAAGAATATACCCAATAGAATGTGACAAGAAAGGAACTAATTTGGTATCTGATTTTGAATATTTCCAAAGATTTATCCTCAAAAAATGAAGTAGGAAGAGAAGAAAAAAATCCTTCCCCCATATAGAATGTACACCCATGATAGGTTCTTGTGGATCAATGTAGAAACTGCACCAAGAAAACTGAATGATGTTCCTCCCTTTAGGAAGAAACAATTCCATAGGTGTATCAAAGAATCCTCCCCAATCTTTAGGTCGAAGAATCCTCAAAATGTATAATGTCTTAGGAAACTGCATAGGAATCTCCAACACATGAGTATGATCAACCTAAATCATGCAACGCAACATCTCAAGTGAAGTCTAAGACTCATGAAAACCAATCTCCAAAGACTCAAATGTCTTCTCTGAAGATAAAAAGACCCCCACATGTTGTATCAAAGGATCCACAATCATGTCAAACTTGAAAGTATAATCAAGTGGAGAATGAAGATGAGGGTTAGAGTGTTCCCTCACAACAACGAAAGAAGAATCATCCTCAACAAAGAGAAGATGAATGTCATCAATGATATCTCCCATAGCCTCAATGTAGGACTCCACAAACAAACTTGCAATGTTTGTCAAGTAGTTATCCCATGGAATTGAGTCTAGAAGACAAGGAATATCCTACTGCACTGAATCACAAGAAACCATGGTTGTAGGAATACAAGAATCATCAGGAGAAACAATAGAAATGATCTTAATAGGAGAAGTAGGACCTACAACTGGAGTCTTAGGATCATCCAGATTCTCAAATTATTCAAGACTTTCAATCTTTGTTAAGGTATGCTCATCATAGGGAATGTTGTTTGCACCATCAAGTGGAATGAGACAATCTACAACTGGATCTTTAGGGAATGGACAAACATTTGGATCTCCAAAGCGTTCCAAAATAATGGTCCAAAATGTGCGTGGGTAGTTAATATATTCAAGAATGGACCTGACTTCGTAATAGAAAGGACCCATGGTGTAAGTAGTCAATCCCATGATATCCAAATTCCTTTTCTTCCAAGAAAACTTTTTATTTTTGGACTTTGGCTTAGGAATAAGTCCATATAGATTAGACAATATTTTTATCCATCTACAATATGTGAAGATGCCCTTTGCCCATGATGCATAATTATGCCTAGTAAAAAATATAACTGCAAGATGAACGGTATATTCATTGATTCTACCCATGATGTAATTCTCTCATGAAACAAAATGACATCAAAAAATTATTGCATCCCCCTAGAATGCGATAAATCAAAGGACCCCCCTTAAATAGATGCTTTTGACACTTTATATTTATTGCACATACAATTGCCACTTGCTAAAATAGACCAAAGTGGACTTCTAAATTTGATGATTACAACAACAAATATGAAGGTATAGAAGACTCAACAAAATAAGACACAAGATCACTCAAGGATCTAATCAATTACAAATGCCAAAATTGACCAAAATAGACCAAATGATAAAAGTGATATTTTCGTCCAAATAATTCTATAATTTGATAACAAATCTAGACAGTTCTCAAAATCATGCACTTACAAAAAAATTACACTGAAAATGTGTTCGTATGAGCCCAAATGAAGCCTCTGAAGTTGCAAAAACAAGGATTAGACAAGTACAGTCACCAAATATTGAAATCTCTGAAAAATCCATCCACTAAAAAATAGTTGCACCACTATAAAATTTAGGAGACTCTACCCAAAATAAAAAATTGCACTAAAAAAGGAGCTCGGATGACCAAGTTACAACCTTTCAAAGTCGGACTGCCAAATCAAAATTGCATATGGTGAGGGGTCCAATTTTTTTAAAATGATGACACTAACAACCACACGAGGATAAATTTGACAGTGAAATGGTCGTCACAACAAAACTAAAATGTCCAGTTATGATGGTCAAACGAACATCAAATTTGACATTACAAAATTATTGCACAAGCATGAGATTAAATTTGATGACTAGACACCCGTGAAATTTAACATAAGGAAAAATGTGAAAAATGGAATTTTTTCTTTTTAAAAGATACCAGTTAGACCTGTAGAACTGCGACACATGTCTTTTTTTTAATAGCTATTTGTTGGCACTGGAGCTGATGTGGTGCTACATGCTTTCTAACATGTTTGAATTTGACTATGGAAGAGTTGGTAGTTAACTCGCTAAGGCGAGCTATGGGCTAACTGAGGTGAGCTCTGAGTTCTTTGAAGTGATTCACGAGCTCACCGAGGTGAGTTTTGGGCTTGCTAAGGAAGCTCGATGGTGTGGGGCCTTTAGTTCCACATTGAGACTGCAGGTGTAAACAACCCACTTTATATGCAAAAGGCCACTAGTTGGGAACCACTAGTAAATTTTAGCTTGTTTTTTGATGAGGTTTAGTCGATTATTAGATGCCAATTGGTCAACCAATCGATCATAATGGTCGTCAAAGTTTTTTGGTCGATAATACGACACATCAAACCTCCATCAAAATTGTGATGTCAATAGTGGTTGAATTATCGATGGCAACGACGTCGAAATAATTGCTTCAACCTGGAAGAATTATCGGCTATAACGTTTATCTCTGCGACCAATGTTGGTAAGAAGAGTCATCAACAGTCGTTGAAATTGTGACTCAAAATCATCAGAATAAACATCGAATATTTAGCACTCTTGTCGATATGTCTATTCTTTGTTCATCTAAAAAGCGACAGAAAATTTATTTCTTTTTTTAAAAAATATATTATCAAATTAAGCACTGCAATATTATGTCGTTGTTGTTTACTGTTTACAAATAGTCACACATTTTTCTATCTTATTTCACACAAACATGTTCTTTCTCGAGGTCATTAACCTTTCAATAAAACTTTCCACTTCTAAAGATAGAAAGAATAAGCCTCACAATATTTCAATGACATTCATAGGAGATGACTAAGCAATCTACAGTTATGCCAAAAATAATACTTAAAGATTATATCTAAAATCAATCTCCCAATTTATTAGCCAGCTAGCTATTTGCCGCCTTCTTGTTTGTGGGGTTGATTTATCGGGTGATGAGAAAGAGGGCGATGCTTTGAGGATTGAATGGGTTGTGGGAGAGTTTGGGAAAGGCTTTCTCGGACTGCCACTATCCACCACCCGCCATTTCCACCTTAGCATTCCCATTTCTTGGGGATACTTCTCACCATGTATGAAAAGGTAGAGATCCTTGTCCATTTCCAGTTGTACATCTTCTTTCCTCAATCCTACATGCAATACATATTTAGTTCCACCAAACTTACTTTGAAATTACAACCTTTTAAGGATAGGAACACAAAAATAATAGCAAACATAAATACAAGAAATACTAGATTTATGTGGAAAAACTTGTAAAGGGAAAAACCATGGAAAAGATTTCTCTCAAATATATGCATGTCAATTAAGGTGAGTTACAAGAAAGAATAACTACCAAAGGATTAGTTTAAACTACTCAAGTGTACAATGTCCTTTCAATAACCAATAATTGAGTTGTATACCCAGTCAATATGCACAGAATTGTTAAGAGGACATATTTGTGAAGGTTTCATAGAAATAGGTTAATGAATCATCATCTCTACAGTGGCACTCAATCTGGAAACCCTCATATGTATATAGCCACTCTATAAAATCTCCACATCTAGAAAATCTCCACAAAAATCCCTTCTGGCCTCCACTGCATATACATCTTCTTAGAATCTAAAAACTCCGACCCATCATTGATTCTCATCAATGTACCAATTTGGATAGTAAGTCTAATTTAATTTATCCGTGGACTGAGACCTTAAATTATTTAACTTCTCTTTTTTTTGAGAAGAGTATAACATTCTCTACTTAACAGGGCCAACCATGTGAAGGTGGAAGCTATTCGACCCCTCCTAGGAGCCTCTATTGACCCTTTACGACATTTTAAGACCTCTAAGATGTATTCTTAGGGATCCTAAACAGTCATAAAGGGTCATAAGGGGTCCTGGGACACAACAACTAAGAAACATAATTGTAGGCATCATGGTCACAATTTTTTGGAGACAACATAATTGAGTGGTATACCCAGACGATGAAGAGCAACTTCTACTCCTCCGGTTCCAAGTGACACTGCCAGATCCAAAGACCATAGATAAGGAATAAATTTAGAGAGTGGAGGAGGGCCATAATGACCAAAATAATATAGGACAAACCTCAAGTTAAATGAGGCAACACCAAACATTTTAATAGAATTTTATTATTAAATAATAAAATTTGCATATACTAGTGTTCTAAGAACCCTCATTACATGATTTATTATTGTAAGCCCCCTCTGACTTACACATCTAGAAAATGAAACTACAACCTATTGGGATTGAGACAAACCTTATAAAACAACTAAGAAGGATCACTTGCCAACATTTGTTGAATACATTTTTTGGAGGACCTTGTATTCATGAGAAACAGATGTATTCAATAGATGTTGGCAAGCGATCCTTCTTAGCTATTATTATTTTATAAGGTTTGTCTCAATCCCAATAGGTTGTAGTTTCATTTTCTAGATGCTAAGTCAGAGGGGGCTTACAATAATAAATCATGTAATGAGGGGGCTTAGAACACTAGTATATGCAAATTTCATTATTTAATAATAAAAATCTATTAACATGTTTGCAGTTGCCTCATTTAGCTTGAGGTTCATCCTGTATTATTTTGGTCATTATGGCCCTCCTCCGATCTCTAAATTTATTCCTTATCTATGGTCTTTGGATCCCGCAGTGTCAACTTGGAATTGGAGGAGCAGAAGTTGCTCTCCATTGTCTGGGTATACAACTCAATTACGTTGTCTCCAAAAAATTGTAACCATGATGCCTACAATTATGTTTCTCAGCTATTGTGAAATCTACATTTATGTTTCTCAACTGTTGTGTTTATGTGCATATTTTTTATGTGTTTGGGAAGACATCTTTCTAGCCTGGCCCTGGATCCTTTGGCAATTAGCTTCATAATAATGAAGTAGATGAAAGATGAGCAATTATCTTCCTAAGAAAAATCCCATAAATGCACTATGTGTACCCCAATTCCTGTGTCCTCTTTGCATACTCAAAGGATATATTTGAAACAACAAGGGTAAGGCTAACCTTACCCTTTTTGTTTCAAATATATCTTTTGAGTACGCACAAAGGGCACAAGAATTGGGGTACACAGAGTTCATTTATGAGAATTTTCCTGGGAAGCTAATTGCTCAGCTCTCATTTGCTTCATTTATTATCAAGCTAATTGTGAAAGGATCCAAGCCCAGGCTAGAAAGATGTCTTCCCATTCTGTTTAAGCCATATTCCTTGTTCTTATCAAACTTCCTTGGTACGGTAGGCCTGCTCTCTGCAGTACTCTTCTTCAATCTGTGTTCGACGATAAGCATCTTCTTCTTCTTCCTAATTGTAGCTAGAGCTTCCTTTTCATTAGGATTCAACTCCACTTCCCCCATCTCATCATCCTCGTCCACTCATCCCAATTGATTGATCTCTCAAGGACCTTGTATTTAGCAGATGTTGGTGAGCGATCATTCTTATCTGTTGTTGTTTTATAAGGTTAGTTAGCAGTTACAGTTAGTTTATTAGAGTTAGGATTTTATTTCAAAGACATCCATGCGAAGTGGAGTGGGTGTGGTTGAATTGATGTATCAAGGAAAAAAATGGAATAACCAAGAAAACACTATACGTTAAATCATGTGATTGATAGCAGATTGGGGCTCACCTGAGCCATAAACATGAAGAATTATTGTAAAAAAAGATGTAAACCATATATATGCACACTTGAGGCAAAGAGAAGTTATGCCATATCTATATTAAAATATTAGTTACAATATGAAAATACTAAACTGACTAATTCCTGAGCTCATCTCTGCACATGGTTACAACAAAGATATGTGATTACAATATAGAGAAGGCATCATAAAAATATAATTTCGGCATTTGCCCTAGCCTGACACATTTTGCACTCAAATCCTTCATCGCGGATAAGTGGAGATGGGTGGATAGATGCAGATGAGTTGTCATCAACCCAACTAAAGTATCTATAGCCATTATTTCCATGTGATGCCCAGTCTACATTAGTTCTTATAATATAATGAATAGTATTTACATTAGAAACATTAAATACATACACATTAGCAACCTTTTTTCTATTTGGGCAGCACCAAAATTGTCATCCAGGGTTGTTCTGTGTTCGTGAAGTCTTCAACACAGACTGCCCACCACCACATTGATATTTTGGCACATTGACAAGAGTCATCGAGTCTATATCAATAATGCACCGCACCATCGTTACTACATTTATTATTTTTATATGATTATTTTTATATGGAATACACCAAGGAGTACCATCAAAAATATTAACCATTTACAATAATGAAAAGTAAACCTAAATAAAATAGCTCATTTTTTTATCAGCATGCGGTCTTTGTGTATATGAAAAATGAAAGAAATATTAAGCTGAAATAAAATAGTGAATAAAATAGTACTCCAAATAGAGTGAATGAAATATACCATCAAAATAAGGTGACAAAATCCTGTCACGAAGCACATAGGAAATAAAAAAGGGACAAAAGACAAGAAATAAGAAAAATCATTATGACTATAGAAAAATCATTTATACTATAATAAAAAAAGAAAACTCTTTGTCAATAATTTTCAAAATCATTAGGACTATAGAAAAATAATTAAGACTATACAAAATCAAATTTTAGAAATGGACGGTTCTGATGCTTTGCCATTACAACAATTGAGCATTCATCATTTGGTATTGTGTATTCCATTTAAGTATGTCAACAATGTTCAAAATCCTATCACCAAGCACAAACAAGAAATAAGAAAAATCATTAGGACTATAGAAAAATCAAGTTCTAGAAATGGACGGTTCTGATATTGCTTTGCCATTACAACAACTGAGCATTCATCATTTGGTACTTCTTGGTGTATTCCATTTAAATTTTTTAGTTGTCGTGTTTATGTGCATGTTCTTTATGTGTTTGGATTCTCTCCCTCGCAAGGGATACACTGATAGGTAATTTATTTGAAAGCATAATGATTTGACAGTTAGAAGGTTGGTTAATAGATTCCAGTCGGTTCATTGTAGAGGGCAGTCTATTTGGAGTACACTTAATTTCTCTGCAATTTTGGAGTACATTGTCCCGTAGGTACAGTCGAAACACCACTGTATTGATTTGAAACTTTAGAATGCGATCTTTTCTTGGTGGTAACGTAGGAACATTTCTAGGCATTAGTTTTAATTGTTTTTGCAAGAACTTTGTTGTTTTTGTTGTTTGTGATACCAAAGGAGTAAGTGGTATTGAGTAGACAGTGACTGGCTAGATTTTTCCTGAAACAAAATTACAAAACTGAACCAATGACATGTTTACAACAAAAAACAAATAACAAAACTGAATGAATGGCATGTTAATTCACAAAAAAAATTACAAAACTAAACTAATGGCATGTTTACAACAAAGAAATAGAATGATAATAATATGCTAAAAATTCTATTTTGTTTAATACACACCAAAGGACCAGTCCCAACAATTCTTAAACATACTTTATCTGATATGATGAATTCTTAATAAAGGTTTAGTCGATTCTTACAGCTAGCATGAAGGAAGATTTGACGTAGCCAAATCTTCCTTGTACCCCAATAAAAACTATGAATAAGTATGTCTACTCCAACCTTAATTGTTTAAGAATTCATCACATCAGATAACGTATGTTTAACAATTGTTGGGAGTTCTATTAGACCTTTGTTGTAAACATGTCATTGGTTCAATTTTGTAAATTTGTTTTTTGTATTAAATGCATTTAAATGGAACATTAAGCATAGTAATAATATTCTTAATCTATTAGTAATTGGTAGATTAAATGCTCAAAGCCCAATCATGGCAGAGTTGTGTTATGTCCTTTTCTTTCTCATGATTTGGTCCTAGGTTAGGGGATTGGGAAATGACCAATAATGGTTTTAAATGATGTAATAAGGCTACCAGACTAGGAAACTCAATCAAATCAACAGGCTTTGTAAGACCAGGTGGGTGGATGGTATTCCATTCCTAATAGGCATTGGTCACTATAACTGTGAAACAAGTGTTGATGCTTAAAAAATTGAAAGGTCAATTGTAAAGATCAACCTGTATCCATATACTTATATGAGGTTTCCTTTTGATAGTAAGGGGTATGCTATAAATGAATTAAAACTTAGCTCTGGCTTTAAACATTTTCTTGATCTTGAAGACTTCTAGGAATATTGTGAAGAGTATTTTGAAGTCAAGCGAAGAGACTGGATGAGGCTTATAGTCAAACAAATTATTGATTTCAAATTGGATATTGTTATTATTGGCATTGAAGATGATAAACTATCCTTGATAGACCCATTCTACTATGAGAATATACATGGTGCAGGAGCACCTCTAAGAGGGCCCTCACCTTCTTGTTTTTGGTGTGTTAATGCTTTGTATTTGGAATAAGAGTCACAATGGAGTTGGACTCAATTTTGGTTGAGTCTAGGCTTTGTGTTAGTCCTATAGGTCTGCTAGTCTTCTTAAGTTTGCTTTGCCCATTAACTCAAGCAAAGTGTCAACTTGAGGTTTTTGGGATTTTTCTTGAATAGTGGTATAGGAGCTAGTGATTAGTGGTCATGTGATGCACATGAGTTCTTTGGAAGGCCTAGAAGTGGTCTATTAAGATGTGTGAGCAAGAGTTGCTCAAAAGTTGCTAGCAAATTTTAAAAAGTTGCTAAGAAACTTTTTGTTTTGTAATGACTACCTAAGATAAGAGGCTTAATACACCCTAAACACTTGACACTCACTCCTAGACAAGCATATTTAAGCCTTTTATAACCCTAATGTACGGGTTGGTTGTCAGAATTGTGAAGCTACAATACGGAGAGGCAGACTGGTGAAGAGTTGTGTGTAACAGTTACTGTTGGATGATTGAATACCTGTAAATACAAAAATATTTGTGTGGAATCTTATTGTGTGATTCATTTTGTGTGTTTAACACTTCATTGTGTGTAGTGGTTTCATTTTTTAGATTATTGTTGTTGTCTTTTTCTTGTTACTATTGCTCTATACTGTTCCCTGTTCAGTCTTGAGGAACATGGGGTGTTAGGGCTGTATCTTTGGTATCCACCATGGAAAACCCATGGGATTGTGGATTCTCAAATTATAGACCCTAATGGATATGTACTATGATGTAGGGCCCTGGAGCAAGCAAACAAACATGAGTTTGTGGAAGCCCTAGGTGAACTATGCTCAGTTCGGCTAGGGACAGTCAGCACTAGGAGAACTCTACAGGACAGTGGGTGGAGTTTCAACACTTAAACTTTTGAGGGAGTCACATTAAATTTATGAAGGTTGTCTAGTGATAAGGAGGAGGTTAGGAGAGTCAAGGAAGTAGGCTATTGAAGACCTAGACAGAGAGGAGGTTTTAAAACCCTTAAAACCCTCATTTTTGCCATATAACCTGTACAGTCACATGGGCACTTAAGACCTCAAAAATCCTTGAGATTGAGGCATATGTATGAGAATTCCTTAAGGCCAAGAATTTTGGTTTTGCACAGGGAAGGAGTAACAAGCCCTACAAATCTAGAAGGAGGCCTAATTGGCACTTCCTTGTAGCCCTAGATTACAAAGGAACTACCAAATTGGGTGATCCCCAAATCTTATCAATGCTTTGAAAAGGTGACCATAGCCATAATAAGTCCTTAGAACTCATTAGAACTCACTGTTAGGATGTGGAGTAGGTCTGGAAGCAAAAATACCCTTATTGAGCCAATGTAAGGGTTAGTGCCTGAAAGCAAAGTTTGTCATGGTGATAGTTGAACTTGTGTAACTTGGTGGGTTAGTTAGGTAGATCAGGGGGTACTTGAATGTATCAGGTATCCTATAGATCAACCATAGGTGTCAGAGCACACTTGAGTCCTTAGACAAGGTTCAGAGCATAGACTAGCTAGTCTATCCTAGCTTATCCCATCAGATTGGTATCAGAGCCTCTTAAGGCTTGGGAAGTGAAGGGTGGATGTTTCAACCACCAGAAGAATCAAGTGGATCATCTAAAAAATAGAAAATGGTGACCAATGTAGAGCTTTCCAAGAAATTAGAAGATCAGGAGGAAGCTAACAGACTCCTGCAGGAAAGGTTGTATCAGATGGAACAACTCTTGGATGATGTCCAAGCAAAAGCTGATAAGGTGAATGTGAAAATGGAGGAGCAAGATGCTAAGGGAAAAGAGAAAACTCTTGATGATGATGTACCTACACTTGATCCTCCAACACAAGATGAGTAGTTTCTCAAAGCCCTAAAGGCTATCACAGGCAAGGCACTTGAAGGTGTACCATTATTGACTGGCAGGATGGATAATAAGCTTGTGATGCAATGGATTGAAGACATGGAGAATCAATTTGAATGTGAAGAGGTCTCAAAAGCACAGAAGGTCAAGGTGGCCAAATCTAGGTTGAGAGGACATGCATTAACCTGGTGGAACTACTTGCAAGGTGAAAGGGAGAAAGAGGGAAAGAATCCAATCTCTAATTGGAAAGCTATGGTCAACAAAGTCAGGGAAGCATACTTACCAGCTGATTATGAAATACAATAGCATAAGAAAAGGTTGACACTTAGAAAGAAGGAAATGGATGTAGCTACTTATACTGAAAAGTTCCACAAATTGAGCTTGAGATCCAGAGTCCAAGAAGATGAAAGCATTAAAGTGGCAAGGTACCTCAGTGGTTTGAAATGGAGCATAGCAGAAGAGATGAGTTTGTTCACTCCTACCACCATACTTGGATTTCAGCATATGGCATAAAAGCTTGAAGACAAACAAAGGAGAAAGCAAGAACCTAATTCCAAGAACAGAGGGAGAGGTAGAGACTCTAGAGGGGGTCAAAGAGGAGGTTCTAGTAGAGGTGGTGAATCAAGAAACCAAGGTGAGAGAAGGCTCTTGGAACAAAGTATAGAAATCAGTACAAGAGGATCTTATGGTAGAGGAAGAGGTTCTCAAGGAAGTAGAGGAAGATGAATAGGAAGGAGCAGCTCCTACTTTGCCACTATGAAGTGCTATCAGTGTGGACAGCTTGGACACCCTGCCTATAGGTATCCTAACAAACCATCAGCCTCACATAATGAGAAGAGGGTATCCTATACCCAAGAGGATAGTAGAAGCTCGTGCACTAATGAGGTCAAAAAATTGGAATCAGAAATGGGGGAGAACCTTATGTTCAGGAGGGTGCTTAAAAGGCAGCCTAATCAAGGTGAACCAAAGCAAAGAAGGGCTCTTTTTAGAGTCAGGTGCAAGATACAAGGAAAAGTATGCAAGGTTATAGTAGATTCAGGGTCTACTAATAACATCATAGTAGAGGAAGTAGCAAAGAAGCTTAAACTCACTAAGGTTCCACATGCAAACCCCTACAAGGTGACTTGGTTGAACTGGGAGTAGAGTGTGCTAGTTAATGAGTAGACATGGGTAGAGTTTTCTATTGGAGGCTATAAAGATAGAATTCTTTGTGATGTCTTACCCATGGATGCATGCCATCTTCTATTGGGAAGACCCTGGTAGTTTGATAGAAAGATGGTCTATGATGGAGAGGAAAACTCCATTGCTTTCAAGAAGGATGGGAGGACTTTCAAAATTCAGTCCTTAACAGAGAATGAAGAGGGAACTTCTAAGACAGCTAGTGTGTTTCTTAGCAGTGGTAAAGAGTTCTTACATGCTCTATAGGATGAGGAGACCATAGGATGTGCTATTATGGTGAAACCAAAGGAGGAAGATAAGAAGTTGAAGGCAAATTTACCATTGGAAGTGCAGAAAATGCTGAAAGAATTCAAAGATATAGTGAGTGATGGAACCCCTGCCATTTTACCTCCAAGAAGAGCAATAAGTCATCAAATTGATTTTGTTCTCGGTGCTTCTCTACCTAACAAAGCAGCCTACAAGCTAACCCTGAATCAGAATAAGGAAGTAGCAAGGCAAGTGCAAGAGTTGTTGGATCAAGGGCTGATCAAGAAGAGTATAAGTCCATGTGTAGTCCTAGTAGTTTTGGCATCCAAGAAAGGAGGAAAATGGTGACTTTGCACAAATTCAAGGGCTATCAACAGGATCACTATCAGGTATAGGTTCCCCATTCCAAGAATAGAGGATTTGATGGATTGCTTAGGAGGTGCTATGTATTTTACAAAGCTGGATTTGAAGAGTGGTTATCACCAAATCAGAATAAAGGAGGGTGATGAGTGGAAGACCGCTTTTAAAACCATTGATGGATTGTATGAATGGCTTGTAATGCCATTTGGGCTTACCAATGCCCCAAGCACCTTCATGAGGTTAATGAATGAGGTCTTGAAGGAATTCACAAGTAGATTTGTGGTGGTATATCTAGATGATATACTCATCTATAGCAAGAGAAAATTAGAACATTTTGAGACCTAAGGTTGGTAATGAAGAAGCTACATGAAGAGAAATTAGCCATCAATCTGGAAAAGTGTGAGTTCATGCAACAAGAGCTGATTTATTTGGGCTTTGTGGTGTCCAAAGGTACTTTGAAAATGGACCCAAGCAAGGTGGAGGCAATCTTGAATTGGCCTACCCCAAAAATAGGGACAAAAGTTAGAAGTTTTCATGGGTTAGCCCAATTTTATAGAAATTTCATCAGGAACTTTAGTGGGATTTGTGCACTAGTATTGGATACTATCAAAGGAGGGCTGAAAAATAAGTTCAAATGGACTGAAGTAGTTGAGAAAGCATTCCAAACATTGAAGCAAGAGGTAGCCACTAAACTTATCCTACTCTTACCTACTTTTGATAAATTGTTTACCATTGAATGTGATGCAAGTGGTACAGTAGTAGGGGGTGTTTTAAGTTAAGAAGGAAGGCCTGTGGCATTCTTCAGTGAGAAGCTCAATGAGGCAAAGGAGAAATATTTAGCTTATGACTTGGAGTTGTATGCATTGGTACAATCTCTCAAGAAGTGGAGGCATTATCTCTTGCCCAAAGAATTTGTTGTCTATACTAATAATCAGGATGTAAGCTACATAAATACTCAAGAAAAGCTGAGTAACAGGCACTTGAAATGGATGGAGTATCTCCAATCCTTTACCTTTACAATCAAGCACAAGAAGGGGCAGCTTAACAAGGTTGCAGATGGAAATTATTGACTGTCCAAGAGGTACAGTTGCAAAGCATTGTAATAGAAGGTTTCAAAGACTTATATGAGGAAGATGAAGACTTCTCACAAGCCTACAAGGTGTGCCTAGAGTTTGAGAAAAACTTTCATGGTGAGTTTGCAGATTACACCCTTCAAAATGGGTTGTTGTTTAAAGGTAATCAACTTTGTGTACCTAGAGGATCCATGAGGGAAAATTTGATCCAAGAGAAGCATAATGGCAGCCTAAGTGGACATTTTGGCATAAACAAGACATTGGAGTTAGTACAGAGATACTACTTTTAGCCTAAGCTAGCAAGGGATGTCAAGAGGTATGTTGAGCAATGTGGGATATGTCAAAGAGCTAAAGGAGGTTCAAGTAATGCAGGACTCTATCAACCTCTACCAATTCCAAATAGGCCTTGGGAGTGTTTAAGCATGGACTTTGTGGTTGGACTCCCTAAAACCAAATTAGGTATGGATAGCATCTATGTTGTGGTTGACAGGTTCTCTAAAATGAGTCACTTTATTACTTGCAAGACAACTCATGATGCAAGTTATGTAGCACATCTCTTCTTCAAAAAGATAGTTAGGATTCATGGACTCCCTTTGAGAATTGTGTTAGATAGGGATAGCAAGTTCATGGGTCATTTTTGGCAAACCTTATGGAGAAGGCTGGGAACTAATCTCTCTTTCAGTTCAACATACCATCCTCAGACTGATGGTCAAACTGAGGTCATCAATAGGGTGATTGGCAACTTACTAAGGTGTTTAACAAAGGAGTATGGGCAAACTTGGGATCTTGTTATATCTTAGGCTGAATATGCATATAATGATAGTGTGAACAGGACCACAGGAAGAAGTCCTTTTGAGATAGTCTATGGAAGACACCCTAGAGGAGTGTGTGGGTTGAGAGATTTAGGTTCTATGGAGCTGAAGAGTGGACAAGCTGAAGATTTTACCCAAACCATCAAGGAGGTTCAAGAGCAAGTGAAGAAAACCATTTTTGAGTCTACTCAAAGACTCAAGGCTAAAGTGGATGAAAAGAGGAAAGAGGTACAGTTTCAGATTGGGGACTATGTTATGGTCCATCTTAACAAGGCAAGAATGCAAAAAGGCATGCCTCCTAAACTACAAATGAGAAGAGTAGGTCCATGCAAGGTTTTAGAAAAGTATGGAGAAAATGCTTACAAGGTGGATTTGCCTTCAGATTTAGCCATCTCACCGGTGTTCAATGTTGTAGACCTGATCAAATTCAAGGGTGATATCATTCAGCAAGAAACAGGTCCACCTAAGCTATTACAAGACATAGACACAAATGCCATGCCTAAGAAGGAACTGGCTAAAGCAGAGAGCATCTTAGAATCTAGGGTGAAGAAGGAAACTAGGCATCAAATCTATATGGAGCACCTGATCAAATGGAAGGATCAGCCTGAATTTGAGCCACCTGGGTTGAAGAAGGACAATTCAAGAAGTTTGGGATTCATCTAGCTCTTCTAGACCCCAAGGTACCTTAGCTTGTGTTGAGGGGGAGTATGGTGCAGGAGCACCTCTAAGAGGGCCCTCACCTTCTTATTTTTTGTGTGTTAATGCTTTGTATTTGGAATAAGAGTCACAATGGAGTTGGACTCAATTTTGGTTGTGTCTAGGCTTTGTGTTAGTCCTAGAGGTCTACTAGTCTTCTTAAGTTTGCTTTGCCCATTAACTCAAGAAAAGTGTCAACTTGAGGTTTTTGGGATTTTTCTTGAATAGTGGTATAGGAGTTAGTGATTAGTGGTCATGTGATGCACATGAGTTCTTTGGAAGGCCTAGAAGTGGTCTATTAAGATGTGTGAGCAAGAGTTGCTCAAAAGTTGCTAGCAATTTTTAAAAAGTTGCTAAGCAACTTTTTGTTTTGTAATGACTACCTAAGATAAGAGGCTTAATATGCCATAAACACTTGAAACTCACTCCTATAAAATCATATTTAAGCCTTTTATAACCCTAATGTACGGATTGGTTGTCAGAATTGTGAAGCTACAGTATGGAGAGGCAAACTGGTGAAGAATTATGTGTAACAGTTACTATTGGATGACTGAATACCTGTAAATAAAAAAATCTTTGTGTGGAATCTTATTGTGAAATTCATTTTGTGTGTTTAACACTTCATTTTGTGTAGTGGTTTCATTTATTAAAGTATTTTTGTTGTCTTTTTCTTGACATTGTTGCTCTATACTATTCCCTGTTCAGTCTTGAGGAACATGGGGTGTTAGGGCTGTATCTTTGGTATCCACCATGGAAAACCCATGGGATCATGGATTCTCAAAGTAAAGACCCTAATGGATATGTACTATGATGCAGGGCCCTGGAGCAAGCAAACAAACATGAGTTTGTGGAAGCCCTAGGTGAACTATGCTCAGTTCGGCTAGGGACAGTCAGCACTAGGAGAACTCTACAGGACAGTGGGTGGAGTTTCAACACTTACCCTTTTGAGGGAGTCAAATTACATTTATGAAGGTTTTTTGGTGATAAGGAGAAGGTTAGGAAAGTCAAGGAAGCAGGCTATTGAAGAACCAGATAGAGAGGAGGTTTTAAAACCCTTGAAACCTTCATTTTTGCCATATAACCTGTACGGTCACATGGGCACTTAAGACCTAAAAAATCCTTGAGATTGAGGCATATGTATGAGAATTAATTAAGGCCAAGAATTTTGGTTTTTCATAGGGAAGGAGTAACAAGCCCTACAAATCTGGAAGAAGGCCTAATTGGCACTTCCTTGTAGCCCTAGATTACAAAGGAACTACCAAATCGGGTGATCCCCAAATCTTATCAATACTTTGAAAAGGTTACCATAGCCATAAAAAGTCCTTGGAACTCATTAGAACTCACTATTAGGATGTGGAGTAGGTCTGGAAGCAAAAATACCCTTATTGAGCCAATTTAATGGTTAGTGCCTGAAAGCAAAGTTTGTCATGGTGATAGTTGAACTTGTGTAACTTGGTGGGTTAGTTAGGAAGATCAAGGGGTACTTGAATGTATCAAGTATCCTATAGATCAACCATAGGTGTCAGAGCACACTTGAGTCCTTAGACAAGGTTCAGATTATAGACTAGCCAGTCTATCCTAGCTTATCCCATCAATACAGCTACTCTAATTGCCACCAATATATTGGTCGATCCCAGAATTAAAGAATTTAAAAGAGAGGAAAATTGATGTAATTAAAAGAACTAAGGAGTGGGTAAGAAAGAAAAGACTTGAAGCTATAGCTACTCGACCCCCAAGAAGAGAAAGTAATTCAGAAAAGAAAAATAACATCCAAGGTGCTTCTTCTTCTCACATGCCACCAGAGCCTACTTGAGTGAAAAGGCACAACAGACCACATCAAGAAACAATGGAGGTGGAAAAGATCCAAATAGACCAAGTGACCTTACCAAGGCATGCAAAGTTGATTTCATAGTAAGAAAAATAAGGATCAAGCCAAAAGAGAAAGTGGTAAACATAATCCAAGTAGATGAAGAAACAAATGTAAATACCATCCCTCAAGAACCTCTTCAAAAAATTGAGAAGGAAATTCCTATTGTGTCATCACCTATCATCATGGTATATCCTCCACATAATGACTTTGTCCCACCTGAGGTATGAATGATAGATATCACTCAAGATGATGATAATATGCCACTGATGCCTAAACTGGCAATGTCTTTAAAGCCATCTTTTATCAACATACAAGAACCCTTGCAGGCATCTTCCTAGTTATGAGCCTATGGTGGAAATTCTCAGTGCATACAGGGCATTCAAAAAAAAGTTATCTGGTTTATAGGGTTGAACTTTCACTTCTATCAGTTTCCAAAAAGTTCCAGCATATTTTCAAAACCTAACATCATTGTCTTTCTCCTTGTTTATTCTACTTTTGTTAAACTTAATGCTTTTCTCCTTAATTTTGGTTAATTTTGTTAAGGTTAATTAGCCAACTCTTTTTGCACAAAACTTTGAGGTTAATTAACTTTGTTCAAAATGCGCAAAAGAAAGTTGGTTGTTAACCCAGGAGTTTTGGTAATTACAAGAACGCTATGTCTATATAAGGATGTAAAGGCATTGTTTTTAGGACTTTTTGGGACTTTGTGAATTTTGGAGCAGCAATATTAGTGAAGTAGTATAGCTTCATCATTGAATACAAATCAATTTTGGAAGTATGAGAACATAGTATCTTTTATAATCTCTCTCCACTTCATGAATGCAAATTTTCATAGTGTTTGAATTATGTCATAAAGTACTTTTATTTGGTATCTTAGAGGTGTATGCGTGACATGAAAGTTGGATTTTCATTATTGGAAGTATCTTATGTGTAGTCCTTGCTATTCAATAGTTAAGCATGCAAAATTTTGTCATTTAAATAAAATCTTGGTAAATTACAAATTTGTTATCAAGAACCCCGAATAGTGGGTAATATTTTCTTCATAAGTTATATTTCAAAAACCAAAACATTAAATCAAATGAGAGAGCTGCCCCTCCAAAATGAAAATGAAGATAGTACACCTAAATTGATCTATCCAACTATTGTAATTAGTTTGTCATCATTTCCAATGGACATTTTGTTAAAAACTATAAAGTGAAAAATTTGTTTACCAACAATACACATGAACATATTTAGATTCATCTTAACCTTTTGAGTTTTCTTCCTTAGATTCATCATCACATTAACCATACTCAAGGTCATCTAAAAGTGACAAATCAAATACATTAATTTCATTAGCATAGATATTTGTTACACAAATTGATGCAACTTCCTGATCATATGAAAATACTTCTTCTTCATCAAATAATGGATTTGAGAATACATAAAAGCCACATTCAATCACACCTTGTCCATGGATGAAGGCTAAAGCATACAATTGGTCATCTCCTATAAGGTTCTATTCTTCCATTTGGTTGGACACCATTCTACTAAGGAGTGTATGACACTATGTACTAAAAAAGAATACATGATGTTTTTAATGGATTGAGTCTCTCCCCATGGAAGTTCCACTTCTTAAACAAGAAAACTCAATGAATGCATGTATTGGGGGAAAACTCAATGAACACATGTATTGGGGGATTTATTCCATTGTTGGTAGTGGGACATGAGGGTTTGATGTCGTCAAATTTAGAAGAAACCCTATTCAAAATGGTTTATAGTTGAAATGGAAGTTGAATATGTTCTGAAGGGTCCACTGCTGTAGTAGCATTTCAAACAAAAACCTAAACAGTAAAATTCAGCCATTTCTTTGAAAGAGATAATTTATACAACAAGGAACCAAGTCAGTCAGTGAGAGTGGCAATGCTTCTCGACTTACTTGTAATATCATTATGGTCAATTGAATAACAGTTGTACAATGTTATTGATAGGCCCTTTGGTACAAGACAAGACTTTGTTTTAAATTTTTAGGAAATGAATTAATTTATTTACCAAAAAATTTAATGTTTTTCAAGTCAAATATATTGACTCACAAATATAAATTATGTTGGGCAACTTTCTAAATGATAGGGTGATTGTTTTGTTAATTACTCACATGTGTAGCCAAGGATGTCATAGTGAAGATGGTCACTACTAAAAAATTGAACACTCAAGAGACCCTACTTAGAAATAAGCTACACCCAATATGGAATGAAAGTACTACAAGGTGTTGTGAGAGCTTTGGAGTCTTCATGAGTAACATGATAGTACACATGGCATCTTGAAAGATGAACTTGCAAGATAAAAAAATTTCATAATTTTTTTTTATGTAAGATAAACATTATCATGCAAAAGCAATGTAAAATGAAAAGTATAAATGATCTTTATATATAAAGGTAAGGATGAGGAGATGAGAAGGTTACTACCCCTTCAAAAGTGAAACACATGTAAGACATTTGGGACAAGTGTGGGGAGTGTATGATCTATTTGAGTTTAGATAACAAAAAAAAGTAAAAAATCTCCTCCACGAGTTTGAGTGTTATGTCATTTGGTCAACTAGGTAGAATATTAACTATTTAGGTAATAAAAATTGTCACACTAACTTTTAAAATTTTATTTTTGATAAGGTAAATATATATTATGTTAGAGTTTTGTATATATGTAATAGGTGTGACCTCTAATAATATCATGCACTAATCATCCTCAATACACTTAAAAACATACAATATTATGATCATTCACGGAACCGTATGCACATGAAAATCATACCTCATTTATTGCATAAGGAATGCAATTCAACGTTTAGTATTACATAAGTAAAACCAACTCATTGTTGCTCCAATAGGAGTTGGGGGCATAATTTTAACATTTAGATCTCAACCATAAATTCAATCCCTCATATAGCAACAAAAGTATAACATCCACTAAGGGGACAATTCACTAACAATATTTCTAGAAGGTGTGAAACATATAAACTACTCCATCGTAAATGTGATGAGCTTCATATGGCCAAAGATATTATTAAAGATAAATAGTAGATTACCTAAGATGTTTGACCAAATCGAAGAATGAGACAGTGTCTCATGGAATATGACTATTTCTACATACCGAAGACATGGGTATCCTCACAAGACAGTCGCATTGTTTCACCAAATGTAATGAACAAGTTTCAAACCCAATCAGTTCACATATGCCAACATGATTATAGTCTGTGCTGAAATGGGAGCTCTACAACAGGGCATAGATATCCATCAAAGCATGAAGGATAGAGTATTTTCTCCAAATATTGTGGTTACAACTACCCTAGTGGACATGTACGCCAAAAGTGGAAGCATAGACAAGGTATGTGAACTGTTTCACAAAATGCCTCAAAGAAATGAGGTCTCATGGAATGCCATGATTGTAGAATACATTCAAATGAGATTTGTTGAAAAGGCTTTTAAAAATTTTAAGAAAATGTAGTTGGCAGATGTAAAGCCAAATTCTATAACCTTTGTCAGCATACTTCCAGTGTGTGCCAAAATGGGAGCTTTGAAACAGGGTATGGACATCCATCAAAGGATAATGGAAGGGGGGGTTTTGTCGGATGTTGTAGTTGCAAGTGCCTTGGGAGACATGTATGCAAAATGTGGAAGCATGGCCAAGGCATGTAAACTGTTCGACAAAATAACTCAAAGAAATGTGGTTTCATTGACTGCAATGATTAGAGGATATGCACAAAATGGATATGTTGAAAATGCTTTAGAAGCTTTTAGAAAAATGCAGTTGGCAGGTGTAAAGCCAAATGCCACAACCCTTGCTAGCATCCTTCCAGTCTGTGTCAAAATGGGAGCTTTGGAACAAGGTATGGACATTCATCAAAAGATAATGGAAGAGGGATATTTGTCAGATGTTATAGTTGCAAGCTCCCTAGTAGACATGTATGCAAAATGTGGAAGGATAGACAAGGCACATCAACTATTTGACAAAATGCCTCAAAGAAATGTGGTCTCATATACTACAATGATTTTAGGCTATGAACTAAATGGATTTGTGTAAAAGGATCTGGAAACTTTTAAACAAATGCAACTAGCAGGTGTAAAGACAGATTCCACAACCTTTGCAAGCATCCTTCCAGCCTGTGATAAAATGGGGGCTTTGGAACAAGGCATTGATATCCATCAAAGCATAACGGAGGGGGGATTTTTATCAAATGTTTTAGTTGTCAGTGCCTTAGTAGACATGTATGTTAAATGTGGAAACATAGACAAGGCACGTAAATTGTTTGACAGATTGCCTCAAAGAGATGTCGTCTCATGGATTTCCATGATTGGACGATATGTTCAAAATGGGTTTGTTGAAAAGGCATTAGAAAATTTTAAGCAAATGCAACTAGTGGATGTAAAGCCAGAATCCTCAACCTTTTCTAGCATACTCCCTACCCGTGGTCAAGTTGGAGCTTTGAAACTGGGGACAGTCATCCATGAAATCTTATGATAAACCTGCAGATAGACACAGGATCTCAAACCCTTCATTATATTAAACACCTAGAAATAAGAACATTTAATGAAGCCCTTGTTCAATACATAGAAAAGAAAAGAAGAATGTACTACAAAGATAATGTCAAGTGCATCTATGAAATATCAAGAAATCAGGTAAGAAAAACCTCAAATACGTGGTCTATGTACATAGAAATTCATAAAACTCATATGTTCTCTCATTTGCACTGAGAGAACATATGAGTTTTCAACATATATGTTCTTATTTCCGGGTGTTCTTATTTCTCTCATTTTCTCTGAGGGTTTTCAATAATATAAGGAATCCTATGCATAAACTCGTAGATAGACACAAGATCTCAAACCTTTCATTATATTAAACACCTGGAAATAAGAACATTTAAGGAAGCCCTTGTTCAATACATAGAAAAGCAAAGAAGAATGTACTACAAATACAATGTCAAGTCCATCTATGAAATATCAAGAAATCAGGTAAGAAAAACCTCAAATACGTGGTCTATGTACATAGAAGTTCATAAAACTCATATGTTCTCTCATTTGCAGTAAGAGAACATATAAGTTTTCAACATATATGTTCTCATTTCCAGGTGTTCTTATTTCTCTCATTTGCATTGAGGGTTTAAAAAGGAAAATAGTATAATAGTTGAGGTACATGTACGTCTATAGTAGAGAAGATTTTGCAAAAGTCTCAGAAGAGAAACCTTCAGCTGATTGCGTAGGCCAGTAAATTAAACAGTTGGGTATCTCCTTTGCGCACACGCTGCCCTTCTAATTCGCCGGCTGAGAATAATGAAATGGAAAGTGAAATTCCCTTTTTAAAAAAATTTATGCTCGTGTTTGTCAAAATTTCAACCACCACAAAATTTGTTGATATTTCGACAAACACGGGCATAAATTTAAAAAAAAACCAAAGTTTTCCTTCTATAATCCGACCAAGAAAAACCTTTTTATTTTTTGGTCAAAAATTTTGGTAGAAAAACTAGGTCAAATGTACTAGTGAACAAATAAGGAAGCCAAGTGTTGTGTGTGTGTGCTCGCTTGGTCCATGCTGTGTTTTACTCAAAAAATTTGGTTCATTGTGAGTTGTCTACAGGGGGTGACCAAGGTTTGATCGCCCAATTTATCTATCAGTCAGATCTGATGATAAATGTGTACAGGTCTAAATGCGGTCACTTGCAGACTGCAATAACCTGATTTATCAAAATACAAGGGCAGTGCCCCAAAAATTTTGCAAGAAAAAATATATGCTCGAAAGTGAAATAATTCCAGATCCAAAAAACCAAAAATGGAAATACTACCAAAAATGGAGAAATTGAACAAAATTTGTTACCCAATTGCAAGTATGGCTTCCCAAGCCTAATTTGCAAAAAAAAATTGCCTCAGATTTGAATTTTACCCAAAGTAGGAAAATTTATAGTCAAAATTCATCGGAATGGCCACCCGGATGCAATGGAAATGTCATATCTTTCTCTAAATGCTCCCATAAGATTCTGCACTTCTAGATCTAAATCATGGCCCTCCAAAATTAAAGTAAATAGATCTCCAATGGCTAACCAATGTAACTCCTATGTCTCTGATACCATGTAAGAATTTTCCTAAGACAAAGAATGAAAATTCCAAGATCTAGAAGTTCAATTGATAACATAAGAGAGATAGGAAAAAATGATATGATCAATTGATTGACTTGATTCAATAATCATCAACAATAAAATACAATTAATAATGTCCAATTGATGCAATTAATAAATACAAAGTAGATGTACATGAATATATAGGCAATGCATGATAACTAGTAGATATGCAAGAGATAACCTAACAAATACACTAGGTGTAATCGCATGTCCACCAAAGGTGGATCATCCTCCATTGTACAAAAAAGTATGTGCAACAATGAGAGGATGATAATGTGATAAGAGAACTAAAGGTGGATCTCACACATAAAGTGTAAATTCTCCTACACCATGTGCTAAAATGAAATGCAAACTCCTAGGTGTCTTAATGACAAACTACTATGCAATGCATTATCCTAAGTAAACTTAAGTAAAGTGTAATTAAGAATATATAATTACACCAACACCATCATTGTTCATGTATCATCTTAAAATGGAAGCACTTCCATGTTAAGAGCATTTATCCCTCCGAGTAAGTGGTTTGGGGTCATGTTGAACTCCTTGAATTGATCTTTGCTTGGATCTGGCTTTCTCCCCGCTTTCCACTTCTTTTCTGCACTTGATTCATTCTAGGTGAAATTAGGGTTAGGATCCTGAGGATTCTCCTTAATTTCCCTCTTATATGGCTCTATTTTATATGTAGGACTTACAAATAGGTCCTCCTAGACTTCATCATGTTCATCATAGGATTTTGTGCCTCTCCCTAGCACTCTACCCTATTCTGGCATCATTTCTAGGTCTTCGGGCACCCTCGGGACCTCTTGTTTCTCACTCTAACTGAGACCCTAAAATCTATTCCCTTAAGGTCAAAGTTGACCTAAAGGGGTCAAAGTTGACCTCGACACTGACTAGGTCAAGATTGAGCTCCTCTTTGACCCTGGGTTCAAATTTCAAGGTCCCGGGATCTCCGGTTGTCGGGTTTCAGAAATAATTGTTTTCCCGCTTCCAGGTCTGCTGTTTTGGTCTCCGAAATGGTAAACCCCTAAATTATATTTAATTTAGGTCCATTCCTAAAGGGTCGAGGCCTAATTGGAATTTAATTCCCCTAGGTGGCCCCTCTAGAGGATTGTGCCCTAGATCACTATAAAAGGAAGCTTTCCTCTCTCATTTTCACATCAAGTTTTCATATCTCATTCCTTCATGCATCAAGCATTCTCAAGGAGACATTGGTGATCAAGTTTTGGCAATCAAGTTCTCCCTCAAGAAAGATCAAGCAAGCATCCATTCAAGCATTCAAGTCCTCTTCTCCATCCAAGTTCTCCATTGAAGATCAAGGATTACAAGCATTCAAGCCATTGAAGGGATTTGGTTCAAGCATTCAAGATTCATCATTCAAACCCTAGATCTAGCCATCATGATGGTGTGATCTTCCTTCAAGATCCTTTTGTTCATCTTCAAGATCCATTCATTCTTCCCTCAAGATGGATTCCAAGCATACAATCATGGAGGTTTGATTTACATTTTTTGATGTTATATTGATGCAGGAGCATCCTGGGTGTAAGAGCAATCTTGCATCACCTAATAATATTTCTATTTTTGTATTCAATAAGGGCTATCTTGTGCAGAGCTGCTATTTATGGAAACTTGCTATTTTTATTAAGTTGGTCATCCGATCTCAGAATGTTTTGATTTCTTCCCTGGAGGTTCATTTTGGTCATATCAGTCTGCCAGTAAAGTTTCATTGACAGATCAAGTCTAGCTTTGTAGATATTGAAGATTTTTGGTATTGGCAATAGGGTACGGAGACTTTGAACTCAATTTTGAAGGCTTTAGAGGCCCCAAATGAGGTCAAAAATTTGGGTGACAAGTGCTTGCACAAGTTAGGCCTGTAGAGCACTTCGTGGCCTCTCCGAAATAGGGTCATAATAGTCAATTGGGTCAACTGGCGATGACTTATGGTCTTCAGAAGTTGGGTCACCTGAAATGGCAGAAAATTATTTTCCTTCAAAATTTATGTTTGGGTTTCAAAAGTTATTTTGAGTCAACTTTGATGTAATAAATTGTAAAATAAAATAATTCTAAGTTTGGTCGGCCTTGTTGGCTAAAAATTCTGGAACCTTCCCAGGCGGTGGAAAAATTGCCTATATAAGGAAGGCTGTAGTGTTGTCTTAGGCAGTTCGGGACAGTTCTGGGTAGTAGATCTGGGTATTGATTTGAGGCTTTGTCCTACAGAATATTGTAAGGGAAATGCCCATGTGGCTTTGCATATTGTAATTCTGAAAGTTTGTAATTCCACATTTGTGGAGATAATAAGAAGCCCATTTTCTGTTCTTGCATATTGTTGTTATTTCTCTGTTTCTGTTATGTGTTTGCGGTATTAAGGGGAGCACCCTTCATCATATATTCAAGCTTTCATATTAACATACTTGATTACATTTCAAATACAATTTGCATATCTATTGAATATCATAGCTTCGTTGTTAGATCTACTTCTACTACTTTCTAGCATTCTCCATTTCAATTTCAATATTAAGGTTAATTCCAAATCGGGGTTTGACCAAGGCAAACCCCTCAAACAAACAACAAAAACCCTCTTTTTCTTGTAGGTACAGGTGTAGAATTTTGGATCTGAGAGTAGATTTGGATACCCTTTTCGGCGAACTTCTGAGATCTACGAACAAGGTCAAAATCGACCTTCAAACAAAAAATGTAGCCTTTGACCTTTTATGAGGGTCAAAGACTACCTACTGTCAGAAAGATAAACGATTTCTGGGTTTTCTTCATCTCGGCATTTCCAGTCTAAAATAGGTTGCAGAATTGCTCGAAAGCACACATAGACACCAAAAAAATGTATTTCCAAATTAATTTCATCATGAGGTATGTATCTTATTTTATCTAATTTCAAGTATTTTCCCTTACAATTCAAATGTATGTGTAAAATATTCATTTTGGGGTCTCTTTTATGTGCAAACCATTGTTCTAGGACCCCATACACTATTTTATACTTTACAGTTCTAAATCTTTCATCTGCAATATAGTTCCTCGCACATGGCCAGTAAACCTAATTTCTTATATTTATCATATATTGGCGCTATTAGTTCTTTATCAAGGTTGATTTCCAACTTTGATATTATTTGCTTAGTTAGTTCATTCTCTTTTGGTTTCCCACCACTTAAACCGTAGTTTTGATTTTCTCTGAGAGTACCTTTTTCATTTTGGGAATATGGACGCTCGATATGAACATCTTTCCCATTAGGAGATGAATCAACTTTATTGCCAAATTTAGTACAATTGGCACCAATGAAAAATTCTAGAACCAAGCTTGATAGGGTGATTGCCTATATTCCTCGTTGCTTTTGAGGAAGGAAATTATTTATAAACTGAGAAGACTTGGCAATTCTCTAAGGGTTTGGGTTTCTATGAACTTTTTTCTGCCCTAGCTCTATTAACCCTAGGGTTTTACAGTTGGAAGAATTAGCCTTGTAAGATCCACTTGATGGATAGTGCTTATAATTTTGTCTACTTGGTGACTGATTGAAATACCGCTGATTATTCCCCCTAAAACCCTAGCCAATAGAGTGTGCAGATTTATCATTTCTATCATTAAAACCCAAAAGGTTCACATGTTACCTCCATTTCTAGAGCCTGCCATTCTGGAAGCCTTCTTAGCTCTTTTCTTGGCCCATTTGTTCATAACTAAATGTCATTCCCCTAGTTCGTTGCTTGAGGACAATCTTTATTTTGTAATCAATGTTTTAATAATTCACATTGTTTACAAATATTGTAGAGCAAAGCATTGATTCAATGTAAATTATTATGTTCATGGGATGAATGCGAATATTAATTAAGTAATAAAATGTTATTTAATTAACAAGAAAATTTAGAAAAATAATGATAAGTATTACTTACATAATTAAAAGTGTCATTTAATTAGAATAGGAATAGGGAATATGAATAATTGATCAATTTTAGAGGAATGATGAGAATTCCATCAATATAGTGTCAATTTTAGGTGTCTACAAAAAGAAGAAGAAAAAATGTTTTGGAAAAAGGTGTCAAAAGACCTCTTCTTTTGTAGTTAGGCTATGTGTGTTACTTGACAAAATCCTCTACAAAAAATCAACGGTGATTTTTCTAAGATTGTCATTACTAGAAAATAACATTAAGTGTAGAGATGAAGAAAGGAAATACATATCGACATAAAAACTATTGGAAAATGTTATCGGTGTAAAGGAAGAGTTATCAGAAAGTATTAGCGGTGGAAAGAAAATAAAAGGTTATGAACAAGGATGAGATCTAATCAATGAAAAATGGTTTATGGAATTTTGAGAAACCCTAATTAGGGAAAGATACTATAAGAAGAGATCAGAGGCAAAGAAAAAGAGAGAGAGAATGAGATACATATCAAAGGACACATAGAAGTGAAAAATAGTGGAGACTGAGGTTAGCGACAAAGATCAAAGGATCAAAGATCAAAAGAAGAGAAGAGCAGAGGAAGAGTGAAATGAGATATGACAAGATTTTGAAGAAAGCATCTATAGGTCAAATTTCTTGTTGATTAATTCCTAACAGTTTAGCAACAAGATTGTAAAATCCCTTAACCAAGTAGTCTCTAATCAGACTTAAAAGTTCTATTTAGGAACTTATTGTAAATTATTTAACAAGGTGAACATTGTATAAGTGGGATAAAATCTCTTAACAAATTAGTCTTTAATAGGACTTTCAATACTCCTAACATGGTATTAGACACTCCTAACAAGGTTAAGTCATTCAGAAGATGATATTTATGTAAGATCCTAAAAAGGCACCTTATTACTACAGTGATGAGTTGTGGGTATAATCCCCACCGCATTTTTTTCCTCTGACCAAGGGTTTTCTGCGAAACCAAAATATTGTTTTGTGTTTGAATGTTTATGTGTTGTATGTTTAATTTGTATATTATTAGTTATCGATTAAACATTACAACAACTATCGGTAAAAGACAAAACAACTATTGGTATAGGTAGTTTACTGGCTATCGGTTTATGTTTAGGAAGTTGAATAAATGTGAAATCTTTGTGGTACTGATTCACCCCCTCTCAGTACCCTATCTACAACTTTCCAACAATTGGTATCAGAGTGTTGGTTCTCTAGAGGAAAGTTTAGCAGCTTAAGAGTAGATTTGGAATGATGGGAAGTTATAGATATTAGAGAGAATTGGAGGAAGTCCTAGAGGATGCTAATGAACAGATCCATGATCTGAAGAGTAATCTAAAGATATAATTTGAAAAAATAAAGGAACTGACAGAAAGACTACAAATGAACCTTGATGACCTTGATAGACTACCGGAAGACAATATCAATTCTGAGAAAGTTGATGCACCTATACAAGACCTATTGAAAAATAACAATGAATTACTTGAAAAAATCAATCAAATAGAAAAGGAACATGAAAGTCAATCCCTGAGAAGACATAAGTACTGTAAAGAATGATGACTGCTGAAAGTGCCAAAGAAATTCTAGAAAATGAAAAGAGAAATGTTGAAGAAACAATCAGAGACAAAGACTCGCTCCTGCAGATACAAATAGAAGAAGTTTGAGAAAGAAATGAAATGATAGAAGGTATTAGTGAAAGAAAACTACAAGTACAAGAAGAAAATTAGAAGTTGAAGGAAGAAAATGAAGATCTGAAAAATAACCTGAAAGTTGAAAAAGAATATAATGCTAGACTCACAAAGTTCAAACAAAGCATGTTGAAAATTGATGAAAAACTGAAAAAATCAGAGAAGATCAGGTGACATTATTGGATTGGGGTATATCAGCAACAACACAATGGAGATTGGAGAATCATAAAAATTTGGACAATAAACTTCTAAAAATCTAGTGATACACAAGGTAAGAAACCCTACAAGCCTACCTATAATTAAGGAAAATATGGTCATACTACAAATGTTTGTAGAAGAAAACAAGTGAACATCTATAAAATCACATTCTTTAATGGTTACTGATATAATTGCAACAAGTTTGGTCATAACTCTATTGAGTGTAGATCTGAAACTATTAGTAGAACATTTGAGAAAAACTTCTATGGATATTGCTAAAAATGTAATTACTATGGACACAAAGATGAAGAATGCATAACTAAGGCACCGACAATAAGGAAATTAGTTTATTATTGAAGAAGAGAGACAAACAATTATGTTACATGTTTTAATTGTGGAAAACTTAGACATCTAGCATTAGAATGCAAAAAAAAAAACAAGGAAGTAAGAACTGAACCTTGGAGACCATTTGCACTACCGTGTTATATTTTCTCAAAAATTGGTCATGCCACCTACAATTGTAGATAACAGTACACTACCACCAATGACACCAAATGAGAAAGAATTATAAACAAAGAATAAGTTAGAGAGGAAATGAAGAAGATATGGAGAAAGAAGGAAGATGACACACCATCAATGGAAGACCTTGTGTTAGATGATGTAGGGAATTCATCTACCAACTAAGAAAGTAAGTAAATGCTTAGGGACACAAAATTTTATTAAAATATTTGGGAAGTCCCTTACATCAAAGTGCAAGTTGAAATATTAAAGAGCATAAAATAGATGCAATGATAATTAGGAGAATAGAAAAGTTGATGAAAAGTATTAAGTATAAGATCACTATTGGTTTAAAAGCTATTGTCGGCCTACAATAAATGTCTTAGTACAATAGTCATTGGACACTTTTTCATTATATATAATGACACTTATCATGAAATAGTCACATTCTGAAAAGTCACTATGAAGAACAAAGCTCGAGGAAATAATACTGTGTATTGCGCTAATTAATTCTACAGAAAGGATTTAGACAGATTGATTGAATTGCAAACCCTAGACACTCAAGATCTCGAATAAGCGAAGGAACATACTAAAATCAAAATGACAAAGAGAATGGTATTAGTTGACAGATCAAAAGAGGATGAACCGGAATATCAGCTAAGTACTCTAAAAATCACAAATGTAAATAGAGTTGGAGTATTATCTCGAATACCATGTAGAGTCATGTTGATAGGAGATGTAAGATCATTTATTCAATATAAACAGATTGAAATCGGTGATGAAGATAAAAGGACAACCTACAAGGAGCTATATAAAGAGGAAGGAAAGCTGAATGAAGAGTATGGGCATATGGAAACAAAAGGACTCAAACACATCGTGCACATGCCAAAGAATTTTGAAGTTGAATGGATCAAGCATGTATTGAGTCAAATACATGGAGACTATATTTGGCTAGAAGGAGATAGAAAAATTGAAATCACAAAGGAAATCATCTGTGCAGTTACAAGATTATCTTCTAATGGAAGAAAATGCATAAAGGAGTTGGATCTTAAAACAAAATTGAAGGTTTAGTAAGGAACAAGAAAGATCAGAAAACTTTTTCTGTAAGAAATATCTTGGATAAGGAAATGACATTTGCATAAATTATTATTGGCTACAAGATCTATCAAGAAAATTAGTTAGACAATATATCGGGAGGAGCACTACAAGTTGCATTTGAGATTGTTACTGAAGGCAATAGGTATGATTTAGCAAAAATGATGCAGAATCAACTAATGGTAAATTTAAGAAAGGAGCACTACTGGTGTAAATTTTTCTATATACAAAACTATTTTCCAAGCATCGGTAGAGTAAATTGGACATTAGGTGAACCATTTATACATCAGATTAATAAGTAAATTGAAAAATTGGGAAAATTATAACACAGTTTTGTGTAGTTATTTCAAAAAATTTAAAGGAAGAATATATGATAGATATCAGAGACCACCTCATATTGTTGAATATGTTTTCTATTTAGCACACATTCATGTATACTAAAAGTAGTGGAGCCACATATATCTTAGTTACAACCATTTGGATATGAAACAACAGACAATGAACTAATAAAAAGTATTGAGTACCTGTTGAGTCAACCTAAGGATATGGAAGCTAATCGATTTAGAACCTATGAAGAAGTGTACAAAAGGATAATATAAGATGAGAAGAAATCAAAGAAAGAAAGCATTAGTATAGTGAAACGACAAAAATCAAACACAGTACTAGAGACATATGCCAAAATCAAGAACAAGTTAGCTAAACAGAGACAAGCTACCAGCAAAGAAGCTGAAGAAGAGCTGCCAATGGCAAAGAGAACAAGATCCAGAACAATGAAAACTACACCAAGGAGAAACACAAGAAGTCAATCAATAGTAAAAGGAAGCACAAGGACAAGAAGAAATAAAAATGAACCTGAACCTGAGATAAAACCATCAAGAGTGAGAATTCCAAGAACAACTACAAATATAACAAACAAAATAAGAAAGTATAGAACTATCAGAAAATAACGTGAAATCAAATATAGGATATGGTCTGGAGAAGATAAGAAAATTGTAGAAGATGCAATAGTGTTTCACTTTCATAAGTTCATGAGATTTATGAGTGACTTGAGATAGATTATTCCTAAGGAACTACTTGAAACAATTAATATAAGATGGGATGAAGCTACTGAATAAGAGAGACAAAGCATAGAAATAACCCTGATACTTGCAAAGCAACGAACAAATGTTGAAGAAATTGATCAACTAATGAAGAATAATGAAACTAGATTCTCTAAAAAGAATAGAATAAGATATTGGTAGGATTATAGGAAGAAGTACTATAAGAAGGACTGAAAATATGGAAAATAATCTTTAACATAGAAATGACAGAAGAGAAAGAATAAAAAATTGGTAAGATGTATAAACAAGAAGAGGACATAGATTTGATAGGAGAAGACAACCCGATACAATTTGATGAAGGACAAGCCAGTCAACCTATTGAAATACAAGATGACTTTGATGATGACACGAGTAATGAGGAAGATGAACAATTTGAGGAACAATGCACATCAAAAGTCACAGTTGCATACACTGAAATAAAAACAAGTAACACATGCTACCAATATGGCACCTACTATCGGTGAGATACCAAAAGAAAAATCTGAGGAATTACAAATTGCAAGGACACTACAACACATGACAAAGATTACAACAACACAACAAAAGAGGAAAAGAGATTCAAAATCTGATGAAGAAGAATAAGACTTTGATGAAAGACCTGAGTTTGAAATATTGAAGAGAGATCCTAAAAAGATGCATTATGAGGAACATATATTGTATGTGAAAAAACTCAAAAATAGAACATTCATTGAAAAATAGCTGAAGGACAAACAAAAGGAAAAGATTATGAAGAATATATTTCAAACAATTTCAAGCTTATTATCAGAAATTATAATGGATGAAGAAGAATCAAGTATGAAATCATTGAAAACATATGTGGATATAACAAGAAATGATCACAAAGTAGAGACATAACTAAAATAAAAGATACAACAAAATTCACATACTAACAGAAGAGAAGATAAGCTAGCAAAAATAACAGGAAAATTATCGGAGAAACTTGAAAATCTAAAGGAATCATTGATTAAAGAAACATAAATTTCCAAGAAACTATTTGAGAAAGGTAATAAAGTAATTGAGGAATCATGCATAATAGCTATGAATATGGATTTAATGCAAAAATATATACAAGCAACAATTGATCTGCTGGGTACACCAAAAAAGAATGATGATGAAGACATTATTGACAAAGTAATAAGAGTCAAAGGACATATCATTTCCATAAATAATCTGAAGAAGCAATAGAACACAGTGTTGACAAATATCCACAACTAGCATAGAACTCTTCTAGCAGACATAAAAAATAGTTGACACCCAAAGGACACAATTTTTTTTTCGCCTTTGGCATTGTTGTCAAAGGGGGAGAGAAGTGTTGTAAGGGAGAGAAGTACTGCAAAGGGAGAGAAGTATAGTTTAAAGGGAGAAATATCTAAGGGGGAGATATATATAATGATGCAGAACAAAGAAGGAGAAATGACAAATAAATAGAAAGGTTTTGTAGAAGAAAAATTTTGCCATCAATGCCAAAGGGGGAGATTGTTGCTTGACAAAATCCTCTATAGACAATCAATGATGATTTTGCTAATTTCATTGTTGGAAATTAACATTAAGTATAGAGATGAAGAAGGGAAAGACATATTGGCATAGACACTATCAGAAAGTGTTATCGACATAAAGGAAGAGTTATCAAAAAGAATTAACGGTGGAAAGAAGAGAAAAGGTTACGAACAAGGATGTCATCTAATCAACAAAAATAATTTATGGAAGTTTGAGAAACCCTAATTAGGGCAAGCTACTATAAGAGTAGATCAGAGAGAGAGAGAGAGAGAGAGAGAGGACACAAATAAAAGTGAAAAATAATGGAGACTAATGTTACTGGAAAAGATCAAAGGATCCAAGATCAAAAGAAGATCAGAGCAAAGGAAGAGCAAAATGAGATTTGACAAGATTTTGGAGAAAGCATCTACATATCAAATTTCTTGTTGATTTATTCCTAACAGTTTAGCAACAAGATTGTGAAATCCCTTAACTGGGTGGTTTCTATCCGGACTTAGAAGTTCTATTTAGGAACTTATTGTAAATTCTTTAACGAGTGAACATTGTATAAGTGGGATAAAATATCTTAACAAAGTAGTCTTTAATAGGACTTTCAATACTCCTAATAGGGTATTAGACACTCCTAATAGGGTGAAGTCATTCATAAGATGGTATTTATGTAAGCTCCTAATAGGGCACCTTATTACTACAGTGATGAGTTATGGGTATCATCCCCACCATAGTTTTCCCTTCTGACCAAGGCTTTTTTGCAACACCAAAATATTTTGTTAAGTGTTTGAATGTTTATGTGTTGTATGTTTAATTTTCATATTATCAGTTATTTATTAAACATTATAGCAGCTATCGGTAAAAGACAAAGCAATTATCGGTATAAGTAGTTTACTGGCTATGGGTTTATGTTCAGAAAGTTGAATAAATGTGAAATCTTTGTGGTATTGATTCACCTCCCCTCTCAATACCTTATCTAAAACTTTCCAACAATGTGGACCACTCATTCTCTATCATACATGAATGAACAATTAACTTCTCTACATTGAGTGTCACCATTGTTAAGACATAGATTTGAAGGACACCCTCTAGTACAATCACTTTTTAGCTTTCATCAACAAATTTAACAACTAGTTCAAAGAGATATGTAGCCACCCACACATTAATATCTATTACCACCCTTATCTTCCTCTTTTAGCATTATCATAAATCCAATCATGGTGCTTGATTAGGTTACAAGTCTTAATCTAGCTAACACTATGTGAATCCTTTTTGGTAAGGGTATGATTGCAAGTTTTAAAGAAAAGATGTGAATTTGCAGGATCCAATAGCTAGTGCAATTCCATGCCAAACACTCAAATGCTGAGGATTTAATCGTCTCAACTTTAAGATCTATGACCCACTCTCAAATCTCATAGCTCAAATTTATAGCATAATATACCATTAAATTAAATCTAATTGAATGTGCACAAACACTAATTCTTTTATTTATATTTTAACACACATTTACTTATTATCTGTATTAACTTAAATCAATCTGTTTCTAAGACTCATTGATATAAAACTAGCAATCACATTGTGGTGTGCAATGGGTACATTGAAGAGGTGTGAAAGATGAACTAGAGACACAAGTTCAATTGGTAACACATTTAGAAAAATGATGGTGTTTGTGCAACGAAGGTATCAATAGAAAAGTGATAGTTTCAAATCAACTATGCATACACTTATTAGGATCCAAACACAACTAAAACAAAACATGTAATTTAAGAATACAATAACAATCATGTTATATTACAATAAATAAATTAAACAAAAGAAAAGGAAAAGAAAGAGATAGATCTTCTTCTTCTTTTTTGAAGAGGAGTAAACGCTTTGACCCGAAGCTATGAATCGGTGAGGCCACAAATGGGGGACCTCATCCCTATTGAGATTTGAACCTTGATGACAAGAATAACTACACAAATTAACCATCACAACATGCTACTATTGACAAAAGAAATAGATCTATAACCCACTCTCAAATTTCATATTTATTGAGAAAACTCATCTTAATATAAAGTTAAATTACACTTGATCTATCCTCTCCAAAAGGGCGTGAGTTTCATCTACAACGGTTCTCGTAAAAGCCCAATGACCACTCCACATGCGAACTCCCCTAACCTTAAAATTGAAAACCTATTATGCCAGTCATAAAATTTCAAATTCAGAAAGTTGTAGAACACTTCAATCGGAGGATCATCATCCAGTTCTCATGGGGGAAAATGGGTAACACACACATTGTAAAGAGAGCCTGCTTCAGTAATACAATGCCATATACTACTCTTGTCTATCTCAGAAAACTTTGTGAAGAGGGTCAGTTGAAGCAGGCGCTACAGATTCTGCTTATGAAACAGAATGTAGATTCTTCTACATATTTTCATCTTTTGCAGGCATGTATTGCCAAGAAAGCTCTTTCAGAGGGTAAGCAAATTCACTCTCACATGAAGCAGAGGGTATTTGCGTTTGCCTCAAATACATTTTTACAGAATATACTCATCAAAATGTATGATAAATGCGGGAGTTTGATTGATGCTCGGAGAGTTTTCGAGCAAACGAGTGAAACAGATAGCTTCTCTTGGAATTCAATAATTACAGCTTACAAAAAGCACGGCTTCCCTGAACAGGCATTGACATTGTTTCGCCAAATGCAAAGGATGGGTGTTCAACCCGATGAATTCAGCTTCTCAATTATTCTTTCTGTGTGCACCAAAATGGGGTCTTTAAAACATGGTTTGCAGATACAAGGAAAACTCATTAGATGTAAATTTCATTCTGATGTTACCTCTCTGATTATTCTGATAGACATGTATGCAAAATGTGGAAGAGTACAGAAGGCACGCCAATTGTTTGACAAAATGCGTAGTCCAAACCTGGTTTCATTCACTGTTATGATTACTGGGTATGTACAAAAAGGTTATCTTAATGAGGCTTTAAGGCTATTCAAAGAAATGCCTCAAAGAAACATTGTTTCATGGACTGCAATCATTTCTGGATGTGTTCAAAATGGGAGCGGAT
Organism: Chamaecyparis obtusa; assembly: GCA_027943335.1. Lineage (NCBI taxonomy): Eukaryota > Viridiplantae > Streptophyta > Pinopsida > Cupressales > Cupressaceae > Chamaecyparis > Chamaecyparis obtusa. The sequence continues at coordinate 412,282 of BSBK01005481.1, forward strand.
TAAAAGCCATGGAGTTTTTTAACCAAATGCAGATGGCAGGAGTAAAACCAAACAATGTAACATTTGCGAGCGTCCTCCCATTGTGTGCTGAAATGGGAGTTTTGGAGCTGGGCAAGGAGATTCATAAATACGTAGTTGAAAGTAGTTATCTCTCAGATATTGCCGTTGTGACGGCGCTGATGGACGTTTATATGAAATGTGGAAGCGTGCAGAAGGCACGCCGATTGTTTGACAAAATGCATAGAGCCAACGAGTTCTCATGGACTGTGATGGTTACAGGATATGCGCATAATGACAATCTGGAGGAGGCTTTAAGACTTTTCAAAAAGATGCCTGAACGAAATGTGGTGTCGTGGACTGGAATAGTTGCTGAATATGCACAGAGAGGGCTAGTGGAGAATGCACTTAAGGCTTTTAAGGAAACGCTATTGGCAGGTTTTAAGCCAGACTTACCAATGCTTTCCGCTATACTCCCAGCATGTGCCAAAATGGGAGCTTCTGGACAAGGTATGGAGATCCATAAGAACATAATTGAGAACGGTTTTTGTTCAGATGTTATAGTTACGACTGCCTTGATAGACACTTACGTAAAATGCAGAAATATACGAAAGGCATACAAATTGTTTGAGAGTATGCCTCAAAAAGATGTGGTCCTATGGACTACAATTATTGCTGGATATTCACAAATGGGGTATGTTGAAAAAGCCGTGGAGCTTTTTAACCAAATGCAGTTAGCTGGTGTAAAGCCAAACTCAGTAACCTTTACCAGCATCCTCCCATTGTGTATCAGAAAGGGAGCTCTGGAAAATGTTTTGGAGCTCCATCTGAAAATAATCGAAAGTGGTTTTATGTCAGCTATTATAGTTGTGACTGCCTTGATAGACGTATATGCAAAATGTGGAAACATGCACAAGGCATACCTATTGTTTGACAAAATGCCACAGAGAGATTTGGCTTCATGGACTGTAATAATTGCAGGATATACACAAAATAAACTTTTTGAAAAAGCTTTCACGAATTTTAAGCAAATGCAATTGGCTGATGTAACGCCAGACTCGTCAACCTTTGCCAGCATCCTCCCAGCATGTGCTAGACTAAGAATATTGAAACAGGGTATGGAAATCCATCGAAAAGCAATTGAAACCAATTTTTTGTCAGATGAGATTGTGACTGGCCTAATTTTTATGTATACAAACTGTGGTAAGATTCGGAAGGGATGCGTACTGTTCAACAAAATGACTCGAAGAAATGTGATAACATGGAATACAATGATTCTAGGATATTTGCAAAATGGGTTTGTTCACAAAGCCTTGAAGTTTTTTAAGCTAATGCAATTGGCAGGTGTGAGCCCGGATTCATCAACCTTTACCTACATCATCCCAGCTTGTGGCAGACTTGGAGCTTTGAAACATGGTATGGAGGTCCATCAAAAAATAATCAAAAGTGGCTTTCTTTCAGATGCAATTGCAAGTGCTCTCATAGGCATGTATGCAAAATGTAGAAGAATGCAATAGGAATGTGAATTGTTTGACAATCTGCATCATCCAAATGTATAATGTAATGGAATTCTATGGTCCAGGATATACAATGCATAGTTACAGCAAAGGTTTTCTTAAACTTTTGGAACTATTAAAGCACTCTACAACTAATCCAGACCATGTAAGCTTACTTCGTGTTCTATTTTTATGCAGCCATACAGGTCTGGTTAATGATGTGCTGTGAAAACGTGCGACTCTTATTGCGTTTTGACTGCAATTGATCAATTTGAAAACATGGTTGATCTTCTTGGCTGTGTTGGTTACCGTGAAGAAACCCTAAATTTTGTCAACAAGAAGTTACTAAAATTTGACGGGCTTTATGGAACTTTGTTTGGTACATGTACATCACATAGTAATATAGGATTAGGAGAACTTGTTCAACTACAAGACTCCTTTTTTGAGTTGGATCCTAATAATGCTGTGCCTTGAGTTCTGCCAAGGCAGATAAGCAGAAGTTAGCAGCTTTGGTGACCTTCAAAAGTAAATGAAATTGATGAAAGAAGAATGAAGAATATATCTGCATGTAGTTTGATTGAAGTCCATAAAATGGTATGTTCTTTAAGTGGAGGACACTCGACACACAAGATCTTAAATAACTTGAGAAGTTGTCATGGGAAATTGAAGCAACAGTGTATCCCAGATATAGCTGAATGAGATTGGCGAGGAGGAAAAGAAGTTCTCTACCATCATAGTCTAATGTTACAATTTACAAACTATATTTGGGTTGTTGAAACATCCCCTGGACAACTATCAGACCTTTGAAGAACCTTAAGTATGTGACTCCACATTGCAACCAAGTTTATCTCCAAGGTTTCTGCAAGAGAAATTGGTGTGAAAGATGCAAACTGTTTCCATCATTTCAGGCACTGACAATGTTCTTCTGGAGTTAATTGGTGAGATTCAGTGAAGCAATCTCCAGTAGAAATTATTAGCGATGTACAACGAAGCATGTTCTGGACAAAATGGTTGCATAATAACAAAATGCATGTTTGTAGGCTTGCCATGGTGAGAAGGATTCAGTATCAATTTGTACCTTTAGTTTCTAAAGCAATATTGTTTTTGAACACATGTGGACAGAGAGATCATGCTTTAAATTTTGATGACTGCTATCTGTGCGTCGGATATACTGATGGGTTATTTTTTGAAAGTCCTAAGGAGGGGAGTCACGACATCAGACTACAAATTTATTGGGAGTGGAAGAATGGCATATGTGGAAGGAGAATAACTATTGAAGGAAATGGAAAGCCTCTCCACAACAAGGGAGTGAAAACAGGAGTTACAGTCAGATCAAGCCAGCCCGGGCTTAAATTCAAGGGAGTATTTCTTTTTGATGGAAACGTGTCAGCATAAATAGATGTCAGCATCTCTGCCTTTATATAAAGGATTACAACGATTGAGTAAGCATACATCTTAACCTTAAACCTCTTTCACCTAAACAGCCATGTGCAAGGGATACAGTCTGTCAAATTCACTTAGGGATCAAAGTTGACCCAAATTTACTCAAGGTTCAAACCTCCTTACTCCTAGATTTTGTCATATGATATGGCCTTTTAGTTTGTAATAACGTTTTTTATACTTGAAGTGCATCATTCGGCCCTAAATTACTGGTATCAAATGGCAAATCTGTATTCCACAATGTGGATTTGTGCTATTAGGGTTGGAATACCAAGATTATTTTGTGTGGAATTAGACCAGCGCTTGAGCAGGTTAACTACTAGAGATTGTTGCTCAATCATAATTGTTTTGGCGGCGGGGAGTGAAAAACTGTAAAACTATTATAATTAGAAAAAAATTTGATAGTAGTGATGAACATGGCAATTACAGATCATAACATCATGAAATTGGATGCGTAACTCCGAAACCAACACACTAGTAAAGGTTAAATTTCATAAAACAAACCATAAAGTAGAGACGCTTTATTTTATTTTACATAACTATTTGAAACAAGCAAGACTAAACTCAGTGCCCCAATAAACAATATCAATTTTCATGGCAAATTTCTGTAACATGGGATGTAGTTTACAATATTCATACTTCAATTTGAGGATTCAATTTCAGCTCTTGACTTTATTCTAGTTTGACTTTATGTAATAATAATATAGCATGAGATTCAGCTCATGACTTTATTCTAGCTTGTTTTTATCATCAAATTCACAATTTTAACCCAAAGGTTTTTATTGGCCACCCTAGTTCAAATTTGTTGGCATGAAATTGACTCAATTCACTTTTGCATGTGCATGAAATTGATCCAATTCACTTCTAAACTTCAAAAATTCAAATTAAATAGTGATCTTTTTTCCTACCAATCATTGTAAGTAAACTTATCACACATTTAAGTGGATTCATGTACTATGGTGTTGTATCAAAATACATTCCTTATCCATTTGAAATCATAGAGAAATGAGTTAAATAAACCCTAGAAGTGGGACCATATCAATATATAGTTAATTCACATTGTTAGCTTGCATATTGTACGCTTGTCTACTCCCTTCAATCTTGGGTCCTTGGTGTTAAATTAGTTTATCTACAAACTTTATCAAAGAACAACAATAAATTCTCGTATAACAAGTTCTTCAATGTTATTTCCGAGACCACCCCCACCTTAGAGAAAAGTATAACAATTGAAGATACATTTACTAAAGTTTATAATTCTTTATCAGTTTACCTCTTTGAACCAAGTTCCTATTCTCATGCTAGGTTCACTTTAATAGACACATACTAGAATTTGAGTGAAGAAAAATCAAATTTACAAATTTGAAAGCATTCTTCAAATAAGTCTACCTTTTTTAATGTTAACAAATCAAAATTTGACATCTTTTTAAAAATATTTCTCCATTGATATTTTGAACTATGCATTATGTTTATTTAAGTTTTGTGTTTACCATTCTAGTGTTGGCTTTAAATCGTGTGCTTTTATTATTAATTAATTCATTACCTTAGAATATTTATATAAGTTATATTTATTTCTTACACATTTATGTGACAATTCTAACATTCCTACATGACCTATGGTTTTAGACTTAGGGTTTATTACTTGTTTATTAGGATTTCATAACTATCTTATCTAGTTGTGTATTTCAATTGTGAGATTTCACTAGCGATTGGATTATCTTTTGCTTGATCTTCATCGATATACTTATCCTTAGGGTTTTTATCTTCACTATATGATTTTGTTTTTATGACACTTTTCACACCCTTATTTTACTATCTAAGATTTATTTTTATTAGTTTATTTATGGATTTGATTATTCACTATTTTTTAATGTTTCTTTATTAAAATAAGTTTTGGAGGACACTCAAAATCCTTTACAACAAACAATGGCACAAATGTAGCTTGCCTCACACCATTAGTCTCCCAGCAAAAATAATCAACCATCCAAGCCATCACCTAGTAGTTTGCACATCTAAAACACGTGGATCAAAAATACTTATATCTTTGGGATTAGGAAGGCCTCTCTTCTCTCTTTGGACAATACTTCAAGGTACCCCATTTTCAAAGTTCTTGGATTGGGGAGAGATGAAAGGAGAATCCTCTACCATTGCTTGAACTTGCTCAACCACATACAAATAAGTGTTAGGATTTGCTAACACTGAGAGGGGGGTGAATTAGTGCTACAATGCTTAATTAATTTCTTTAACTTCTTGAACCAATAGATAACGATATAACAAAAAATGAATAACTGTGCAACAAGGATAAACATAGAAGAACTAATAACACCATATTTTTTCTCGAGGAAACCATGTTAAGGGAAAAACCCTAGCGGGGATGGTACCACAAAATTATGCACTATGAATCTTCAAACCCTGTTAGGAGTTCTAGCCTTGTTAGGAGTTGATTATAACAATATAGGTAGATCCCTGTTAGGAGATGTATACAATAAGATTTCTATTAAGGAATCGACCCTGTTAAAGGTCCTAGCCCTATTAAAGGCAAACAAACCTTGTTAGGGGTGTATAATAGGTGCAACAACACTTACAACAAATCTATTGTCATGAATACAAAGAGTTATCAAAGAATTCCTGGAAGAACTCTTGTTCTCCTTCCTCTTGACTTTTGTTCTGCCTTTTAGATGCCTTCACAATTCGCATCTAACATCTATCAATTATCATCATATCCTCATCACACACTTATACAAAAGTGTTTGTATACTTATACCCTGTTAGAAGTATAATTACAAAAGCTAGTTGACATTGCTCTAGTGCCTAAACATCATAATAATTCAAGCACACTTGTATGCTTTATTAACATCCTCATTTGGCCTTAAATACAAGATAGCATCTAAAAATAACTTTTCAATTGCTCACAAGGTCGGCCTCAATGATCGCTAACATGTTACGCTCTATTGTCTTCACATCCAATCAACTGAACATATCTCTTTGATCCTTCAATATTGACATGTGCGACCTCACACATGTGTTCATTGGTGTCCTGCAATCATTTCATTAAGATCACAAGCCTTAATACAACTTCTGTGAAGTTCGCTAAGCTTTTCTGTTAGACTGGGTTACTAGAATAGTCTGTAAACTTAGGCATTTTTCTATTCATCAACAGTATTCAAACATATTCATCATACCTAATATGTGTGACCATAAAACTCATAAGTGTTGCCACAAATGACAACATTTCATATATGTGCATGTGCATATGTGTATGTGCATATGTGTGCATGTGTTGACCACTTGCCAACAATCTCCCCCTTTGGCATTGATGGCTAACTTAGTGAAAAAATGACTAAGTGCTTCATCAAAGCAAAAATGTAAAAGGAAATATACTGATAGAAATGCAACACATAAAAATTCAACACATAGCATTCATAAGAAACTTTCCTTTATTTATGTTTTCTGTATTTTCATTTTACACACACTTTCTCTCTTCTTCTCATTACATTTTGCAATTTTTCCTCCTTTTCTATCTCTCCCCCTTTGACATCAATGGCAAAGGGTGCCAAAATGTCAAAATTAGTTATCAAAACATCAAAATTGGACTGTACAAAATCACAGATGAACTATCTGCAACACATCTTTGTAGTTTATCTTCAAAACCTACATGTCTACATCCCAAGCTGCTTTGATTGCCTCTGCTACCTGAATCATTCCACTGAGACCAAATGCGGCCTTGTCTGCTTCCTCTACATCAGTAGGTACTAATCCCTGAAACTTTTTGAGGCCAACCTGAAGGTCCTCATGAGTACTCTCCATGACACTAACCTTTGGAGTAAAAAAGCTCCTTAATCCTGAGAATCTTCTTTGAACTTTTTCCTTTTCCAACTGCAAGGTATGGATTTTAATATCCATGATCCCGTTGACTTCTTTTTTAATGTCCAAAATTTTCTTATTTTCAAATTTCTTAGAGAGGTTTGTCAAGGCCTCTTCATCCTTTGCTATAATATCTGATATACTCTTGACATGCTCATGCAAAGTCATGCATAGTCTATAGAGGTCTTGTCCATCCTTAAGACAAGATTTGATTGCCTTTCAGTGGCAATCGATGTGTTAAGATCACTCTTGATCCCATCAAGAGTATCTTTCATCCTTAACCTCTTAAAGTCATCTACCGCTTTTATTATTGTTGCTTCTTGTAGTGTATCAAAACTTTGTTCTTCTATGCTTAGAACATTATCCAAATTGTTTATAGGATCTTCAATATTTACAGGAGGTATAATCAAAAAATTACTTATCACTTGTGTGGCTCATTGGATTGTTTTTGTTGTCTTATCAGACTTCTTCTCTGATTTCTCCTTTTCTTGAACAAAAGAAAGTACTGGCCACTGCATGAAGTTTGTGAGATCCATATCCTCTAAATTAGTTGGAAGTGATTGGGATCCACTCGCCAACAAACTAGGTTTAGCAAAAGGGGTTATAGGCAATCATTTTGTTTGTTCCTTCTCCTCTTCTTTCTCTTTTTCCTCACCTTTTTCTTTTGATACCTGCTCTTTTCCAGGTGTTTTCTCCTTTTCTTGCTCCTTCTTGACTGATTCTTCTTGAGTGATCTTGGGAGGCTCAATATTCTTTATAATTGCATCATTGTTGGCCAAGGTTTCATCTATCTGAAATGGATCAGATGTATCCTGCTCTGGGTTCAGTGAAATCCCAATATTGTCAATGTAGAAATCAGGTAGGGTAGTATCAACTACCTTTGTCTCCTCTGGAACTTCAACCTCTTCTACATTTTCGGCAATGTTAGGCTTTGTGGAGATGATCAATGGGGTTGGGGTCCCTACAGACTTACCAAGATCAAGTCGCTCCTCAAGAAGTAGTTGTCCAACCTTGTCATTTGTTTCTTTTTCAACCTCTTCATATTTTTGGGCCATATACTTTATAATTTTGGTTTTGGTTCTTAGTTTTGGCCTTAACTTCTCAAGCCATTCTACCATCTCACTTCCTGACATGGTATGAATATTCTGTAGAAGAATATCCTATCTCGTCTTGGTGTCCTCATCCAAGGCTCTCTTCTTTCTTTCCTCTAGTCTTTCAAATAGGTCCTTACTGATTTGACCTTGTATTTCAATTTGATTCTTTTTGAAAATGAGCATATGCTCCACAACTATATCCTCTACCTTATTTTTCTCTTCATCATATCTATCAAAGTATTGGCAAGCTTTCCATCATTTGCTACTCTCTTTTGTAGAACTTTTAAGAAGGGCTTAAATAGATACCTTTGTGCCTAGCCTTTCTTCTATTTTGCTTTTGTTTCTTTCTTCTTATCTTCTTCAAGTGCCCTTAGGTTGGCCTCTTGAAGTTTTCTATCCTTTTCATCTTCTTGTTCATTCTTCTTTTGATCCTTGTTCTTCTCTGTATCCATTACTTGAACATCCTCTTCTTGTTCTTGTTCTTCTGCAAGATTTTGTAGTTTATCTTTCCCATGCGAAGATGGAGGTGTATCAAGTGTTTTCATTTTCCTTCCTGGTCCATTGGCCATGGTCTTTGGTCTAGCTCTAAGAGGTGTTTGACCTTGTGTAGCTGCTCTTGCAGCCTATCTCTATGATGTTCTCCTAGTAGGTTTAGGAGTGTCATCTTTGTCCTTTTCTTCTTCTTCTTCAACCTCCAACACTTGAGCTGCCTCAATATTGGGTTGAGGAGGGGGAATATTGTACTTCTCCCCAAGTTCTTCCACTTTTTTCTTGACAGTCTTCATCTCTTCTTTTGATATGCCATGTTGCCCTACTATTTTGTCAACAAGGGACTCAACTTTCTTCTCCCTTCTCCCCTTTACCAACTCTTCTTTTACTGATGTGTATTTTTTGTCATATGTGCCCCATCTAGGAGCATTGGGGTCTTTGGGGGATTGTAGGACATGTTGAATGTGAAGCTCTAAAATTGTGTAATCAACTTCATAGCCCATAGGAGTAGCCCATGAAGTTCTAGGTTCCACTACCTCAAAGCATGTGTTGTCAGTCTCCACCATGAAACATATGTCATTTTTATACTTTTCAACTAGTCTCCAAGGGATTATTTCCATTTCATGCATTTTTTTTTGAAAGAGTTTCATCATGCCTACAATCTCAGGATACCTGATTTTCTCATCACTTCTCATGTGGCAGTCACTAATCATTTGCATGGAGCATCTATCAGATCTCCATAGATACATGTTAGGAAATATTCTCATAACATGAAAGAATATGTACATAATCAGTGATCCAAATTTGAAATGTGTTTTCCTATTCCTCTTGATTCCCACTATATTTCCCATCAGTCTTTGCCTTAGGACCTCACATAGGTCATACTCTTCATCCTCAATTATCATTTTGTATGCCATGTGAATAAAATTGGCTGACACAATATTTATTTTGCTGTTATATTGTAATTTGTATCCCAATATCATTGCTACTAATTTGACATCTTGCGCGATGTCATTTATAGTCATGGATCTTTAGTTCAACTTTCTTTTAGTTAACTTCTCCACTTCAAACCTTATGTTCTTCTCCGCAGTAGGTATTTTACCTATCATAGGTAATCTAGCGATTTCATGTTATAATTCCTTGGTGATCTTAGTAGGGGTTCCACCAATCCATATGAATTCATCATGAATCTTGCCTAACACAATTTTGATCCAGTCTAATTCGTCACATTCAAATCTCTCCATGTATTTGACTACTAGCAACCTATGAACTTTAATACATTCTTCTCTTAGGTTTTTGTCTGCATTGTATAACCCTATCATTTCATCATAGATCTCTGATGTGCCTATGAATTCAATCTTGTTGTGTATGTATGCCTTGATGTCTTCAACATGAAGAACACCAACTGGGGTATGCGAAAATGCACCCTCTTGATCCTCTTTAGTAGATTTGAAAGGATTTTTCTTAAATTTGTATCTATTCCTCTCAAGTACATTGAAAACCTTAGCTGTATCCACATTGATTACTTTGTTACAAGAATTGACAAAGATTAATTGAGATAATCACAAATACCTAGTTCGCATGGTCGTGTGAGGGTTTTGCGAGCACAACTGTAAACACTTCAAACTCCAACTACTGCTCCAAGCTCTTCAATGCTCTCTGATCTTAGTGTAAATGGTAGGTAATTTGACCATAGTATTACCCTTATAGACAATTTGGCGCAAGTCCCAAAAACTGCCCATAAAGCTACAATAAATTAGTTTTGGCTCAAATTGGTAGACCTTCTCACAGACATCTCCAAAAAATATGTGATCTTGTCCAAGATCACACAACACAGTAACTAAGTTGCCTTCAAGTTCGCACAACTTAACTCATCCATATAGGGGCTTTGTATCTAAGTGGTGTCAATCTGTCATGCTCCCCCTAAGGCATACAATGCCCATCATAAATATGGTGAAGCAATGCACCATAGAAATAATTCAACAAGACTCTTAGGACTCTTATGACTACTCGCACTCTACTCTTCATCTTTCTTGACTTCAAAATCTACAGGTGCATTTTGTTTGACCCATTTCTCCTTAAATTCTTCTTTTAGTTCTGCTAGTTCTCTATCTTCTTTACTCAATTCTTTTTCCTTTACGAATGGTCTGAAAGACTTCTTCACTGGTCCTCTGAATCTGCAGTAATTCACTACATGTCCATTATTGTTACACTTAAAACATGCCACCTTCTTCGTAGGTTTCAATTGGCTATAATCAATCTGCAACTTACAATACTTGGCAATATGACCAAAGTTATTGTATTTGTAACATACAATCTTTCTAGGTCTGGCAATAGGTTTCTTAATTTCTTCAACTATCTTGTCATCATCTTTATTAGAAACACCATCTTGCACAATATCATTTTCTTTACTTGTTTCCTTATCCTCAGATTGTCTATGTTCTGCATCTTTACTACATTCACCTTTGTGTATCTTTGCCTCATTCAAACTTTTTTCCTTTTTCTTCTTAAGGAAATCATCTATCATATGTGATTTTCTACAATCTCTCATCTTGTGTCCATGCAAATAGAAATTTAAAAAAAACTAGTAAATTTGGGCTTAGGAATACCTTTTTCAGTTGGTTTCTTTGATTGATCTTCATGGCTGCAATTCTTGTCATTGTCCTTGCAAGAAGCTATCTCAGGTTCTGCTATCAAAACCTCAAATTCAGACTTCTTAGGTGAGTCAAGGTTCACAACAACTCTATCTTTCCTTTGATCAAGATTTTCATTATGTCCTACTCTTGTCTTGTCTCCAACATGCTTCTGCATGTCAGTTTGTTCATCCAATTTCTGTCTTCTCTCATGAAGTTTCTCTATGTGACCTTTAGTATGATCAATTTCACTAGTAATGGTGATGTAGTATCTTTCTACCTTGTCATATTTTGTCTTCAATGTATTCAGCTCGCTTTCCAAAGTTTTCATTCTATCCTTTGTATTTGATAGTTCATTTTGCAATCTTTCATTTACTTCTTTTTCAGCATCAGGTTTTTTTATCAAGTTCAATTTTGTGATCTCCAATTCATCCCTCAAGGAATCCTTTTCATGTTTCACCCCCTCAATCTAATCTTGGTCTGATAATTCTTTAGTTTGTGCTTCCATAAGATCATCTCTCAGTTTTCTCTCATGGTCAAATTGCTTCTTCACTTTCTTGATAAAGTCATCTTCCTTCCTTAGCTTGTACTTTAGATCTGTTTTGTCTACATTAGCAATGTACACATCTTCCAAAGCCATTTCAAAATTCTTCTTCAAATTTTCCAAATTCATCTTGACCTCCCCAAAGCTATTAAGCTTTTCTTTCAGGGGTTTGAGGCTCTGATACCAATTGTTAGGATTTGGTAACACTGAGAGGGGAGTGAATCAATGTTACAATGCTTAACTAATTTCTTTAACTTCTTGAACTAACAGATAAAGATATAACAAAAAATGAATAACCATGCAACAAGGATAAACATAGAAGAACTCCTAACACCATATTTGTTCTTGAGGAAACCCTGTTAAGGGAAAAACCCCCGTGGGGATGGTACCCACTAAATTTTGCACTATGAATCTTGAAACCCTATTAGGATTTCTAGCCATGTTAGGAGATGATTACTACAATATAGACGAATTCCTATTAGGGAATGTATACAATAAGATCCCTATTAAGGAATCAACCTTGTTAAAGGTCCTAGCCCTATTAAAGGAAAACAAATCCTATTAGGGGTGTACAATAGGTGCAACATCACTTACAACAAATCTGTTATCTTGAATACAAAGAGTTATCAAAGTATTCCTAGAAGAAATCCTCATGTTCTCCTTCCTCTTGAATTATGCTTTGCCTTTTAGATGCCTTCACAATTCACATTTAACATCTATCAATTATCATCATATCCTCATCGCACACTTATACAAAAGTGTTCGTGTATCATCTTAAAATGGAAGCACATCCATTTTAAGATCATTTAGCCCTCCGAGTAAGTGGTTTGGGGTCATGTTAAGTGCCTTGATTAGGTCTTTGCATGTATTTGGCTTTCCCTCGCTTTCCACTTCTTCTCTGCACTTGATTTCTTCATTCTAGGTGAAATTAGGGTTAAGGTTTTAAGGACTTTCCTAATTTTCCCTCTTCCATGGCTCTATTTTCTAGGTAGGATTCAAGAATGAGACCTCCTAGTCCTTCATCACATCAAACAGAGGATTTTCTATCTATTCTTGACACTAGGTCCTATTCAGACAATAATTTTCAAGTTTCTAGCATCTTCAGGAACCTCTGCTACAAATCCTGACAAAGTTAGGGTTTGAGGTCAAAGTTGACCTCGACCCTAACTAGGTTAGGGTCAACCTCGAGCCTGACCAGGTCAGGGTTGACCTCGACCTCGACCTCTTCCCACCGAGATTTCAAATTGTCATCTGTCGACAGTTTGGCTTTCGGGATAATTATTTCTCCACCTCTGGGTCGGCTGTTTTGGGCTCCAAAATGCTAAATCTTTTAATTGTATTAATCAAGGTATATTTTCTAAAGGTGAGGACCTATTTGGGATTTAAATTCTCCAAGGTGGCCCATCTAGAGGAGTGTGCCCTAGATCACTATAAAAGGAGGCCTCCCCTCTCATTTTCACATCACTCCAACATCAAGCTTTCATATCAAATCCAAGCAATCAAGCATCTAGAGCTCTCAAGTGTTCAAGTGCAAGCAAGTCTTCAAACATTCAAATGTTCAAGCATTCATCCATCAAGGAGTTCCATTGTTAGCTATTGAAGGATTCAATCTCCTTGGAGCCCCCTTGAAGATCCATCCTTCTCCATTCATTCAAGACTTATCATATGCAAAGATCAAATCAAGATTGGTGTTGAAGATCAAGTATAATTGATTAGAGATATCTTTCCATCCATTGAAGCATTCCTACTTTTGGATTTGAGGATTCAAATCCTTTTCAAGAACTTCAACATAAGCAAGGTGATTTGTTTCAATTACGTTGTTTATGCACAATATATTTCAATTCAATTTCAAGGTTAATTCCTAAATTGGGGTTTGACTAAAGCAAACCCCCCTACAACCAAAAACCCCCATTTTCTTGTAGGTACAGGTGTGAAATCTCAGATCTGAGAGCTAATTTGGATACCCTTTTTGGCAATATTTCAAGATCTGCGAATAGAATCGGAATCAGACTTCAAATAAATAATGTGGTCTTTGACATTTTAAAAGGTAAAGTCGACTTGTGTGAATTTGGAGAAAAGATTTCTGGGTTTTTTCCACTTCGACATTTCCAGTCTAGAACAAGTGATAGAATCTTCAAAAAGTTTATACAGAAGCCAAAATTCAGCATTTTCTAGATCTGCCCTAATTCAAGGTTAGTATTTGCACTTCAATTATTTCAAATTTCAAGTTTAATCCAACTATAGGGAAGTATAGGGTTTCTCTCTCTCTTTCATATTCTTCATAGATTGATTCGATTGTGTATTAACCCCTTGGTTGATCAAATTGGATCTCTCCTTTGGGAATTTGGATTTAGGAGTGAATCTTACATTTTCCCCACACACTTACACAAATAGAGGTGATTCCAAATTACCTCTATTCATTTTGGTGAACCCGACTAGCTTACTCTCTTTCTTTTTGGTGTTAGATTTTCTTTTATCTTGTTAGTATTAGATTTGTCCTTTGTGATTGATCTTGCATGCTAATTAGATTTCATATTCATCCTTTATGTGTTCTTAGTTTAGTTCATTGGAATTTATTGGTTTATGAGCTTTACTACCACTAGTCCTACTTATAACATTCCAGTTAGAAGAAGTCATAGACTCATGGGTGCCTTTGAGCCCGAATCTTCTCCTTTCCTTAGGATCCCTGATGATAACTTGATTCTTCATGATTCTAATCCTACTATGGAGAAAAACTCTTCTCACTCATCTCATGATGAGGATGATGCTTTAAGAGTTCCTCCTGAACAAGTCCAAAAACTTTCCACTGAACTTGATAAAATGGGTAATTGGCTTCTTCAAGAAAACCATAGTCAAGATTCTATTCAAGCTATAGAGGCTCTTAAGAAAGTTCTCTGTGATAGTGATCAAGGTGTTAATCTCTTGCATGGTATTACTCATCTTGTGCATTCCAATGTTAAACCTTTAACTCAAGAGGCTCAAGATTTAGGTTTCACTACTCCTATAACTAGTGTTGAACCTCCTTCTAATCCTTTACCTAGTCTTCCTATCTATAATCCTCCTTTGGTGACTGTGACAGTTCCCTCTGTTCCTATGAGTGTTCCTCCTGTGTCCCTTCCTACATCACAACCTTCATATCATAATGTTCCTTTCACTTATTCCACTCTGCTTCCAACTGTAGTTCATAGTGTTCCTCTAGTTGTGTCTTCTATTCCTGCAACTTCTTACACTTTACCTAGTGTGTCTAATGTTGCTACTCCTATTTCCTCTAATGATTCAACAATCATTAGTTTGGCTCAAATTGTATCATCCTTACAACAACAACTTGCTTCCTTAACTCAAAACAAGTTTAGTATTCCTACATGTGACATGGGAAGTCCGTTGTCTCAAGATATTATCCAAACTCCTATTCCTCAGCAAGTCGATATGCCTCGTCTTGAGAATTATAATGGAAAAAGAGATCCTGTTCATCATGTTAAAACATTCCAAATCCTTTGCAGTGATTATGCTCATGACCATAGGATTTTAGCCAAACTGTTTGCTCAAACCTTTCATGACAAGGCCTTACAATGGTATTGTTCCTTGCCTCCTTATTCAATTGATTCCTTTCCACAACTTGCTAATGCCTTTATTCAACAATTTCAAAACAATATTGGCCTGCAAGTGTCTTTGACTGATTTAATGCATTGTAAACAAAGTGCTAAAGAAAAGTTGACTAAATTTATTGGGAGATTTAAGCATTTGCATGCTCAGATTTCTTATCCTATTCCTGATATTGATATTCAACGTATTTTTATTTCAAATTTGCAAAAGGATATTAGAGATAAGATTCTGCTTACTGAATTTACCTCTTTTCAACAATTTTGTGCAGGGCTTCATCATTATCAATTACAAGTGAGTCAATTTGAGAGCAACACTCCAATGGCTCCTGTCCTAGTTGATAAGAGTGATGCTGCTCCTAATACAAATAAGTTTTTAAAAATTCAACAACTATGTGAAGATAAACAAACCAGTGAATGTAGTTGTTGATCAGGTTGTTGTTGCATCTCACAATGCCGCTTCTGCATCCACTGCTTTTCGATTAAATCATACGTTTACTCCTCTCTCTCAAACTTTGCATGCTATTATGAATAGGTTGTTAGCTGCTAATATGATTACTTTACCTCCTATTCGACCTCTTTTACCTACTAGGATTGCATCTAAATCTTTTGATCAAAATGCTTTTTGTCAATATCATCGTCAGAATGGTCATGATACTGAGAGATGTTATTCTTTAAAACATAAGGTCCAAGATCTCATTGATGCTAAAGCTTTATCTATTGATAATTTGGATATTAGTGGGAATCAATTTGTCTCTCCTCCTAATCAAAATCTTCAAATCTATACGAACCCCTTACCTACGCATGATACTAATACTTTTTCTCAACCATCTGCTCAAGAACTTGTGTATGATTCCAAGATGGATGATCTTAATCATGTTGTTAATCAAGTGGTGCATGTTGATTAGTCTCTATCTCCACCTCAACCTTCACTTCATGTTCCATCTCAACCTCTACTTAAACCTAAACCTAAAGTGAAACCTCAACCTAAACCTCGACAACAATTCAAGGATAAAAGACCTCGGGAACTTTTGATTACCTTTGATGACTCTGAGATTATTAAGGCTCCTAATGGTCCCCTTTACATTGCTGCTAGGGTTGCTCAGATACCTACTCGTGGTTGTCTTGTTGATTCTACCTCCTTAGTCAATGTTATCATTGAAGAAAATCTTTTTATGAAAAGTTTACAATGCGACTTGTATGATACATCAGATGTGTGGATTCAAACTTGTAATGGTTTTCTTTATCCCTCATTTGGTTCTATTACTTTACCAGTTGAACTTTTTGGAAAACTTGTGAACACTACCTTTGTTGTGGTTCCTACTTCTGATCAATTTCAAGTTAAGCTAGGTTTGCCTTGGTTAATTTCCATGCATGTTGTTGTTTCACCTATACATAAGTGTCTTAAGTTCATTCATGATGGTGAAGTGAAGAAGATCAATCATAGTCTATATCAACCTTCTAGGCCTAGAGACTGTGCTACTCTGGATTTCTTTTGGCCTTCCTTACCTAATTCATGTCCTCCTTGCCTTGATAATCTTTTTCAATCATATCAAGCTTACAAGCATCGTAAGATTTTTCAATTAAGCATACCTCCTATGGATCTTAATCGTGGTATTTTACCTGGTTATAGGACATAATAACCTGGCCAAAATAACCCTGGACAAAATAACCCAGCCATAATAACCCGAGGACAAAATAACCCAGGGTCATAATAACCCAAAGTCAAAATAACCCATGGACAAAATAACCCCATAAGATTATAGAGAAAGGAAAACAAAATTTATAAATTACAAGTATATTTCTAAAAAAAAAAATTATTCAAATTTTCAATTAAAGTGTCAAATTATGAGCAATGCCTCTTCATGCCTCTTAATGCCTCTTCATAATGCCTTTTGACTTACATATTTTCATAATAACTCTTATTTAGCTTATTCCCATGAATTTGTCTTTATTTCTATAATTATTTACCATTTTATAAGCTATTTAAGTATATTAAAGATGTTTTAAGACTATTTTAGGGGTATATAATGGATATATGGTCTAAAAATGACCTAAATATTCTCTATGGTGCCTCACAATCCCTTTTTAAGCATACTAACTTGATCTAGAATGACTATGGGTTATCTTGTCCATGGGTTATTTTGACCATGGGTTATTGTGACCCTGGGTTATTGTGTCCTTGGGTTATTATGGTAGGGAAATTATGTCCAGGGTTATTTTGGTCGGGTTATTATGTCTGGTTATCATTTTACCTACACCTCCGATACCTCCTTTAACTATGGCTTTTAGTTCTATTCCTCCTACCAAATCTATCAAAGATCTTGTGATTGCTCCTCCTATGGTTGATAATCCTATTGATCTTTCTAAAGAACCTATGAAGGATCCTGCGATTGTTCCTCCTAGTTCTCAACCTATTTCAAATAAATCAAAATGTAACTGATCTGCTAATGAATGTCGTAAAAAGCACCGTGCTCATGCTAAAGCTAAAATATCTTTACTTAATGTGGATACACCTATGCATAATGTACTAGAAGATGTTACTAATAATGATGTTCACATGCATGATTATGATGATTCTATTCGTATCTTAGATCCTATTTTGATTAATTTGGATGAAGAAGATACTCTTGATGATACTGATAATGTTAATGATGAATATGAGACTATTGACATTGACATTGATTTGCCAAATATGCTTCCATCTCAATTAACTCTTACACCTAGTATCAAACATTATGATTCTCAAGAGGATCCTTGTTTGGAACTGGCTATCATTCCCACTATATTGGATATAGTCCCTCTTGCGAGTTACCTACCTACCCTAAATGATATACAATGAGATGGGGAAAGTAGGCAGCATGCTTGATCGGCTTGTCCTTCGCGGTAGCTTTGTTGTGTGTTTTCCTGCTGTACTATGCTTCTCCCATAATGTGATTGCTAAATGTTGTTAGATTCTTTTATACGATCCTTGTTACTCAGTTGGTGCAAGGTGATGAAGGAATTGAAACTGTTGTTCAAATTCCTCTATATGTATCTCTATTCTTCTATGTGTTGGTCAATGTTATGTTGTAACTATGCTATTGTTCATAAATGTTTCCTTGTGTAATCTACTTGGATTCGAGATATGGTAGCACTAATTCTTTTTGGTCTCCATGTCATGGTTTGAAAAGATTCTCCTTCGTATATCTTATGTGATCTTTCCTCCTTTGTGATTGTAGTTCTACTTTCTTTGGGGAATGATGTCAATTCATTTGCAATAATATCATATAAATATTATCTTATGATCATACTGACCCCATGGTAGGTAGATCCCTTCTGTGTTCTCTGTATGTTTCTGTGATATTTCCCTTGATTTGTCTTCATCTGGGGGCATCTCGATGTGGAAACATAATCAGTGGAGTTGTTTATATTTTTGTTAAAGCCATTTCTCCTGTTAAAGTGTCGGCAATGACTTTAACATGGGGGCATATGCTCTGCTCACTTTTTACACACACGCACTTATGAAAAATTCAAAACATGCTAAATCTTCTAAAGGTAACGCACATAAGTTGCTAAATCCCGAGGAAGACATGCACTTTAAATTTACTTTTCAACCTTTCTTTTGAGATTAAGAACTAATCCTTAAAGTATTGATTTATATTAGGATCTCTTGATCCCCTCTAGTTTCAAATACACATATATTGTGATCCCTTAAGGTCGGAAGTGTCCTTAAGACTAGATCTCTTTTATTTATTTTATTTTATTATTATGGAATAGAATATTCCTAAAGATATATCCTTGATGGGTTGACTAGTGAGTAGCCACATTCACTAGGCGGTTCAATTCCATCTTTCCAGTTGCACCTTTTTCCTGTGTGGTTCACAATGGGACATAAGTTCTCATTGGGCGAGGTAATCACACTTTTTCTTTCTCTCTTTAGAGATGTCTCTCTTATCTGTGATCTAAGAGTTGATGAAGACTTGAGTCCCTTGGGGCTTGGAATTTCTCTTTGTCCCTTAGATTATGATAAGATTATCTTGTTATTTTTATCTCCTTTACCAAGAGTTTGCATTGAGTCCATACTCTTGCTAAAGTGGGGGCTTAATGTATCATCTTAAAATGGAAGCACTTCCATGTTAAGAGAATTTATCCCTTCGAGTAAGTGGTTTGGGGTCATGTTAAGTGCCTTGATTAGGTCTTTGCATATATTTGGCTTTCCCCCGCTTTCCACTTCTTCTCCACGCTTGATTTCTTCATTCTAGGTGAAATTAGTGTTAAGGTTTTAAGGACTTTCCTGATTTTCCCTCTTCCATGGCTCTATTTTCTAGGTAGTATTTAGGAATGAGACCTCCTAGTCCTTCATCACATCAAATAGAGAATTTTATAACTATTCTTGACATTGGGTCCTGTTCAGACAACAATTTTCAAGTTTTTAGCATCTTCTGGAACCTCTACTGCAAATCCTGACAGAGTTAGGGTCTGAGGTCAAAGTCGACCTCAAACCTGACTAGGTTAGGGTCAACCTCAACCCTGACCAGTTCAAGGTTGTGTTGGAAATTTGGCTAATGTGGATGCATAGATGTTGTCATTATGGCAACATATGATCTCTATTAAGAGCGCAAAATCTGGAATGCAAGTATGCAAAGTTGAAGAAAGAAATTGTCTAAGTTTGGATATAGTGATCCTGACAAAGCACTCGATGAAGATTTAGTTGGCGATGTCCACTGGAGAAATATTTTTGTTTGCACAGTTAACTAAAGCTTCTATAGAGTATGAGGATATCCCATCTTAGTGCGCATAAAGTTTGGAGCAGTACAGACAAAGTTATTCAAAGTTTACCGAAGATAGTTTTTGCAGACAGAGCAGTTTTGGAGACAGTTTTAGCGAAAGAGTTAAGGGATTATTTTTTCTTGTCAAAATAATGACTTAACATTATTAAGGGATGAAATCCTAGATCTTTACTCTTGGATGCTGACCATGTAAAGTTATTAGCTTTAATAACTCATATATTAGGCATACTTGAAATGTAATGAAATATGAAAGTGATATGTAAAAAGAAAGAAAAGATAAATTGTGATAGTTGTATATTGTGATAGCAGCAAAGGCTATTGATGTGAAGTTGTAAGCAGTACCATATTACAGTCAGAAACATTTTTTTATTACCTATTTGGGCAGTGAGCTCAGCTGGTGATCAGGTTTTGTAATCTAACTCCTAATAGGGTTAAGGCTTCTAACAAGGCCTAAAGTCCTTTAACCAGGATAGATCTACTATACATTGTAAATTGACTCCTAACAGGGTCCAATATCCCTAACAGGATACTTTTGATTAGTGATCTTTGTGGGTACCATCCCCACCGGGGTTTTCCCTTGGCCAAGGTTTCCTCGAGAACATATGATGTGTTATGAGTTCTTTCTATTTACTGCTATGTTTGTTAATCTGCTTGATAATCTTTGTATGCACTAAAGTAATCTATTATATCCATAAGTGGGCAAAAGAAAAATTTTGTGAAATACTGATTCACCCCCCCCCCCCCTCTCAGTATTTCCTATTTCTAACAGGCCGACCTCGACCTTGACCTCTTCCTGTTGGGATTTCAAATTGTCATCTGTCGGCAGTTTGGCTTTTGGGATAATTATTTCTCCACCTCCAGGTCAGCTATTTTTGGCTTCGAAATGGTAAATCCTTTAATTGTATTTAATCAAGGTATATTTTTTAAAGGTGAGGACCTATTTGGGATTTAAATTCTCCAAGGTGGCCCATCTAGAGGAGTGTGCCCTAGATCACTATAAAAGGAGGCCTTCCTCTCTCATTTTCACATCACTCCAACATCAAGCTTTCATATCTCATCCAAGCAATCAAGCATCTAGAGCTCTCAAGTGTTCAAGTGCAAGCAAGTCTTCAAGCATTCAAATGTTCAAGCATTCATCCATCAAGGAGTTCCATTGTTAGCTATTGAAGGATTCAATCTCCTTGCAGCCCCCTTGAAGATCCATCCTTCTCCATTCATTCAAGCCTTCTCATATGCAAAGATAAAATCAAGATTGGTGTTGAAGATCAAGTACCATTGATTAGAGATATCTTTCCATTGATTGAAGCATTCCTACTTTTGGATTTGAGGATTTGAATCCTTTTCAAGAACTTGAACATAAGCAAGGTGATTTTTTTCAATTACGTTGTTTATGCACAATATATTTCAATTCAATTTCAAGGTTAATTTTTAAATTGGGGTTTGACTAAGGCAAACCCCCCATACAACCAAAAACCCCCATTTTCTTGTAGGTGCAGGTGTGAAATCTCAGATCTGAGAGCGAATTTGGACACCCTTTTCAACAATCTTTTAGGATCTGTGAATAGAATCAGAATCAGACTTCAAATAAATAATATGATCTTTGACCTTTTAAAAGGTCAAAGTTGACCTGTGTGAATTTGGAGAAAAGATTTCTGGGTTTTGTCCGCCTCGACATTTCCAATCCAGAATAGGTGATGGAATCTTTAGAAAGTTTATACAGAAGTCAGAATTCAACATTTTTGAGATCTGCCCTAATTCAAGGTTAGTATTTGCACTTCAATTATTTCAAATTTCAAGCTTAATCCAACTATAGGGAAGCATAGGGTTTCTCTCTCTTTCATATTCTTCATAGATTGATTTGATTGTGTATTAACCCCTTGGTTGATCAAATTGGATCTCTCCTTTGGGAATTTAGATTTAGGAGTGAATCTTACATTTTTCCCACACACTTACACAAATAGAGGTGATTCCAAATTACCTCTATTTAGTTTGTATACTTATACCCTGTTAGAAGTATAATTACAAAAGCTAGTCGACATTGCTCTAGGTAAAAATCATATTAATTCAAGAAAACTTGTACGCTTTATTAACATCCTCAATTGACCTTAAATACAAGATAGCATCCAAAAATAAATTTCCAATTGCTCACAAGGTCAACCTCAATGATCGCTAACATGTTATGCTCTATTTACTATCTTCGCATCCAATCAACTGAGCATATCTCTTCAATCCTTCAATATTGACACATGCAACCTCACACATGTGCTCATTGGTTTCTTGTAAGCATTTCATTAAGATTGCAAGCCTTAATACAACTTTTTTGAAGCTTGCTAAGTTTTTTTGTCAGACTGGGTTACTGGAACAGTCTGTGGACTTAGGCATTTTTCCATTCATCAACTTCATTCAAACATATTCATCATACCTAATATTTGCGATAATAAAACTGATAAGTGTTTCCATAAATGACAACATTCCATATATATGCATGTGCATATGTGTGCATGTGTTGACCAATTGCCAACAAGAAGAGTGACTAACAAAAGAAAACACAAGCTGTGTAGAATCCAAAGGCATAGATGGAACAAAGGTTCAACTAACACACCTAAAAAGCATTATGATAAGTTGAAGGGCCAAGAGAAGGAAATCCATTAGCACAAGAAGAAGGTTTTGAATCTACATAAATCTAAAAAGGACCCACACCTTGAGTAGGATCATGAAGATCTAAGGAATCAATAGGGTATTCCAAAAGTTAAAAAAATATTCAAGTGGTTAGGATGGCAATTCCATCATCAAGTAGTGGAAGCTACCACTTGACATTGAGAGTAGGGTAAACTAGAAAGGAAGTGTCTTATAGAAAAGCATCTTTGACAATGAAAAGGAAGGCCCTCATAAGCAAGGCATCTTATGTAGATGTTACCAATCTTTGCATCCAACGCAATTAGCGGGTTGTTGATTAACTAGGTGAAAGGTACATTTGGTTTGTTTTAAAATTTAAATTTTAGTAGAGCGTTTAAACTAAAAATCAAGAAATGCAGAAAGGAAAGAACATGTCATTTCATTTGTGAAAGAGAATATTGCATTTATCAAAAAAAGTGTTTACAAAGTGTAATCACCTAAAATTGGTCTAGTAGAACTTGAGTCCCCCTCTCGATCAAATTTCCTCTTGCTAAGAATTATTATGTAGAGTAACCCTTAAAATCCCCTTTGCATAATTAAATAAAAAATCTTATATCAAGCTTATACTCTGGTCTAATTTTTAGAGCTTGCATTATTTTTTAATTGCTAAAACCTCACTTTTAATAGAAAGTTTCTATTTCACGTGTGTACCCACTTAATCTTGATTAATTAGTAATTAAATAAGATTTTTGCTTGAAAATGCTATTTTGTCTTATCTTACCTAACATTTCCCTTTTGCCTCTTAATCCTTACCACTCATCTCTACCTAACCTTACATATCCTTGCATCTCCTTTTGCCTCTTCATCTCATCCACTCATTCTTATGCCTCTTAATCTCCACCCTCCATTCTTGAGGCAATTCCTTTAAAAGGAAGCTCTTCCTTCACTCAAGGGTTCAATCTTGATTATGGTTGAGGTCCATTCTCTTGCATTCTAGGTCCTAATTTTTGTTCCTATCTAGATCATCTTAAGCATCTTGCATTCTATCATTCTTACTTTCTTAGAGTAATCTTGTCATTTGAATTCTTAGCTTAGCTTAGCTTCATTTTCTATCTTAATCTTGCATTGCTAATCTAGTTTCCTTTATTGCATTTCTTCATAGATTTAGCTCTTACATCCTCATTCTAGATTACTAGTTTCTTGCATACATTCTTATCTCAATCTCTCGTTATAGCTTACATTCTTGCATTCTTAGCTTCATTTCTTGCACTTGAATCTTCCATTTTGGAGCATTCAAGTCACTAATCCTCTATGCCCATTTTATGAGCATCATGAGAAGGACTAAACTCATTTCAACTAGGAAGCTATGAGACCCTTCTTGAGATTTCCTCTTCAATAGACTCTCTCAAGTGTAATGGTTCATATAAGTGTGTCACATTTTGATCACACATCTTTGGCACCCACTGTGGGGCTTGACATTCATTTTTAGATCCATTTCTTGCACTTTCAGTTCTTTGTTGTCGCAGGTTCGTCACTTTTATCTTTTGGAGGCTAAATAATCATATGACATTTACTTCAATACCCAAGTGACATTCTGGCATACTGCTAGGCGAAACTTTGCCTTTTTTGAAATATCATTATGTATTTTTTAGAGATGCTACCTTCTTTACAGAGAAATGTCACCTAGTCTTTATAAGGTATATCGTACCATTCTAAAATATCATCTAGCTTGTATATGGTCTATCATATGATTTTCTGACATACTAATTAACTGTCGCCCAAATTTTATTTTTGTCACATTCTAATTTTTAGCTAAGATTGCTTGATTTTTCTTGCATTTTCATATTCTTTGGTCTTCCAACAATAACTAACAAGTGATCTTGCATGGCTATTGCTTCCATTTTCATACTTTTTGTGCCCTAACATGTGGTTTTGTAGGGTTTTTATTGTCAAAAGAGCTCAATATCTTCATGCCTACTAATGTTTTGTGATGTAGGACGCTTTTCAAAGACTCCATCTTGAAACTACTAATGCTTTTATCTTGTTGGTTGCCTTGGAGATTCAAATCAAATTTGTGTTTTGTTACATTTGATTTCTAGGAACCTAGCTTAACTAGAGGGCTTTTTGTTTTGTGATTGGTTGAGTAGTAGGAGAGTATGCTCTTTTCCTTTTGAAAAATCATAAATTTTGACCTACTTAGTTGATCACTTGTAATTAGTCTTGGGTAAATGAATATGTGCTTGATGTGTTTGGGAGAAACTATGAAGTAGGAGAGTATGCTCTTTTACTCATGGAAAATTAGAAATTTAGACCTCCACTAGCTATCCATTTGCTTTCTTGCATTTACCTTTTGAGGGCCTGCCAAGAGAGCAATATTTTGGGAATGACCCAAGTGAGGAACACACAAAGTCAATTAACTCCATCCCACTATAATCAAAAGCTTCTTTCAATCCAAAGAGAGAGAAGGCTTGGCTATTTTCTATTCCTAATGCTTCTTCATGTGTAGGGTCTATTGCCTAATTCTTTCTAAGAAAGACTACACTTGATTGGGCACTTGTAGGGACTTCTTGGTCCAAATCTTGTTTACAAGATTAAAAGAGGATTACATTCACTTTGTATAGGGCCAAGAGATCTAAATCTTTCTTGCGAGACTATACATTTGGGTGCTTGTAGGGCTATAGGCCTTAATTCCACTTGCGGAACTACAAGGGGTGGTCATGAACAAAGACCTTTATTAAAACCTTAGGACTTAGAGGCTATCATTTTGGCTATGTGGCTTCCTTTGTGCAAGGATTGATCTAATTTGACCTTACCTAGATCACCCCAAGACACTCATCATATGTACTCTCTTAGATGCAAATCCATGACAAAGACAACATAACTTTGTGTGAGGCGAAGGGGTAAAAAGTTCTGGGCAAAGATTGGAACACTTCCCTCTTGACCTTAGGTAGTTTTGTTTGATGTTCTTTCTTGTGCTAAGAATTGTGAAAATATTTGTTGAGCATAAACTTTCTATACTTGAACATTGTTATACCTTACCATGACCTCACATATGCTTGTATCCATAAAGTTGCTTTGTCCCTTGTTGGATTGTTTGAAGACTATTGCTTGTTTACACTACTTTCTTTCAAAACAAACCTTGTCTAGGAAATGCTCCAAACTTGTCAATCAATCTTGTAATCCTTTGAATTGAACTTTGGGACTAAGTTTAAAATTGTCAACATTTCTTCTCCATTGTTATGCTTAGCTCATCTCGTTATTTGGTACATTCCAGCATGTTAGGAATTTCCTCTTGTTAGAAAAGATTAGTATGGCCTCTTGACTACTGTTACCCAAATTTCCCTGCCCCATACAAATTTGGCCACTGGTTGGGAGGTCCAATATTCTACAAATCCTATTGCACCTCAAAATTTCATGGTTCTCTACTTGTTCTCCTGGTCTCTGCAAACCTCTTGCCGTCTGGTCTATAGGTTTAAATTCTAAATCTAGTCGTTGGACCCTTAAAACCCTAAAAAACCCTAGGCTTGTTCTAATTTGCCGTTACCTTTTTC
Organism: Chamaecyparis obtusa; assembly: GCA_027943335.1. Taxonomy (NCBI): domain Eukaryota; kingdom Viridiplantae; phylum Streptophyta; class Pinopsida; order Cupressales; family Cupressaceae; genus Chamaecyparis; species Chamaecyparis obtusa. Next base: position 438,374 of record BSBK01005481.1, read on the forward strand.
AGCCACTTAAGAATTCTATTTTCCATGTGCACTTTTATCTTTCTTCAGTCGCAGAATCTCTTATTCCTGGCAGCTTAATCCTTAACACCCAGCGACCTGTCGAAGTGGTTACAATTTGTTTGGCGGTCTCGGTTTCCTCCAAGTTAAATCTCAGACATAATCAACGATCATCGCTATACCACTGTGGAGATGTGCTTGAAGGTTAACATTGCGATGCAACGACGACCGTCGATCTTCTTTCAATAAAATGCTTCTATGTTAGTGGGTCCATTGCCATGTAGTCCGAGGTGTACATTTCTTATTGGTCAAAAGCTTGTGATGTGGTTCCATGTTAGAGCGGGCCCAACGTGCTATCTCAACTTTGGATCTAATAGTTTTCGTATGATCACATGGAATATTCTTGGCCCATGTGATCATACACCAACTATTGATCTTATTTTATCTCCAGGGCTCTGTTAGGTGGGTCCTCAGTTTCTGATGTGCTCACATTTGGTTGGCTGATGGAGTGATGACTGGGATCTGTCAGTGGGACCATGTCAGAGGATCTGCAGGGATGTCAGTAGAATTAAGATCTACAGTGGTCTTATGATCTCATAGAATCTTCTGACCCTATGAGATCATGTGATGATCGTTCGATCTTCTAAGTGTTCAAACTCTATTTTGTGGGTCCATCTGACGTGATGAGTTCTTATTGGTCACTGAGTATTACAGGTGGCATCTGGCATGGGTCTGAGTATCTTAAGTGAGGTGGCAGTTGATTAAGATCTACGGTGGTCTTATGATCTCATAGAATCTTCTGACCCTATGAGATCATGCGACAACCATCCGATGAGAATCTCAGTGGGTCGTGGGTTTGATGTGCTACATGTTGTTGAGGTGTTCATTTTTTATTGGCTTCCGACCGGTGATGTGGCTGATGACTTTTCAAAGGGTCTCCTGACTGTTACAAGGATGATCTGGGCCATTCATCTGCTAGGAAAGATTGATATCGATGGCCACATTTTAAATTAGATCAGTTGGCCATTATTTTTCAAATTTAAATATCTTTCACAGGGTTTCTTGCTGGTTTCTTGTTGTTGGTCGATTACGCGGCTGCGGGTAGCTCAGAATTGATGGTTCTAGGATAGTTGCAGTTGGAAGGATGATGAAGAGGATCTGATGGCCACCGTGTATGATTTCTTAGGGTACCATGTCAGTGTTCTTGCACCAAAGAAATGTTAAAGGGTGGTTCCACCTATGGCCTCCTATACTTCAAATTGCAAACATTCATGGTGAGCTCGAGTTGCAGGGAGGTAGATAAATCAAGGTGGCTTGTTTGCAGGTATATGTAGTACAGAGATGGGAATTGCATTCAAGGCACATATCTGATCAATCAAGATACTTTCAAGATACATTGATGATCAGACATGATAGAATTAGGGTTTTGATTATTATTTGACAATCTAGGTAACCCTAATTAGATTTTTTTTTGCTCCTGCCTACGTGCATAGAGGAGATGTATGTATTATTTTTGGAGTTCTTTTTAGAGCTAAGAGTTAACAATTGTAAAAGGAGGATTTTCTTTCTTAGAACTTATCTGTGGCTTTCTTTCTACCCTCTGATTTCTGTAGTTTGTAACTTTCATTGATTATTCAGATATTGAAAAGGTATCTTGTGACATACTTTCTATCCCTATGCCCTTTTTGTCTAAATTGTCTCTTAATGAATTCAATATATGTATGTTTTCAGTAAAATCTTAGGGTTCCTGATCCTTCTTTCTTTCTACAATTCATGTGTACTCTTGTGGATGATTTGATTTGAATGCTCTTGTGGGTATACTTCCACCCCTGGAAATTTGTCTCATTCTTATACCCAATTGCAGAGGTGAATGTCTGTTTGCAGGTTATAGTTTGTGTCTAAGTTCTTAGGAGTGCTATTGCCTTGTGAAATTCTCTCTTTCCTTGCATAGCATCTCTCTATTGTAGACCCTTCTATAAAATATTGATGCAAGCCTATTTCGTGAGTTGTGATCTCCTAGACCTAAGCTTATGTACTGATTTCATCCTCTATATTGTGATTCATACCATATTTTCGGTGTATCACCTAGTAGGTAGTTTGCTTCAGTTATTTCCCTTTCAACATTCCTTCTATCCTCTTTCCCCTCAAAGTTTTACTTTCCTATCAGGAAGCAAATTAAGGTGATTATCCAAGAGGAACCAGCCTAGAACCTGGAGGTCTCATCTCAGTTAGCATAGGTCCCACAACCTGGAGATGATTCTCATGTTATACTAGGTTATCAAGACCAAGAGAGCTTGAAACAGGGGTGCAAACTTAGTGTATAACAACTACATTCTTAGCTAGTAGAATTCTCACTTGTCCACCATCTCTTTGATTATATCTCTTAGATGCTTTATCAAATCTCTTGCTTGTTCACAAGTGTTGTACATCGGGATATCCCTGTAGCTTGGAAATCTTGTGGCAAGTTATCTTTTCTATATCTCTTACACTTTGGACAAGTGAACACTTTGTCTTACCTAGCTTGAACATCAAGTCATCATAAGTCATCCTATTTGTCTTTTGACAAATCTTTTTTATGTCGGTCACAACTAGATCTTAGATCCATGAAGGAAAATAACTCAAAGCTATCTTTGACAAATCAACTAAAGAAGGTCCTATACCTTGGGGTTTTAAACCTTTTGCTAACATCTCTAGTGAATCTACTCTATCCTCTCCTAGGTTGGTGCATAGTGTTTCTTACACTCCAATCATGGAAGAGAGAAATAAGAGGATTGAGGAATTCCTAAAACAATTGGGTGACAAACACTTTGGACAAAACAACCAAGAGCCTCCCAACTCTAGACATGGCTCAAAACATGGCTTTCAACATAATAGACATTGATCACATTTTTCACAAAGTGGTGATTCAGACAATGAAATAACTGAGGAAGATATCTTGCAGTTTCAACAAGATGAATGTTTACAAAGACTCATGAAGTTGACCTTGAGTCAAAAAAAAGATCAATACTTCTTTCATCTAGCCTCACAAGGAGTTAAGCTACCAGACAATTTTGATGTTGACAATCTAATCAAGAAGGAAGAACCATCTAAAATAGAAATCATGAGGAAACAAATGGAAGACATGATGAAACATATGAAATGCTTAAAAAAAGAGAAGGAACAACCAATCACATCTTTTTAGGTTCAGGCTATTTTCTCATTTCCTTTCAATTAAGATCTATACATGCTGTCTTTTCCTTGCAAAGTTGAATTTCCTAAATATGAAAAGTATGATGGTAGCATAGACCCTCATGATCACATTAGGGATTTTTGTGCACTAATCATGGAGTTCTTATATGAACCCACCTATCTCACGAGACTCTTTCCTAGGAGTCTTAGTGCTCAAGCTATGGAGTGGTTCATTAAACTATCTCCTCCTCTCAAATCATTTGACTAGCTAGTGAAAAGATTCATCCAACAATAGTCCTACAATATCGAACATGATATCACTATGATTGATCTTTGCAACATCAAACAATGTCAAGGAGAGTCCTTTGTGGTTTTCCTTCAAAGATGGAAAAAGATATACTCACGCTATCCTTGATAGATTCTTGAGATTGAAAAGATTGACATATTCATCAATTCTCTAGTTCCTGATATGAATTACACATTACAGATGCAAAAACATGCTTCATTTTATAAACTAGTTGAACCATCTATTCGCATAGAGGATGTCCTTGTTCCTAAGGGAGATATTACTCTTCAATCCAAATCCTCTTCTAACAACCAACATGACAAAGATAAAAACAAATTCTAGAACAAGACACAGGATTTCGTCAATGAAAAAATCATGGGTGCAACTTCAATGTCTACCACTACTAAAGATCTAGTGTTTAATCTATCTACTGTTGTGAAAGCTAAAAATGATAAGCCTTGGGCTTCTAAGCCTAAGATAAGCTTCAATCATCATGGAGAATCACTTGAGAATGATTTGAAGACTCTCTTGGCTAACAAGATTATTACTTTTCCTGACAACTCAAGACCCTATGATCCTGAGATCAAGCCTAAATAGTGGAATGATAGCCACTATTGTGATTATCATCACAATAAAGGCCATACAACTAATGAATGCATGAAACTTAAGAATCTCATTCAGGATTTAATTTACAATGAGACTATTGTGGTTGATTCCCCACAAGAAAACACTAATCATAAGGATTTCAAATAGCCTTTTCCTAAATTTAAAAAAGGGGAATCTTCCAGGAAAAGAATAACAAGGTTGCATACACCTATTCTAACAATGACAACGTGATCAATATGGTTGAATCTTCTAATCATACTAAGGGAAAAGATAAAGTTGAATCATCTAATGTGGCAACCAACTCTCAATAAAAGATCACTCCATCAGGAGAAGGTTCATCTTCCTCCTCTGCTCCTCAGCAAATGTCAACCTCAACAACTCAACCAGCTACCCCATTGAATGCAGATGATCTTAATCTGGTTAACCAACTTCAGCACACTTCAACTCAGATCTCTATACTTGAGCTAGTGAAAATATCCCCTTCTCACAGGGAGATTCTTGATCAAGTCCTTCTTGCAACAAATGTACCTAAGGACCTAGACATTGATAAGTTCCAGTCCATGGTCAGTCACCTTGCTTCACCACCTTATCTAACTTTTTTTGAAATAGATGACACATATGTCAGCCATCCTCACAATCAACCCCTCCATATTGAAGTTTCTATCCATCAGTCTAGATTCAAGCACATTTTGATAGATGGAGGCATAAATTTGAACATCCATACTTTTAAACTAGTTAAAGATCCCGGTTTCTAAGAGCATGTTTTTGATCCCAAACATAAAATAATGATCAAAGCATATGATGAAGAGGAACATTCTAAAGGCTTGGTAGTATTTCCTATTTAGGTAGGTCCTATTTAGAGGGATATCATCTATCAATTCCTAGATATTCCTTTGGTGTATAATATACTCTTGGGTCATCCTTGGACCCATGCCATACAAGCAGTCCCTTCCACATATCATCGCTGCATTAAATTCCTTCATGGTGGAATTGAGATTACTATTCTTGTATATTCATCATGCACCTATAACAATCCTAAATAGTCAGATCAGATGGTTCCTCATGAAAAAGAAGGATCCCCTCCTAACAAAGAAGAAATGAAAGGAAAAGCACCTTTATCAAATCATGGAAAAAAAATACTTGTCGGACCTAGTGGTACAGGAACCTATCAAGTGGACACTTTTCCCATTTTTTCAAAATATTATGGAAAATCTATTGGAAATCTATTTAGGAAATGTGATACTGAGAGGGGGGGTGAATCAGATATAACCTATTGAACCATTTTAACATTACTTAAAACTTGCATAGCATTATCATAAAATTCATCAATGTAATGAAACTAATAAACTAAACATCATTCATGAAAATACTCATAACACCTCGATTTTGGTTACCCAGAAACCCTTAAAAGGTAAAACTAGGGTGGGGATGACACCCATAGATCTTTACTACTACAGTATAAAGTTTTCTTGTTAGGGCTACAAATTTTGATCACAAAATATGATCTACCCTGTGAGAGGTCTTCCCTGTTAAGAGCTATAAGATTTATACAATCTACCTTGAAAAAGGATTTAGAAATTACAACTAAGTAAGCACTCAGTTAAGAGATTAACTAAGGTTGGTTAAAACCACTCTGTTGAGAGATTAAAACTGATACACTTGTTAGAATGTCTCAGTACTTGATCCTTTGGTCTACACTATATTTGCTGATTATAGATCTTCTCCTTCTAGTATTGATTTGATCTTATCTATCAAGTATATCTCTGTTATGCTCTTCACTGCTTGACTTTGTTCTATTCGGTCACTGAACTCTATTAGAATACTTCACTAGTTGGAAGATATTCTCTCAGTTCTATATCCTTTCATTCATCATACTCCTCTCATACATATTACATTTTAGGATCTAGATCTCATTTTATATAGACAATTGACTTCCTCCAAGATTTAAGATCTACGATCTAGATTGTCTCATTTTTCCACTCAAACTTTCCCTAATTCTAATTGGTTCCATACAATACATAGGGATTAATGATTACAAAATAGAAGCGTAATCACCTCTGTGATTTCCTCAATAAATAGTAAACAAAAATTAGATGTTGGCCAAAATGTTTTACCTAAGTGTTTGTGCCATCAAAAACACATCTGTCAATTCTAGCTTGCTCGGCATTGGATATCTTTGGAACTCAGCATTTATTGTTCTCTATACTTTGGTACTCAACATAGTCTTATTTACTTAGTTCAGAAAAAACTGGCTCGGCTAATACAAAAGTACTCGATGACCACTGATTTACTTGGTAGTGACTACCGCTCGGTAAATGTACAATACATGACTCAGCCTATACATGATGACTCGGTCACAGTGATGACTGACCAAATGACTAAGTGTAAGACACTAATAGACAACAAAACTATAGGGATCAATAATCTCCCCCTTTGACATTAGTGGCAAAAACAATTTGTCATGACATTTACATTACATTTACAAGAGTACTTTAGTACTAACAGAAGTATACTGAATAGTCCCCCTAAAAATTAACTCGGTATTCGGTTCTGCTTCTACTCTTTGATTTTGTTGCCTCCCTTTGTGACTTAACATGTCATTCTATTATTTCCCCCTTGTTTTTGTCACTTTAAGTTCTTCATTGGTAGGGAGCTTGTAATATTTCTCTAGAAGTGGTTTTTGAAGCATCATAACCAGGTGCAATACAGAGTCCCAACTAGATGTGGCAATCTTCAAAGCTTCTAATTTTACTTCTAGCTCGGTAGCTAGATCAACTAAGCTCTCGATAGTAGAAAGATGAGGATCTTTCTATACTAATTCCTTTGCCTTATCTAAATCTCTTTGTATGGCCTCTAGATGAGGTGTCAATATTGTTTGAATAGAGATTAAGTGAGATCTTATCTTACCATCATTAGCCATTAACTCGGCTATCCTTCCTTGTGCATGTAAAAGCCTGGTATAGTGTATAGAGCTAGAACTTGCATCCAAACTCAATGAATGACCTATATATTTTATATCTAAATGTAGCTTGTCAACCAGCTCATGATTATCCTTTGTAAATAATTCCACATCTCATAATTTCTTGTACAAAGATTGTGCATCGAGTACAACTTCTTTTGAGTCAGATATTACGGTAGAAAGTTCTACCTTCTTTACTACTATCTTGATAGAGACCTTATTCAACACCTTTGTATCAAATTTTATTTCTGACCACTGCAACAACTTATCATTGTCTTCACTTTCATCATTTTTCACTTTCTTGACTATGTGGACAAGTTGTTCTAGTATGGGATTAGAGTCATTAACATCAATCATGTTAAAAGCATCAATGAATATACCTTTTATCTCATGAAGAACTTTCTTTTTCTGATGTTCCCTTCTCAATTCTTCCTGTCTACTTTTCTTCTTTACTAAATCTTGCAATATCTGCATCTGTTCATATTATAAGTTATATGTGTCCCATTTAAGAATCATAATAACTTCATCGAGTGTTACTTGTGGTGTAGGTGATTTCACCTTCTTTTTTTGTGCCTTCTTCTTCTTCAGTGTAGTCCCACTCGACATCTGTATAAGATATTTTATTGATTCTTGTTCCTTAGGCTCTTGAACACAAATTTATTTTTCTGTCCCCTTCTCTTATTTTCCCTTATCCTCCAAATGAGGATTTACAATCACTAGTGCAAACTGATCTGCTTTCTCTTTCTATGTTTCCTCGATAGCTGTAGACTAAAGTGCAGTTGCCGAATGGTCTTGCTCCTCAGTAGTGCTAATAATGGCTAGTATGTCAACTGTAACAACTTGAGGATTGGTAGTGGTAGTGTTGACAGTTGATGTGTCCTCAATTTGTGGATAGTCCACAACTTGTAATAGCATAGTGTTACTGCTCGGCAAGGATGTATCATTTGCTGCCTTAGCTTGTATTTCCTCCTCAGTCAATACCTGAGTCTTTAGTGGGGTATCCTCAGTGATGTCAACAATAGTTATTGCAGCTAACTTCAAACATTTCTCTTCCTTGGGAGCTTCTTCCTCTTGAATATGTGGTTCATTCACATCCTCTTTATTATCTAGCTCAACACCCTTAGATGTGCTAGCTTCCTATGGTGCACTCTTATCAATTAATAGACCAAAAATAATCTTCCAAGTCTTAAGATGTTGCTAAACAATATCCTCGACCTTGTGTTGAAGGATAGAATATGCCCCGAGCTTAGTAAAGAATCTATTCATTTACTACTCCATAATTTCATGAATGATAGCAGGGGAAAGGTCTGGTGAAACTTGAGCTAATGTGCTTTCCCTTATTTGCTTCTTGGTTGCAAGTGCATATTCCCACTTTTGTGCCATCCTTAGATATAGCTCATTGGGAATCAAGTTGGCCATTTTTAGTGGTACCATTTTGAATGTGAAAAGAATTTCTAGCATTTCTCCTTCAACTTTCTCCTTGTCTTCTATACTCATCTTTTCAAATCTTATCTGTTTGAATCCGACTAGACTAGCAAAACTCTTGATGTTGTGGCATATTTCATCCATAGTCAGTGATTTTCTTTGTACTAGTGACTTCTTCTTTATTTCTTCTTCACTCTCTATTTCCTTATCATCTTTCTCCAAAATTAGTTTCCTCCTAGGCTTCTTCCTTATCTGGCTTGATACTACCCTAGGCTGAACAATTTTCCTTTTCCCTGATGTAGGGGTTTTCTTTTGTGGCTCAATAGCTACAACTGTAGAGGCTTCCCTTGTTCTTGGCCTAAGAATAGGTGATGAAATAGCCTTAGGTTTTTTCATTTTCTTGTTCACAGGCTTGACAATTACTTCCTCCTTTCCTTACTTCTCCACTACCTTCTCCTCTTCTTCACTCTCGCTGGATTCACTTGATTTATCTTCCCCTAGACCTTGTGTCAATGCAAGAGGTGCATCTACCTCTCTCTCTCCTATCATTTTCTTTAGGTTATTTACTATCTTTCTCCTCTTCCTTTCCATGGTAGCAGATTTCAATTCCATGATTATTTTAGCCTTAGCCTCCTCATAAGTTCTAAAATAGGCAGCCTTCATGTCAACTTCCTCAGCTAACAAGGCTATGATTGCTTCTGTGGTCTCATCAATATTAACCTCATAAGGTAATGGCATTAGCCATGATACCCTCAGTATAGCAGCTTGAGCATATGTGAAGTTGATATCTACTAAGAAACAAATGTCCTATTCATACTTCTCAACTAGGGATACAAGAATCCTACTTCTCTTCCTCATTTTCTTCTTGAATTCTACAAAGTAGTTTTCCATTACACCCTCAAAATTATCTCCGAGATGACTTGAAACTTCTGTGGCCTACATGCCTCATTCCTTACCAATTGAACATTGAATACCTACTTTCCTTGTTTCTTCATTGCAACTAATGATGATGATTCCATTTATCTCAACTAAAATTTCTTGTAAAGGATTTTACTCGGTAAAGTACCTTTGTACAAGTGTTCTTTAGATGATTTTCCGATGACACGCTGTGAAGATTTCTAAAATCTCTCTTAAGCTCTTAATCAGACTAGTTACACGCACTTTAAATCACTCAAAGAAATTTTCAATTCACTGGTGAAGTGAAATGAACGTTAACTTCCCACTTTATAGACTTCAAATGGTCAGATTAGGGCTTCTTAAATGTTCCATAAACATTCTAGGTGAGATATAGTTGTCTCAGCAATCTCATGTTAAACTCAGCTAACACAAGCTCAGTTGACATAATCATTCAGTTACAAATCAGTGTACATTACATCTCGAATATCATAGGTGCTCGGCATACATTGATAATTCATTCATTTCAGACTAAAGCATTGATGCTCGACATCAAATATGGATTGTTCCACTTTTCTCAAATTTGTCCTAATTCATCTCTATTCATGCAGATATGGAATTTTTATCAACATATGTTAGGAACTAATATAAGATAAAATATTGTAAAACACAGTTCCATACATACCTTCTTTGCTTAGTTTGAAGTAGTGTGATCACCTGATCCATTGGATTGGGTGACCTCAGGTGCACTGGATTCACTAGTGCTTCCCTCTTCTTTCTTCTTCCATATTTTTTTCATCTGATTTCTCATTTTCTCAATGATTTCTTCATTCTTGTTTAGATCATTGCTCGATATGAGTGATCTGTAATCTTTCTTCAAATGTCCTATCTTATTGCATTTGCAGCACACCATACTTCCATTCATCTAGCTCTTGGATTTTCCTCTAAAGTGATTCTTCAGACATTTTTCTTCAATGTGCCCATATTTTCCATAGTAATGACAACTATACCAAGTGTTGTAATCTCAGTTGTATGTATTACCCTTCTTTGGTGACTCATTATGTTGATTTGATGACCATTTAGGTTTTGATCTAAATTCCAATGCTTTATGTCTGTACTTCTGATAGTTGAAATAGTGTCCTTGAAATTTTGGTGATATAGGTGAATTACTGACCTTTGTCCTACATTCTTGTGCTTGATGTACTTGTTTCTTGCAATTAAAACATAATCCATTGAATTTAGGTTTAGGTTCAGACTTACCATGTTTGCTTCTACAGACATTAGTTGTGTGTCCCAGCTTTCCACAATGATGACATGTGGGCTTGTTTTGCTTTGGTTTAGCATTCATTTTCTCTCCACTTTTTGATGATTCTCCTTCTTCAGTGGATGATGATTTCTCATTATGACCAAGTCCAGATTTATCACTAGATCTTCTAAGTGACCTTAACAGCTCTTCAAAATATCTTGCAGCTTCATTAGGCTTGTCCCTCCTTTCATTGAATTCCTTTTCAATTCTCTGTTCATTCTTCAATTGATTTTTTTTTGATCTCAGATTGGTGATTTCCATCTTTTTCCTGCTTAATTCCTAATTAACCAGTAATAGTTGATTTACCATGTCTAGATGATTGTTAGTCATCCTTTGCATGTCATTTGTCTTTTCATCAAGTCTCATTGATATTTTTCTTTTATCTTCTTCCACCATTGTCTTGTCTTCTTCTACTTTCTTTTTCTGATCAACTATTTCACAAAGTCTCACAGACTGAATTTATTGTTCTCTTTTCAGATATCTGATGTTCCCATTTAGTATGTTGTTTTTCTCCAGTAGTTATTTTATGGATTTTTCACTTCTTACAGAGTTTCCATTATCAAATAGTCTAGTAGTATCTTCTTCTTGATATAGTGTTTCATTCAGTTGAATAGCAATTTCTCTTTTTCTGCTTAAAGATTTCTTCAGTTCTCCTCTGGCTACTTCAATTTGTTGTAATGCAAGTTGAATGTCAATCTTCTGATTCTCTATGATTTTTCCCAACTTATAAACCTCCATCTCAAGATATTTACCTCACAAGTGGTTAGACTTCTATAGGAGACCTATGCTCTGATACCAATTGTTGGAAATCTATTTGGGAAATGTGATACTGAGAGGGGGGGTGAATCAGATATCACCTATTAAACCATTTTAACATTACTAAAAACTTACATATCATTATCATAAACTTCATAAATGTAATGAAACTAATAAACTAAACATCATTCATGAAAATACTCATAACACCTTGATTTTGGTTACCCAGAAACCCTTGAAAGGTAAAACTGGGATGGGGATGACACCCACAAATCTTTACTACTGCAATATAAATTTTTCCTATTAGGGCTACAAATTTTCATCATAAAATATGATCTACCTTGTGAGAGGTCTGCCATGTTAAGAGAAATAAGATTTATACAATCTACCTTACAAAAGGATTTAGAACTTACAACTAAGTAAGCACTAGGTTAAGAGATTAACTAAGGTTGGTTAAAACCACTTTGTTAAGCTATTAAAATGGATACACCTGTTAGAATGTCTCAGTACCTGATCCTTTGGTCTGCATTGTATTTGTTGATTACAGATCTTCTCCTTCCAGTATTGATTTGATCTTATCTAGCAAGTATATCCCTATTCTATTCTTCACTACTTGACTATGTTCTATTCATTCACTCAACTCTATTAGAATACTTCACTGGTTTGAAGATATTCTCTCAGTTCTATATCCTTTCATTCATCATACTCCTCTCATACATATTATGTTTTAGGGTATAGATCTCATCTTATATAGACAATTGACTTCCTCCAAAATTTAAGATCTATGATCTATATTGTCTCATTTTGCTGCTTAACCTTTCCCTAATTCTGATTGGTTCCATACAATACATAGGGATTAATGATTACAAAATAGAACTGTAATCACCTCCGTGATTTCCTCAATAAATATTAAACAAAATTTAGATGTTAGCCAAAATGGTTTACCTAAGTGTTTGTGCCATAACAAACACATTTGTCAATTTTGGCTTGCTCAGCATTGGATATCTCTGGCACTTGACATTTACTGTTCTCTATAATCTGGCACTCGGCATAGTCTTCTTTACTTAACTTGACAAAAACTAACTCAGCTAACACAAAAGTACTTGGTGACCACTGATTTACTAAGTAGTGACTACGGCTCGGTAATGTACAATACATGACTCAGCCTATACATGATGACTTAGTCGTAGTGATGACCGACCAACATTGCCTAGAAAATGACTAAGTGTAAGACACTAATAGAAAACAAAACTATAGGGATCAACAAAATCATCTCCATCAATCATAACACCTTTTATTCATGAAGGTACTATTGCCCAAAAATTTCATATCTATTCATTTTTGTCATAGGCTAAATTTAATCCCTGGTTTGCATTTTTACCCTGCCGAGCACCTCAAAAGTTTCATGGTTTTCTGCCTATTCTCTTGGTCTTTGTAAATCTCTACTCCCTAGTCTATAAGTTTAAATTTTAAAAATGTGATCGTTGGTGCCCAAAAAATCCTAAACCCTATGGCCTTTCTATTTCATGGTTACCTTTTCAGCCATTTAAGTGATCCCTTTTTCCATGTGCTCATTATTTTTCCTAACTGATTGCAAGTTCTCCTATTCCTGGTAGCTTAGTCCTTAACACCCAGTGATCTGGTGAGTGGTTATAGTTCGGTTGGCGGTCCCAGTTCAGTGGTTAAAGTGAAGAATATAGATCTACAGCTAGCACATGATCACATAGGCTTGGAATATTCCTTGCGATCATGCGATGGCCGTCGATCTTCATTGCTTGTAGAATTTAGTTTTCAAGTGGGTCCTATGCCAGATGGTCCAAGGTGTGTGTTTCTTATTGGTCAAAGGCTGGTGATGTGGTGCCATGTCAGAGTGGTCCCAGTGGGTTGTCAGTCAATGATGATCTAATGACTGTTGTATGATCGCATGGAATATTCCAAGTCCATGTGATCATACACCAACTATTGATTTTACCTTTTTCCAGGGCTCTGTCAGGTGGGTCCTCAGGATTTGATGTGCTTGAATTCTATTGGCTGGCTAGATGATGACTAGATCTTATCAGTGGGCTCGAAGACTTTTGGCTGATGTGGTAGGTTAAGGCTCATGCATGATCGATGATGGTCATTATATCATTAAGGTAAGATGCACGAAGGTTAAGGAGGTGGTATAACAGCAACTGTTCGATGAAGATTGATGTTGTGGGTCTGTGTTGATAGGAGGCATTGACACGCTTGTTTCTCATTGGTTGTCAGGTGAACATTTGGCATTTTGTCAGTGGGTCTGGGAACCTTAGGTCAGGTGGTCATCAAGGAATATCTATAGTCATCGCATGATCTGATGGAATCTTTTGATCCCATCAGATCATGTGACCACCATTTGATGCAGATTCAAGGATTCTTCTGCCTAGTGAGGTGCTAGTCGTGCTAAGGTGTGCTTTTCATTGGCTTCCAACTAGTGATGTGGTGTTTGACTTTTCAAAGGGGCTTACGACTATTTCAAGAATGATCTGGGCCATTCATCTACTAAGAAAGGATAATATCGATGACCACATTTTAAAATTAGACCAGCTAGCTATAATTTTCAAATTTAAATATTTTTATGGGGTCTTTCTTGCTGGTTTCTTGTTGTTGGTCGAATGCGAGGCTGCGGGTAGCTCAAAATTACTTGTTCTAGGATAGTTGCAGTTGGGGAAATGTTGAGAAAGCTTTGGTGGCTATCTCCTGTGATTTCTCAGGGTACCATATTGATATTCTCATGTCAAAGAAACATTAAAGGGTGGCATCACCTATGGCTTCCTATACTTTGAAATATAAATCAAACCTGGACTAGATTTGAGCATTCATGGAAAGGCCGAATTGCAGGGAGGGTAGATGAATCAAGGCAGCTTGTCCGTAGGTAGATGTAGTACAGAGATGGATAGGCAAGATATCTGATTGGCTAGGATATTTTCAAAGACACATTTATGATAAGATGTGACAGGGTTAGGGTTTGATTATTATATGACAATTTATGGAACCCTAATTAGGTTTTGAATCCTACCTGCGTGCAAAGGGAGATGTATATAATGTTTTTGGAGCTTTTTAGAGCTCAGAGTTGACAATTGTAAAGAAGGTTTTTTCTTTCTCATAATTTATCTGTGGCATTCTTTCTTCCCTCTGATTTCTGTAGTTTGTAAGTTTCATTGATTATTCAGATATTGCAAAGGTATCTTGTGACATACTTTTTGTCCCTATGCCCTTTTTGTTTGAATTTTCTCTTATTGAATTGAGTATATGTATGTTCTTAGTGATATCTTAGGGTTCTTGATCCCTCTTTCTTTCTGTAGTTTATGTGTATGCCTGTGAATGATTTGATTTGAATGCTCTTATGGGTATACTTCCACCCCCTGGTAATCTATCTCATTCTTATACCCAATTGCAGAGGTGAATTGTAACACCCCGCCAGGCAACCCAAGAGGACAAGACATAAAACCTCTATAAAATGCAAGTAGTGAATTTTTTTATTTTTTTATTTTATTTTAACTAGAATAATATTCATCATTCCACTTCATATTTCTAAAAGAAGATATAATTTTCTACTACTTGAATGTAATATTTATACAACTTAAGTCCTCCCGGGTTCCCTAATGTTGCTACTAAAGCAACATCATATAAACCATTTACATGCATAAGATATTCACGGAATCATGAGCTTAAAAGATCTACATTCATTTTAATGCACCAAGTTAAATGTCCCTAACTTATTTCTTATATTAAACATAGGTTAATCATCCAACATCATTATTCCTTTTATCAACTCATTCCATAAATTCATATTGATTTCATCTACATCTACTATCCTTTATATCACTTTTCTCTAATAATTTAGGTAAGAGATTAATATTCATTAAGGTAGGCATTATCCTAGGTACTTCATTAACATGAACCAAGTATTAACATTATAATCAAGTTACTATTTTATTTCATTGTTTCATAACCATTCATTGCTAATAATTCTAATCACTAACCTATCATTTCTCAATAATTTCCTTGGATCCTTTCATCAAGAGAGAATACATTATTTTTTTGTGATACATCATTATATATAACTATATTTAAGATCATTTCCTTTACATATGGACAACATAAGAGGATAGGAGAAATAACATAAACACTTTCTTTTAATGCTAGTAACATGTCCAATATTCCACATTCTTTTCCCTTTCTTTTACCTAGAACTACCCATTCCCTTATGCATTGCTTTGAATCGAGATTATATCAATACTACAAGACTCCTTTTAGGAGATTAAAAATTACATGAATACAAATACATAGGTACATCTCAACATATTAAAATATCCAATAAGAAATCTTCAATTGCAGATCTGGAAAGGAATATGTGCTAGGATCATCCAAAGAATCACGATCAATACCTCGATATAAATATTAACCACCCAACCATGTGGAACCAATAGGCCCACTCCCCTGAGCTAGGAGATAGAACCAAAGGCCCATACAAGAGGTAACAACTGGGAAATTCCTAAAGTGGTGATAAAATTTACCCAAAGTCACAACACAAAAGAAAAGACAAGAAGACCACAAGGACTACCAGAGGCATGATCAAATTTAGTAGAGACTCTAAGCTACAAGCTAGGTGAGTGTCATCGCATAGCCCTCACCCCTTGGGTTGTCCTGGTACTAGCCATTCTTGGCCCCGGCCCCCAAGTAGGCACATGCGGAACCGAATGCCTCTCGTACAGACAAGGTCATCTAGTCGTACCTACGCATAGGTACCTTCTCCCACTCCCATCCTTAGTCTTTACTAGCACTAAAGGCATGGGCGAGGCACAATTAATCTTGATTAGTGTGTAATTTCCCATTCCAATAATCTCCCATTCCCAATTCATTTATTTAGGTTATCACTTGATTAAATAACTCATAGTAGGTTATCTTGGTACTAGCCACTTAGGGCCCCAGCCCCTCACTATGAGCCACTCACCTAGTGTACTTAGGTTCCCTAACATAAATATAAAAATCATAAGAACATAATAGATTCATCATCAAGAATTCATATCAATTCCATAACAACATTTGATTGAGTTTAGGAAAACATATGTTGTCCCTAGTCCACTTGACAACCCTAAACTCAATATGACATTCAGAATGTTCCAAACATATAAGAAGACATCCAAGTGATATTATAAACATATTCAGAGTATAAATAGATCCTATTAACCAAAAAAAAATTCTAATAGCCTCTGGTAACCCTACGAAACCTTAAAACTTAATGATGTTCTTAAACTGAATTATTTCAAGCAAGGATTAAATGCAAAGAATAGTCATCATAGAACAGTCATACATATCTTCCACAAAACAAATAATAAAGAAAATCTCTTCAGTGGAGATTTAGATAACATAATTATGGACTCTCAATTTGATTTTTAGGAAGATCCAATGGTGGGAAAGAAAGTTATGATTCTGGTTTAAAACAGAAAATTTTGGTTAGGGTTCAGACCTGCCTTCACTAAAACGGTTGTAATTTTCACAAAACATAATTAAAATTGACCAAACCAATTGGAAATTAAATATAAGATTTAGGAGAATCTCTGATATCAAATTCAGACTTTTATATGATCATATCAGCCTGTAGCATATGAATACATTTGACAGAAAATTCGGAATCAAGAATGGACAGGCATAGTCTGCCAAAATGTCAAAAATAAAGCATTAATTCGACCCTAAAAATAAAATCAAGAGAGATACCCATTTGAGATCTGTGAATTTTACTTCCAGAAAATGAATTTAGTAAAACCCTAGATGCAATTTAAATTATTATAATAATAGATCTCCAAAAATGGGTTGCTAAAAACCCTAGGAAAGCACATGTCAATTCTTACAAACAAAAACTCAAAACTTTAAAATAACCACAGAAATGAAAATTACAGATATAATAAATAATGATAATATATAAATAGATTCATAATCTATTAGACACATAAAGTAACTAAAATATTCAATCCATACCTCATGTCCTACGAAGGTTGAATCGAAGAAGGAAGGAAACAAAAGAGAAGACAATTCCAAACTTGAGATGCATCCTTCAAACCCTATCCACTTTCAGAAATCTCCATGAAAGAAAGAAATAATTCCACAGCAAAGAATCCCTCTCTCAACTACTGAAATTCTCACAAAAATGTCTCTCTCCCAAAAGTAAAGATAACCAAAAATTCTTAAAGACATATGCTTACAAACTCTCCCTCACATCTCCAAGTTTTCTCTCCAAAATCTCCATTTAAAGTAAGGCCATCCTCTCCTCAATGCTTCAGCCCCAAAATCCCCTCCTTTCAAATGAGAAAGTAGTGCATATAAATAGATTTCCAAAGGTTGAGAGGAAAAGTAACCAACTCCCAACTAACTCTTAACTAAAGGGTATTATAAAATAACTTAATATCATACAACTATATTACTCAAATATACAATAAAAGATTATTTGTATTCATTCATACACATATGTAATATTATCCTAACATATATGCATATGCCATCATTAATTACATCAATATCTATATATATAACCTATCCACATTATTAATAATTAACAATTGAGAATAATATACCTCGCATTATTTAATATTTAATTATTAATAATATTATACTTTACATTAATCCCAAAATATACACCATCAACAATATCTACAATAATGAACATATAATCACATATAAATTATATATATATAAATACATATATGTGTGCACCCATATATATATTTCTATATATATATATTTATATTTATATAGATACATGCCAAATACCAAACACTATAATCTATAAGATTATGAAGTAATAGATCACAATATTATTACCTATTTATAATTACTATAGGATATAACACTGAGGTAGAATAAAATCACATGCCTCAAAATAAATCTAATCATCCAAAGAGGCCATACAAATCATCTATGAAACATATCAAAAAAACCATAAGATCAAACAAGGTCAACCAAAGTCAACAAGGAAAGTCAAGCCAAACTCCTGAAACACAACATAGAAAGATTAACTAAGAATCATACCAAGAAGGAGAAATAAATAAAATGAGTAAACAAATCATACAACCAAATGAATTCAAGTGGCCACAAGGCACTAACTACAACCATGCCCAACCGGGTGCGTTGGATCTGGGTTTTTGACCCAAAGGTTGACTGACAAAGAAGGAACCCTAATATTCCCAAATTGGAATAATGACAAAGGAAGACTCATGTAGGGGCCTTAGTACTATCTCCATAACAACAACCATCGAGGATTTGAGGGCATGCTCAGACCTGTGAAGCCAGGTGAAGTCGATGCCCGGTACCTGCAAGCCTGCATCACAAAGAAGAAATACATATGCACGGATATACATATAAAATAAAACATTGCAGACAGATGACCAGGATCGATACATCGTGTGGACCTCAGCTATGTGAGTAACTACGACTTCGTCCTGAATCATGAAAACACATCATGTATATATATACACTCAAAGCATGTAGCATCATCATAATGAAGGTTAGAAACTCAAGCATTGTGTTAGTCTCTTATCAATACTAATAATAAATCAACATAATCAAATCATCAAGTGAGATACAAGATTCATCCAAGGTAACCTTAATAGAAGAAAATATAAATAACCCCTTATATATATCTATCAAGTACATATCATATAACATCCTAAATATGTTCATAAAAGTCTTGTAGGTACTCAATACATACATGGTGTCATGCCCCGCAAGGGAACCAGGGAAATGCACAAAGGTTTACTTTGTGAAAGAAAACCTAAGTAGATTTTTACGAAAAATTTTGAACTTTTAAAGTTTGCAAATAAACAAAACATATTCTAACTTCTTTCCAAGGTTCCCTTAAATGTAAATGTATAAATTATTAAAAACTGATAAACTATTAACAACATTTACTAACCATACAAATTCCATTTCAAGTTCTTTATTGGAAAATACTTAAACACATTCATAGTTAATTTCCATCTAAAGATCAATTACTATAATTCCATTTCGTCTAACTAACATATTGCAATAGTACAACAAATGATTCATCAACATTTTACATAACTTGATACATAACAAGATTACATCTTTCCATTAAATAAACATCCCATATAACCCTTTTCCTACGTCTACCCATTATTACATCATTTGAAAATTACATTACATTTAAACTCCTCATAGGAGAATACATAAGTTTACAACAACATGAATAAGTACAGGTCTTCATTCTTCAACAGGTGCACAGACAAATTAGAATCTTCAGTTGTTTACATCTGCACAAGATACCTCGATAGAAATATTTTTCCACCCAACCATGTGAAACTGGTAAAGTTTCACCCCTCGTGCTAGGAGATAAACACCAAGCCCACAAAGAAGGAACTTACTAGGTTTTACCAAAAGGGTTGGATAACATTTCACACAAGTAAAGTACATTTCATAAGGGATTCTAAGGTTTGGGTAGGAAATCCTAAGCAACAACCTAAGTGAGTGTCATCGCATAGCCCTCACCCCTTGGGTTGTCCTGGTACTAGCCACACTGGCCCCGGCCCCTAAGTAGGCACATGCGGAATCGAATGCCTTTCATACAGACAAGCGCCATTCGATTGTACCTACGCATAGGTACCTTCTCCCACTCCCATCCATAGCCTATCCTAGCGCTAATGGCATGGGCGAGGCACAATTTAATCTTTTTAATGTTTTAAACCCATCCCTTAAATTTTATTAGGTTCACTTGGTTAATTAACTCATCAGTCGGTTATCCTGGTCTAGCCACTTTAGGGCCCTGGCCCCGCACTGAGAGCCACTCACTTAGGGGTTCCTAGGTTTCCTAACCCTAACCTATTCCCGTTAGGTTTTCCTAGCAAACCACTAACATGTTCAACATTTCAATATAACAGACCTACCTAGGACGCTTAGGAGATCACAAAGTTTGACCGGTTTGATTGCTGACAAGTTAGGAGGCAAAGGGTTTGTTTCAGTTTTCTAATCCCCATCCCAACATTTATCTAAGAATGAAAAGAGTTTTCACTACTAATTGGCAAAAAGACATATAACTTAATTCTCCGAAAAAAAGACATCTCTAATTCCAAAATTTTACTTCTTCTCGATTGCAACATACATAAAATATTGTATACTTTACTGATTGAATTACATGTGCCTTAGAGATGATTTGTAATCACAAAACCGTATATTATATTATATATATATATATATATATATATATATAATATTATAAATATTATATATATATAATATAATATACCCAATTATAATCCATAGTCTTAAAAGCACATCTATTATGTTATATATATATATAATACTTCATATATTATATATATAACATAATACTCAATTTTGAATTAAACAATAATTATGTTTTAAAGCACATCTATTATATTATATATATAATACTTCGTATATTATATATACAATATAATACTTAATTTTGAATTAAACAATAATTATAACCCATAACTGAGCATATATTATATTATATATATAATATATCATATATTATATATATAATATAATATTAAACTTTAAATTAATAAACATCACAAAGCATATATTATATGTTATATATATAGTATTGCATATACTATACATAATGCCAAATTAATGCCATCGAAATAATGAAAAAGAAACAAAGCACAACTTTTTTTGTTTAGGGTTTACGGCGGCCTCGGCGGTGGTGCCGCCGGCAGTGTTTCCACTGTCGACGGTACCTTCGGTACCGCGCGGCCCCACGGCTAGAACATTTTACTTTATATTTATTTTTTTTGAAACCTAAGTTCATTAAAAACCCTTTTTTTTGAAACTATTTCATGATACGAAAACCTTAAAATATTATATATATAATATCATATATATTATATATATAATATAATATATTTTATTTTTTTGAAATAACAAAACTTTTGTTTTTTAAAAGATCAAATAAATATGTACACATATTATATTATATATATAATATTATATATATTATATATATATAATATAATATGTTTTTTTGATATTATTTACTTTATCATTTCTTTAAACAGATTTTCATTTTCTAAAATTTATTTTATAAATTTAAAATTTATAAAGTAAATTTTGAATTATATTATTATTATTTTTTTAACATATATGAAATAATAAAAGTAAGGAAGTAAATTGGTTTTACTATTTTAATACAAAATTCTTTTATGGTTTCACCTTCTAACAATTTACGTTTCATCCGGTAAATCAATAATTTATACAAAATATATAAATTTTAGACTATAGTAATGAATCTATTTATTTCATTCTATGCTATAAAAATCTGATACCTACAGCATACAACAAAAAAATAAAATTCACACAGACGATACAAACATTATAAAGGAGAAAATATCTTTCATACCATAAGAAACCTTTGGGAAAATTCCAACCTGATACTCTGAAGATCTGGTTGAAGAAATCCGAAGCCTCTCCCAGTCCCCTGTTTCCTCCTTCTTCTTCCAAAAAAAAAAGTTCTTCCGCTATCCCCCCCGACTATAGTCTTCTATTTGATTTTTTTATATCCAACATGGTAGTTGGAGGAGTTTCTCTACGAGAGAAACTTCTCCAACTTCTCCAACTGCATTCCCGTACACCTTAATAAAATTTTATTAATTTTTAATTAAAAATATTATCCAAAACAAGGCTTAATAACAAATTTAATTAATTACCTCACAAGGAATTCACATAGCACAATTGGTAACTAACTAGCCCAACTTCTAGGAGGTCTCGAGTTCAACTCCCTCCTAGCTAGCTAGTTTTATTACCAAAGGCAATTTATTTTTATTTTATTATTTTATTTTATGTATTTCTTAATATACTTTTAATTATAAAGCTAGTGCTATTTTGCTAATCCTGTTAATATTATTAAGCATATATTTATTTATATTTATAAATATAAATAAATAAATATATATATATACCTTAATATACGTATATGTGTTCATAAGCATATGTGTGCACCCATATGTTTATGACACATATAGTACAATTAACTTATTATACGCATCACTATCATTATAACTATATAACTAGGAGATGCAAGGTACCAATAACAGCTTGACCCTAATACTAACATGATAATCTAACAAGGATAAGTCACTGAAACAGAAATTGACCAACAAGGACTCACATAGATGACCTACTGACAAAGTTGAGTATACCCTAATAGCAAGAGCAAGATCCAACCCTAATAAATGATAAACCACATAATACCTCCCTACCAGGAACTGACCCCGTACTTCCCACCTAAGGTGAATGATCAAGGATAAAGGTTTTCTTTTGTGAAGCTTGGTGATATCTCCATGACAACAACAACGATCGAGGATTTTTTAAGGGATCGCTCAGACCTGTGGAGCCAGGTGGAGACGATACCCGGTACCTGCAAATCCTGCATCACCAAGAAGAGATACATATACATATAGATATACACATCAGATATATGCAAGTAGATGACTAGGATCGATACATCGTGTGGACCTCACCGAGTGAGTAACTATGACTTCGTCCTGAGTCATGAAAAACACATATGTATCCATAAACCAATTGAGATAAGGGTTAGTATACAATTCATGAGATAAAACATGTAAAACTAATACATTCTTCTAGGATCTCATAAACATATAATCAATGTAACTATAACTGAGCATATAAATATGATCTAATGAACGTATAATCCTCCATGAAACATAAACATGAGTGCATAGTTCTAACCATCATAATAAAAAAGTATCAAATCATAGTATCACTGTAGGAGAGGTATTACACATGGAGATAAATACATACAAAAATGATACCTTTAGATAGTATGTCTGATATTAGAATCATTGAGTACTAGCTTATGAAATTATTATAAACAACTATAGGAATAGATCAAACAAGTATCATGTACAACTTAAGCTGTAAGAAAACATCGAAGGATCTTAATTCTTTCAAAAACACAAAACTTATATTAGGGTTAGAGGGGTATTACATCCTCCCCCACTAAGATTCGACTTACTCCTGGAAGTCGGGAATGTGAACTATATATCACACATTATCTAACAGAATTATATTATTACTATTCTAGATCCTAATTTAATGACTGCACACATTCTTCTCCTATCAAGAGTTTTGGTAAATCGTATCTTATTACAACTTTAGTGTAGATTAACTCAATTCAATTAGTAATGACTTTAAAAAAGAATTACCTATGTGAGTCTATCACTTTATGCAGTAAGTTTGTTAACAAGATACTTGAAATTACATCAAAATTATTGTTATCAAGTCGAAACTCTAAGGTATTCATGTTTACTCACTAATATCAATATATTATGAAATTGCATGTTTTACCAAATGAGCTTATCACTTCCTTTCACAATATCAAAGTTCCTATCTATGGTAACCAGTATAAAAAGAAAGAAAGAATTTATGATATATTTTCCCTTTTGAGACATAATCTAACCCTACATAATACAACCTATGAGACCTTATTACAAATAAGGTCCAAAATTCATGTTCCTTACAAGCTATGAATACCAAACATAGAGAGGTATATAAAATTTATATTTGTTATGATCATGAAGGGAATACATCAAATAATTTTTATTGACTTTTGTAATCATGAAAATAAAACAATCTAGATACTTGAAACTTACCATTTTCATTAACACACAGTTTTATAAGAAATATTCCTTTCCATCAAAGCTTTAAGTAGAATTCCAATGACATAGGACACAAATTTTACAATATACATATTCTAAGTCATCTTTCATAATAGTTGTAGTGCTTGATTTCCAAAAACACATTCACACCCTAGAGGAGATCTAAACAATTTATAATTTATTGCACCATTATTCATTGAGTTGGGATTCCTTCTTAAAGCTTACTATTTATATATGCACTTTTCCCTAATTTGCATGTCAGGAGGTTTCCATATAGCATTTACTTAAGAGTTATTTCAAATTCTTTATTGCATAACGATCATAGATCCATTAAAAGAGAAAGAAGTATATGAGTCCTACTACTATCTTCATAACCACAACATCTAAATTAATAACATTAACTACTGTACATAACTTTAATTTCTACCCTTTACCTATTTGAAACATTACCCTCGTACACTTTAAAATTTTGAGATAACATCAGTTCTAAGTAGAAATTGAGTAAGGTACAT
This sequence comes from Chamaecyparis obtusa, assembly GCA_027943335.1. NCBI lineage: Eukaryota > Viridiplantae > Streptophyta > Pinopsida > Cupressales > Cupressaceae > Chamaecyparis > Chamaecyparis obtusa. The sequence continues at coordinate 462,960 of BSBK01005481.1, forward strand.
TTCTATAACATTTATTTACCACAACAACTCCTTATTCATAGTTGATCAATCACTTAATGTTGTTAATTTCTAACTACTATGGTGTTGATCACAATGTATACAAAACATGAATTTGTTTCCAAAATACCCATCTAGGATCCTAACTATTCACTAGGCATTTTGCAAGACTTATATTTAATAAAAACAACTTCCATCATTAGTACAGATAATCCATCATCGCACATACTCTTCCCTAGAATTTCTTGATTATGTTATCTTAAATCCTTTTTGTGCAATTTAATAAGATATGCAGAAAGGATATAACTTCTTACCAAGATAGGGATAAAAATTCCTCTTCCTAAATGAAAATGTGAATTATAGCCTATGATAAAATCTTGGGGACATAGGTCCTTCACCCAAGGGTTTCCTAATTGAGTATTTACAAATTTTCCCTGATATATTATTGCCTTGTCTAAACAATTTTAGTCATGCAAAACTTATTTCTTAAGAGGGGAGAGAGAAATGCATATGATAGTAAATTATTTGTTCCTAATTTATTTATTTATTATTATTATTATTTTTTCACTTCTTTCCTAGGTACATATTATTAGCCATGTAATCTAATTATTGCCCTATCAGTCCTATCAAGTACTACCACAATCATTTCATTCTTTAAAGATCCAAAAAAAAAAAATCTATTTCTAAGATACCTTGAGTAGGATAAAATTCAACTAGGTATTTGTAAGAAGATAGAGTGCACAACATTATATTATAGGTAGGATCAAGGGGTAATATTATCTACTACCATAATTAAGATTCAAAACATTTAGTATCCTTTAACTTTTGACCCTTCTAGAGATACTAGTACCTTTCAAGAAAACAAACACAAGTCTCAAGAATTCTTCGCCATTCCATTAATATTATAGGAAACATCCACTTAACACATCATCGATCTCATTATGCAAAAACATAAGTAATTGTTAGAATATAACTCAATCATAGAGGAATGGGTGTGCCCTTGTAAGACAATACAACATTAGAACACGAAAGGTAGCCTTCATTTCCTAAGATTCAAGTTTTAGCATAACAACATAATCCAAAAAGAGACAAAGTTAAGATACTCAAGGTTATGCATAGGTGAGCTATGAGACCCAGAGTTCCCAGTGTAAAAACCTAGGGCTCTGATACCAGATGTAACGCCCCGCCAGGCAACCCAAGAGGACAAGACATAAAACCTCTATAAAATGCAAGTAGTGAATTTTTTAATTTTTTAATTTTATTTTAACTAGAATAATATTCATCATTCCACTTCATATTTCTAAAAGAAGATATAATTTTCTACTACTTGAATGTAATATTTATACAACTTAAGTCCTCTCGGGTTCCCTAACGTTGCTACTAAAGCAACATCATATAAACCATTTACATGCATAAGATATTCACAGAATCATGAGCTTAAAAGATCTACATTCATTTTAATGCACCAAGTTAAATGTCCCTAACTTATTTCTTATATTAAACATAGGTTAATCATCCAACATCATTATTCCTTTTATCAACTCATTCCATAAATTCATATTGATTTCATCTACATCTACTATCCTTTATATCACTTTTCTCTAATAATTTAGGTAAGAGATTAATATTCATTAAGGTAGGCATTATCCTAGGTACTTCATTAACATGAACCAAGTATTAACATTATAATCAAGTTACTATTTTATTTCATTGTTTCATAACCATTCATTGTTAATAATTCTAATCACTAACCTATCATTTCTCAATAATTTCCTTGGATCCTTTCATCAAGAGAGAATACATTATTTTTTTGTGATACATCATTATATATAACTATATTTAAGATCATTTCCTTTACATATGGACAACATAAGAGGATAGGAGAAATAACATAAACACTTTCTTTTAATGCTAGTAACATGTCCAATATTCCACATTCTTTTCCCTTTCTTTTACCTAGAACTACCCATTCCCTTATGCATTGCTTTGAATTGAGATTATATCAATACTACAAGACTCCTTTTAGGAGATTAAAAATTACATGAATACAAATACATAGGTACATCTCAACATATTAAAATATCCAATAAGAAATCTTCAATTGCAGATCTGGAAAGGAATATGTGCTAGGATCATCCAAAGAATCATGATCAATACCTCGATATAAATATTAACCACCCAACCATGTGGAACCAATAGGCCCACTCCCCCGAGCTAGGAGATAGAACCAAAGGCCCATACAAGAGGTAACAACTAGGAAATTCCTAAAGTGGTGATAAAATTTATCCAAAGTCACAACACAAAAGAAAAGACAAGAAGACCACAAGGGCTACCAGAGGCATGATCAAATTTAGTAGAGACTCTAAGCTACAAGCTAGGTGAGTGTCATCGCATTACATTATCGCAGAACATAATGGAGGGAAGTAAGAAATGGATTGAAGAGTATATAAAAGACAGACAGTTTAGATGGCAGACATAACATGGTAACTACACACCAATGGGAAAGAAGAGATATACGACAGATAAAATTATTCTTTCATTTCTATGTTCACGATGGAGAGTATATTATAACAAGGGGAATAGATTACGAATAATAGAGATCAGATGATATTATATCATGGTATAAATGGAATTGAAAGTATTATTATCTATATGGTATTATAAGGAAAACAGCAGAGAGGGAATCGTACAAATGGAATAGAGAATTATATTTAGTGATGATGATAACCATTACAGAGGAAACTGAGACCATATATAATAGTAATTAGAATTACTTATATAGTCAGAATTATATATAATAGATATTCTAAATAAGTCAGTGACAGTGCTGTAAGCATAGGGTGATAGAAAATAAGGCTATAATGTAGCTATGGAAAGTATTGGCTTACAGAATATTATATCTGAATTCAATATAGTTTATGTATATATTATATAATGATGACATCAAAATTAATTATACTGAACTATATATATATATATATATATAGTACAAAAGTATATATATATTACGATTATAAATGTATAAAAATATATATTAATATTAAGTAATAATAACATCAGAATTATATATATATATATATATATATATATATATATATATATAGTATAAGATATATATGATATAGTTGAATCATAAATGTATTAACATATATATTAATATTAGAATCATTGAGTACTAGCTTATGAAATTATTATAAACAACTATAGGAATAGATCAAACAAGTATCATGTACAACTTAAGTTGTAAGAAAACATCGAAGGATCTTAATTCTTTCAAAAACACAAAACTTATATTAGGGTTAGAGGGGTATTACATGAATGTCTATTTGCAGGTTATAGATTGTGTCTAAATTCTTAGGAGTTCTACTACCTTGTGAAATTCTCTCTTTCCCTGCATAGCATCTCTTTATTGCAGACCCTTCTATACAATATTGATGCAAGCCTATTTAGTAAGTTATGATTTCCTAGACCTAAGCTTGTGTGCTGAGTTCATCCTTTATACTGTAATTCATACCATATTTTCAGTGTATCACCTAGTAGGTAGTTTGCTTTCAGTCATTTCCCTTTCAACATTCCTTCTATCCCTTTTCCTCTCAAAGAATTTACTTTCCTATTTAAAGCAAATTAAGGTGATTATCCAAGAGGAACCAGCCTAGAACCTGGAGGTCTCATCTTAGTTAGCATAGGTCCCACAACCTGGAGATGATTCCCATGTTATACTAGGTTTTCAAGACCAAGAGAGCTTGAAACAAGGGTGCAAACTTAGTGTATAACAATTATGGCATGCTCGATGGAACCAAGTTCATATTTATGTTGAAAGGTGTTACCAAGATCAGATTCAAATTCAGAAGACACTCCACCTTGGGCATAACAATGCTGACAACAAAAGAAGTTCATTTTGAAAGATTATGTTATCTTTGATATACTGATTGTTGGAAATATTCAGGAATTAACCGAGTTACTGAGAGGGGAGGGGTGAATCAGTAACTCCAAATTTTCTTTCAATTACAGATGTATTAACATGTAATTTACTTTAACCTTTGCATACAGAAAGCATGAAACTTAAGAGCATTCACAATAATGACACATAGATTTGGTTACCCAGAAACCTTCCAAAAAGAAAGTAAAACTGGGGTGGGAATGAAACCCACAAAGCTTTAATACTGCAGAATAAAGTTGGCCGGTTAAGGCTTACAATTTGATCACTTCTGATGATCTGCCCTGTTAGGAGCAATAAGGATTGCTAAATCCACCCTGTTAAAGGATTTACAAACATACAATGAAGTATGCACTCGGTAAAGAGATTTTACAAAAGACTGTTAAGTCTACCCGGTTAAAGGATTTAGTACTGATTCACCTGTTAGGATGAAACAGTAGATCTCTTGCTTTGCAACTGGATTGCTGATTGAGATTTGTTGATGTACTGATCACCTTCTGTGATGAATTTGTCTTTGCTGTTCCTTATACTGCTGAAGCCCTTTGTAATTCGCTTATCTCTGCCTTTCTTTCTTTTTCACATATATGCTTCTTACATTGTCTTGACATTTTTACAACATTGTTTATATACAAGTCTTAAACAATTAATTACAATTACAATTACAAAGTCGGCTTGACAAATAAAGATAAGTGCTACTAAGTCGGCCCAAGTATGGTTACACGGTTCCTTCAAACTAACTCGGTGACTTTCTGATACTAGGCGTCCACTGCATTACTCGGCATCGTCATGCACTCGGTAGAAGTGAAGGCACGGTTCATACTGACCACTCGGTAGGTTTTGAACTCGGTAAATACTAGTGACTCGGTAGACATGATGTTACTTAGTTTACATTGTCCTGCTCGGTTTGTACTAACTTGCTCGGTTTGCATTGTCTTGCTCGGTTTGCACTGTTTGCTCAGTTTGCACTGTCTGTTCGGTTTGCACTGTCTGCTCAGTTTGCACTGTCTGCTCGGTTTGCACTATCTACTCAGTTTGCACTGTCTACTTGGTTTGTACTGTCTGCTCGGTTTGCACTGTCTGCTCGGTTTGCACTGTCTGCTCGGTTTGCACTGTCTGCTCGGTTTGCACCCAGAATGCAAATAAGTGTTGTCACTAGTGGCAATTCTGTTTAATGCCAACAATCTCCCCCTTTGGCATTAGTGACAAAAACACTTATTGGCCAAAACTTATATACATGAATCATGCTGAGTTTTATTTTGATTTTTCAAAATTTGTCTTTGTTATAGGGCTTTATACATTGTCTCCCCCTTTCAATGTGCTAACTGTTTCTATACAAATCTTCTTCTATACATATATCTCCCTCTATACATATCTCCCCCTTTTTGACGATAATGCCAAAGGTGTATATACAAGTTATTTACAGAGAGAATCCAAAATTTGATAGAAAATCAGAATGTACCTTCATTATTAGTGCCAGGGTTCTGTCCCAACTTTCTTGCAAAATCTTACATGTTTGGATTGCAATTTGGACTTCTGCAGAGAGTTCAATCATGTGATCTGCTATAGAGAACTGATTGTCATGAATCAATGTTTTGGAATGTTCAATGTGCTTATACATTGTATTCATGATGGGAAGGATCATGTGTTGGATGTCTAGCAGTGTGGACCGGATCCTTGTGTCTTCTTTCAGTAGATCAGACTGCATATTTGATAGGTGTGAGATTTTCATGTGATGAGCAGAGCTTGAACTTGGTTCAAGTTGCAGCTTCTGTATGCTAATCTTCATATCCTCATCCATTTTATTCATTTTATCCTTAACATCCTTTGTGAACTCGGCAATATTGCACAATCTGGCCAAAAGAGAGGTAGCATTCGAATAGATAGATTCAATGTTTGACAAAAATGAAGACAATTCTACTTGGTTAATAGCTATGTGCTGAGCAATGTGCTCAAGCACTTTATTGTTGAATCTCTTCTCGGCTCTTTCAACTAACTTTTCTATCCTAGATGAATCCTCATTGTATTTATTAACTGCTTCTGCTAATTGTAGCAAAACATGTTGGGAGGAGTCTACTTTAATACCTAATGCATCAGACAAAATGTCCTTAGCATCCTTGATGATTTGATATTCCTTGTCTCTCTCCTCTTTAAGCTTCTTTTGTTTTGCTTTCCTTTGGAGGATCTCACCTATATTTTGCATTTGGTCCGCTGATAGATTTGCAAAATCTAATGTTGGAATCTCTATCTCTTCATCTAGGTCTATATCCTCTACTACATTCTTACCCAAAAATTTTATACTCGGTAGAGCCTTAGGCTTATCTGTACTTAATGCCTTGGTAGTAGTGACAGTAGATATAGTAGGGCTGGCTATAGAGACTGGTATACTTTCTACTGGAGAACTTAAAATATTTACACTTGAAGATTCAAAAATTGGAAAACTTACTACTGGAAAACTTGATGATGCGGGAGACTGCAACTCGGTAGAAGAAATGGTAGTTGCTTCTGTTGTTGCTATAGATGATTGGACAAATGTTGAAGTTGTCACAACCATGCTTGAAGGTGCCTCTGGGCTGGATGTAGAAACTTTTACTGGAGAGGTAGGAAGGGATGCAATGACTTCTGCTGCTATCCTCATAGTATCATCTACCTCAGTGGCTTCTTCTTGTTCATCACTGTCATCTTCAATATCTTTTATTATCACTATTTCAATACTCAGTTGGTGAAGGTGGTATATGTTCTTCCATGTGGCATTTGCAGCCTTCACAACCGATTCGATATTGTTGATCAAAATCAAACAAGTATTGAACCTTAGTGTCATCTTATTTTCATTTTCTTTTAATGCCTTCTTTACTTCATCATTATTCAAGCTCGGCATTAACTGTCTTAGGGTTTGATCAAATATGTCTATCATAGTTTGCTTTGCATTGTTCCATCTCATTTTTATTGGATTTAATAAGACAGCTGGAACCTGTGGGGCTATGTCATCAGGAGAGTATTTCCACTGTCCCATCTTTTCAATAACAGCATCTTCTATTTCCTTCTATTCTATTTCCGATCTGGTTTCATATTTAAAAGATTTTATGTTACTTACTCCAGATCCTGATCTATCTCTAAAGAGTTTGATCTTTTCTTGAAAGTTTAGAGGAGGCCTTTTGAATACTATGTCTTTATCTGCCTTGTCTGCCTTGTCTGCCTTGCCTCTTGCATTTCTCCTTGTAAATACAGCAGTGGGAGGCTTAGGTGCCTTAGTGATGAATACCTTTCCTTTCTTCTTTGCAGGTTCTGGTTCCTCTATTTTCTCATCCTTTTCCTCTTCTTCTTCATCTTTTTCTTCTTTGTCCTCGGTTATCATTTGCATTTTGGCTATCCTCTTCTTTCCTTTGTTTACCGCCTGTGGAAGCTTTATGCTTAGTTCAATTCTCACCTTAGCTTCATCATATGTTCCAAAATATGGAGCTTTGGGATTGACAAGCTGATTAAGAAGAGCTTCAATGATATTCTTGGTTTCATCAATATTTACCTCATAAGGAAGAGGTTTTACATATACAGTCCTCGGTTTAGCTGCTTGAATATATACATTATCATAATCCACCATAAAACAAATGTCATCTTTGTAATCTTCCACCAACTTCTGTGGAATCCGAAATCTGTCATTCATTTTCTCTTTGAAAGACTCAAAATAATTATCCATGATGCTTTCAAAATTTTCACCCATTTCTGAGATGTATTCATTTATTTCATAAAGTGCTGGCACATCTTTTCTCCATACAACTTTTCCTTTAGAAGGGAAGAATTTCTGAGCATAGAAGAATAAACAGACCAATAAGGATCCAAACTTACATGGATTGTTTTTGGAAGTTTGAATGCTTTCCATGTTTTTGTTAAACTACTTTAACAATAAGTCTGCTAGGTCAAATGTTAAGTTATTCTTGACCACTTTGTATGCTAGGTCAATAGCTTCACAGGAGACACTATTCTGTCGACTAGAACTATAAATCTTATGGGCAATAATGTGTGTACCAAACTTCAGTTCAGCATCGGTAATGCTGCTAACTTTCATGCCTCTACCGTCCCATTCGGCTAGGGTTTTCTTCTCTAGTTCCATCCGACCTAGGGTTTTGGTAGTTTTTGCTTTGTTCAACATGGGAAGACCGGTCATTTGATGAATCATCTTCTTTGTGATCTCTATGGGTTGTTCAAGCCAAATCTTGCCATCATGTACACAGCTGAGAATGTATCTAACCCATTTATCTCGAAAGTTTCGAGGTAGATGTGCAATGTGAACTAAACCTTTATCTTCCAGATGTTTGTGCTCGGGTTTTAGAATACCATCCACACACAGTTCCTCACGCAAAATATCTAGTTCTAGGTTCCCCATTTCATGAATTAAATAGTTGAAATGATTGCGGATATCATTAATAAGTAGTACCTTAGGAGGAATCTAAGATTGAGCTCCGTTCGGATCTAGGGCTGCTGCAATTGCGGGCACGATCTTGAAATCTGGTGCTTTCCATTCCCCTTGGACTAACATATCAGATCCTTTCTTCGCTGAGGTGCTGGATGATGCCATGGTAGCTCATAGAAAATTCCTTTCGCAAAAGTATTGAATCGCTGGGTTGCTTTTGAAATTTTCTGCTCTCAAAGTGCTAAAGGTTCACGGTGAAGAATGAGTTCGATTACTTGCCTTTTGTTTATAACTCTGTCATTAATGCTCAGTACAAATTAGGGTATGAATTCTGATAGACTGTCACCCACTAAGAATTAATTGCTCAGTAAAGACTTCACAACTTGGTGAACTCGAGAATTCATATTGCTCCGACCTCGCTCGGTAAAGACGGGTATCGACCTTGCTCGGTGAAGACTGATACCGACCTTGCTTGGTAAAGACTGATACCAACCTCCCTGTGATCTTACTGCATCTTGTATGCTGATTTAGATCTTTCTTTTAATTCGGTTCTGGAACTGCTTGAGATTGGTCTATGAGAATACAGTTCCAGTGCTTTCTTGGAAATTTAGTTTGAGTCGGTAGAGCCATCCATTCCATTACTTGGATTGGTTTGCTCGGTAGATTTAGGAATCCATTTTTGTCTCACCTGTTTCCTGACCTTAGTTGCTTCATTCTTCTTTCCATCTTCAACTTCACTAGCATTCATGCAGTTTCTGGCTATGTGACCGAGTTTAGTGCATTTGAAGCATCTTACGGTAGTATCTCTTTTCCTTAGATGATGTTTTATGCAATTCATGCCAATGTGTCCATATTCTCCATAGTAATGACATCTACACCAGGTGTTGTAGTCCCATCCAAATATTGCTTTCATAATTTGTTCTGCTGGATTAAATGTCTTGGATCTGCACTCGGATGCCTTGTGACCTTGTTTGTTGCACTTGTGACAATTACCTCTGAATCTTGGTTTTTCCCTGCATTCATTTTCTTTGTGACCATGTTGATTGCAGTTGTAACATTTTCTATTGAATTCTGCTTTTTCATTATTCCAACATTTATTTGAAGTATGTCCTATTTTACCACAATGATTACAAGTAGGTTTTTGATTTCTTTGAGTACCTTGCTTAGAGGATTCGCCTTCTCCTTTGTATCCAAGTCCTGCTTTTCCTTTTTGCCTATGAAGATTTCGCTCATATAGCTGATTCAAGTCTTCTTGACTTTTCAGCATTCCTTCATTGATTTGTTTTTCAGCGTTTAGGTCATCCACCAATCTTAGATTGATTTCCTTTTCAGATCTTAGTTCTTCTCTTGTGCTTTCTATTTCTGATCTTAGATTCAGAATTTCCTCATTTGTATGAGAGATCTGATCAATTAGGTTTTCTAGATGAAGGGTTTTATTTTGGACTTCAATGTTCCTTCCATCTAATTCATCTTTCAACTTGTTTCTTTATTCCAAGATCTCACAGAATCTTGTAGAGTGTAGCTCTTGTTCTCTTTTTAATTTTCTCACTTCTTCCTGCAGAGACCCATTCTTTTCTAGGAGTTCTTTAACAGCATTGTTTGCTTCATCTGAGTTATTTGAGGGAAAAAGATCTTCAATCTTTTCTTCAATGTAATTCTGATCATTCATCTGATTTGCAAGTTCCTTCCTTCTTCTTAGGGATTGGGAAAGATGTTCTTTTGCTTCTTTGAGTTTAGCTATGGCCATTTCCAGATCTAGCTTTTCATTTTCAATCACCTTGTTCAGTTTGAATACCTCCATTGTCCTAGATCTTTGCTCAAGCTAGTTAAGCTTTGACTAGAGAACCAATGCTGCTCTGATACCAATTGTTGGAAATATTCAGGAATTAACTGAGTTACTGAGAGGGGAGGGGTGAATCAGTAACTCCAAATTTTCTTTCAATTACAGATGTATTAACATGTAATTTACTTTAACCTTTGCATACAAAAAGCATGAAACTTAAGAGCATTCACAATAATGACACATAGATTTGGTTACCCAGAAACCTTCCAAAAAGAAAGTAAAACTAGGGTGGGGATGAAACCCACAAAGCTTTAATACTGCAGAATAAAGTTAGCCGGTTAAGGCTTACAATTTGATCACTTCTGATGATCTGCCCTATTAGGAGCAATAAGGATTGCTAAATCCACCCTGTTAAAGGATTTACAAACATACAATGAAGTATGCACTCGGTAAAGAGATTTTACAAAAGATTGTTAAGTCTACCCGGTTAAAGGATTTAGTACTGATTCACCTGTTAGGATGAAACAGTAGATCTCTTGCTTTGCAACTGGATTGCTGATTGAGATTCACTGATGTACTAATCACCTTCTGTGATGAATTTGTCTTTGCTATTCCTTATACTGCTGAAGCCCTTTGTAATTCGCTTATCTCTGCCTTTCTTTCTTTTTCACATATATGCTTCTTACATTGTCTTGACATTTTTACAACATTGTTTATATACAAGTCTTAAACAATTAATTACAATTACAATTACAAAGTCGGCTTGACAAATAAACATAAGTGCTACTAAGTCAGCCCAAGTATGGTTACACAGTTCCTTCAAACTAACTCGGTGACTTTTTGATACTCGGCGTCCATTGCATTACTCGGCATCGTCATGCACTCGGTAGAAGTGAAGGCACGGTTCATACTGAGCACTCGGTAGGTTTTGAACTCGGTAAATACTAGTGACTCGGTAGACATGATGTTACTCGGTTTACACTATCCTACTCGGTTTGTACTAACTTTCTCAGTTTGCATTGTCTTGCTCGGTTTGCATTGTTTGCTCGGTTTGCACTATCTGCTCGGTTTGCACTGTCTACTCGTTTTGCACTGTCTGCTCAGTTTGTACTGTCTGCTCGATTTGCACTGTCTGCTCAGTTTGCACTGTCTGCTCGGTTTGCACTGTCTGCTCGATTTGCACTGTCTGCTCGGTTTGCACTGTCTGCTCGGTTTGCACTGTCTGCTCGGTTTGCACCTAGAATGCAAATAAGTGTTGTCACTAGTGGCAATTCTGTTTAATGCCAACACTGATTACATAATACAGACTTTTAGAAGTCTTTCTATCAAGTATATCTGGTGACTCCACTATTTTCACAGATCCAAGCTAAACTTGTTCAAAGTTTGTGGGAAAGATTGAGACTAGAAGCTCAAAGCCTACCGAATTTTTAGAGTTGCCCTTAAAAAGAGGCTACAAAGTTAGATCAACTCAGAGAACATCTCCTACAAGGAGAGTACAGTCTACACCACCTAATACTTTAGAAAGGAAACCTTTTCCCTTTCATCTTAGGAGAAGAGGGAGATCTCTAACTAGAGATCTAGAAGAAGATTCAAATCTAGCATCAAATACAACTCACACAGTTGTCACTCTGCAAGTTTTAGTCCCTACAATGGCTAGATAGTTTTCTTTTGCACCTTTCAACCAAGGGAGCCCATTAAAATTTTCTTAACATCATGATGTGCCCTTGGTGGCACTAAAGAGTCTACTTGATTTCATAGGTGAATGATAGACTACAACTTTCAAGCATATAAGAGATGTGACCACCATTTGCAATATACACAACATAACTCAAGAAGATGTGGCCAACAAGCTATTAGCAGCCTCTCTAAAAGGTAAGGCTCTTGAATGGTTTAGAACTCTAGCTATTGGTTCCATTACTTCATGGGATGAATTAGGAGATGCATTAAGTAAGCATTTTGAGGATAAATCAGACAACTTGTCTTTGGTTGAATAGTTGACAACCATTAAAAAAGACCCTCAAGAACAAATGATAGATTATAACAATAGATTCCTCAAGACATGGAATAGAATTCTAGTCTCAGTGAGGCCATCAGCTGACCATGCTTTCTTATACTTCTTGCAAAGTTTGAACGGTCAAATTTCTGTCATGATCCAATCCATGGGTGGTACCTCTTTACCCCAAGCTTTTGACATAGTTGTCAGAGCTGAACATTGTTTAATCCAAGTAGATATGATAGCTAGAAGGCCACCCATGCCCATCTTTCCTAGCCTTCAGCCCATTGCACCTCCACAAGTACCTCCATTTACCCCTATTCCCACCATATTAGCACCTCAAGCCAGTACTAGTGGTCAAGAGTTAAAAACAATTTTTTCTCAAGAGTTGCAAGAAATAAAGAATAGCCAACAGACTAGTTAGCAAGAAATGACAAATTTGCTGCAAACTTTGACTAAAGAGGTCACAAACCTAAAGAGGCAAGGGCAAGGAATCAGACCACCCTTTCAACCACAAGGCCAAGGTCCTAATTAGCAATATCAGAATCAAGGACAACCTTATCAACAGAATAGGCCACAATACCAAGGAGGTTATCGGGGACAAAGACAAAATTTTAATCAAAGGCCATTCCAACCATACAACCCTGCACCTCTTAATTCTGCAAATCTAGTTAGGGACATGGTTCCTAGTCAAAATAATATGGCTATGGACAATGAATGGTGTTTCCCTTGTAATCAGCCTCATAATTAAGCTACATGTTCAAATGGATGGATGAACCAAGCACTAATGGTTCAAAATGCCTCACAAGATCAATCAAAGGCTTCTTCTAGTGGATCAGTTCCTCAACAAGAACCACAAGATAATGAGACTACTCTTTTCAATTGGGAGCAGCAAGATTTCAATGGAGTTATTGGTGAACCTTCTATTGCTGCCAACACAAGGTCAAAGAGAAGAGCTCAAGATATGGAGTGGGAAAACTTTAGTACTAAAGCTACTACATCTACAGAACTAGTGCAACAAGCTGCCCCTATCATATTTAAGAGGGCTCTTGTCATTACAAGCAAAGAAGGCCAGACTCTCAAAGAAGTAGATCCCATCATAGTAAAAGCACAACAAAGAGTACACACTGTAACACCTTTCAACATTGTAGACAACATGAAGAAGGTGAACATTACCATGTCTATGTGGGACTCTTTGGCTATTCCAGGGAAACCTAAGATTTTGAAGAAAGCCATGACTGAAATGACTACTCCTTAGCCTACAAAAGAAGCTGCAAGGCCGGTGTTGGTCAACACTGATCAAGAAAAGGAGGTTCCAAGTTGCAACTCCAAAGCCAATACCATGCAAGGTAGGAAGTCAAAACCACCTCCCTTTTATATATCTTTAATTATTGGAAAATCCTTAGTACATAATTACATGGTAGATAGTGGAGCTACTAGTACTGTAATGGCCAAAAAGGTAGCTGACCAATTAGGACTTAAATATGAACCCCTCTAAAAGAAGGTTACACAACTTGATGGATCCTTAGTTAATACTATAGGTGTGGCTAAGGATACCAGTCTAATCCTTCATGATAGTCCTAATTTCTCTATCCTACTTGATATATATATCATAGATCTCCTTGCTTTGTTTGCCATATGTCTATCAAGGGAGTTTATAGCTAAAATAGGAGGATACCTATCTTCTGACTAGTCCCACATGCTTTTTCACACAAGATATGGTACCAAGGTTACCATTAAATTTGAATCATTAGAAACACACCATATAGAACCATATGTATCCAATACCATCAATGCAAGCTACCCTATATTTGATGATAGTGATTTCCCAACTATCAGAGAAGCAAGCACTAAAAAAAAATGTATCCCTAATATTTTCCTTGATGAACTAGAGTTAGAAAAGGTTTTTGAAGCCCAAGAGAATGTCATTTGGGATGCTAGTTTGGGAAGTTATTTAATACAAGAGAGTGGATCCATAGAGCCAAGTCTTCTTAGGGAAGACACTGATTTGAAAGATAAGAGCAATCTGGTTTGGGAAATGTTTTTTGATGGAGCTAGAAGTAGACATGGTTCTAGTGGTGGTGCTATGCTAGTGTCCCCAAAAGGAGAAAGATACTATATAGCTTTCAAATTCAATTTCTCCTGCACTAGCAACACTACAGAATATGAAAGTCTTGTGAATGGATTGGAATGGGCTAGAAAAAGAGGGCTCAAGGCCTTAAAATTTTATGGTGATAGTGAGCTAGTAGTTAGCCAAGTGAGAGGGATAAGTGCAACCAAAAATGATACTTTGAGAGCATACAAACATAGATTTTGGGATGCAATTGAGAACTTTTGTGCTTTCAATATTGTTGCTATCCCTAGGAAGCTAAATCAAAATGCAGATAGATTAGATGCTATTGGGTCTCAGTATGATATTCCTAATAGTATTTCAAAGGAGGAGACCCAACAACATATCAAAGTGATTGTCAGACCCTCTGTCCCTGATAATGATACTAATTGGCAAGTGTTTGACAATGATGAACAAATTCTACAGTTCTTGTTTGAAGAGGATGTCTTCTCAAGGCATAATCAAGATAGGCTATCACAAAACTATGGTGATCAAGTGATACAACTTAAGTCTAATAAGATTCCTAGAGGTCTTGTCACCTTAGAGACTATCTTCAACAAGGATGATCAAGTTAAGAAGAATAAAGCTGGCCTAGTAGTTCAACAAGAACATTGTGTTGAATTAGAGTTGGAACCAAGTAAAAGTTTACAATTTGGAAAGGTAAACACTAATTTGGAAAAGAAAGCTTACACCCAATTGTTCAAATAATTCAGTGATTTTTTTCATGGAAATATGAGGACCTCAAAGGTTTTAATCCAGCCCTTGCTCAACACACTATTGAATTAGAACCTAATGCCAAACCAATAAGGCAAAAGCAAAGGCATTTTAATCCCAAGCTTAAGCCACTTATGCATAGAGAAGTACTCAAATTGATAGAAAGTCATATCATCTACCCCATCAAGCATACTAGTTGGGTTTCCAACCTTGTTCCTATAAGGAAGAAGAATGGGGAGTTGAGGTTATGTGTTGACTTCAGGGATCTTAACAGGGCCTCTCTAAAAGACCACCATCCATTACCATCTATGGAACAAATCTTACAATGTGTCTCTAGATCTGAGAGATTTTCATTATTGGATGGCTATTTAGGGTACAATCAGATCCTAGTTAATGAGGAGGATCAATATAAGACTGCATTTACAACCAAGTGGGGAACGATGGCTTATCAAAAGATGCCCTTTGGTTTGTCAAATGCAGGTGCTACATTTCAAAAGGAAATGGATATGGCCTTTAAAAGCCTCATGTACAAATTTGTACTGGTCTACTTAGATGACATAACTATCTATTCTAAACATGCAATAGATCATATTAGACATTTGAGGAAAATCTTTGAAAGATGTAGAGAATTTGGGATATCTCTTAATCCCAAGAAATGTGTGTTTGCAGTCCATGAAGGAAAATTGATAGGATATATAGTATCCAAAAAAGGAATTACAGTAGACCCTGAGAGGATTGCAGCCATCCTAGAGCTACCATTGCCACATCATAAGAAAGGTCTCCAATCTTTCATAGGAAAGATTAATTTTTTTAGGCGTTTCTTGCCTAATATTGCAGATTTATTGAAGCCTTTAACAGCCATGTTAAAGAAGAGTTCAACTTTAAGCTGGACTAAAAAAGGAAAAGCTAATTTCCAAGCTATCAAAGAGGCCCTAACAGAAGCTCCTGCTCTATTAAACCCAAATTTTAGTAAGGATTTTATCCTTTATGCTTATGGAGGTCAAGATGCTATATCTGCTATGTTGACTCAAGAAAATTTAGAAGGGTTAGAATAGCCTATTGCTTTCTTTAGCAAAGGTTTAGAAGACTATGAACAAAGATATTCTTTTGTGGAAAATCATGTACTTGCTATGGTGAAAAGCCTTAAGAAGTTCAGATATTTGTTGACCCATAACAAGGTACACCTGAAAGTTACTCATCCAAGTGTCAAATAATTCTTGCTTTTAAAGGACCTAAATGAGAAAAGAGCTGGTTGGATTACCAAAGTAATGGAATATGACATTGATATCCAAACCACCAAGCTGGTTAGAGGAAGAGGTCTTTGTGAACATATGGTAGGGGATGAAAGTTCAAATAAAATAGAACAAACAAATGCATCTTTGGTCATGCACTCTATAGAAGAACATGCCAAGGCATCAGGTTGGTTGCCTGACATGGTTCACTACTTAAAGACATGACAATGTCCCGCAGGCCTAGATTCAGCAAAAAGAAGATATTATAGATTACAATCCATTCTTTTTGTGCTAATAGATGAAGTTCTTTTTAGAAAGGATCACAATGGTGTCCTTTTAAGATGTATTGATTTAGAGAAGATAGCTGATGTCCTATTTGAATTTCATGATGGACCTTCTGGAGGTCACTTTTCTCCTAGGACTACTACTTTTAAAATCATGAGGGCTGGATACTATTGGCCATCTATCTTCAAAGATAGTCATGATTATGTGAGAAAATGCATCAAATGTGCTATGTTTGTAGGAAAAGAAAGGCTTGCAGCTCTACCCCTTTAGCCAGTCAGAACAGAGAAACCTTTCATGAGATGGGGCATAGACTTTATTGGCATGATCAACCCTCCATCGAGTGCAGGACACAAGTGGATAATCACTGCAATAGATTATTTCACTAGATGGACAGAGGTAGTAGCCTTAAAAGAATCAAATGAGAGTGTTGTCTTAAGTTTTTATGATGATATAATTCATAGATTTGGCACTCCAGACTCCATCATATCAGATAATGCATTGGCATTCACAGGTCTTAAAGTCTCAGAATGGGCAATCAGAAATGGTATTTATCTAAATACTAATTCAAATTACTACTCTCAAGGCAATGGTCTTGCTAAATCAACTAATAAGAACTTGATTAGGATAATCAAGAAAATTCTAAAAGACAACCAAAGGGATTGGCATACTAAATTGAAGTTTTCCTTATGGTTAGACAGGATTACTCCAAAGAAGATCATTGGGAATTCTCCTTATGTGTTAGTGTATGGTAGAGAGGCTAAGCTATCCATTTCAACTGAATTGCCAGCTTTGGACTTAGCCACTCAATATGCCCTATTTGAAGAAGGAGATCCCTTACAAATCAGGTTTGCTCAGCTAATGGAGTTAGAAGAACTCAGAGACAAGTCCATGAAGGATATGGAGTTCCATCAGATTCAGACAAAGAAAAGTTTTGATAAAAGAGCCAGGGCCAGAAATTTCAAAGTTGGAGATGTAGTTCTCAAATGGGATGAATTCAGATCAAAGCCTGGCAGACACACAAAGTTTGATTCCCTTTGGGGTGGACCATTTGTTATTACAGAATGCAGGGGGCCTAATGCTTTTCAGCTATCAACTCTTGGAGGAGATGCCTTGCCTATTTTAGTTAATGGTTTCCACTTAAAGCCTTGCTTTGAGGTTAATCCCTCTTTTTAAATCTCTATGAATATGTTCCTATTTTCTGTCCCTGCTTTCTAGTTTAGTTTTCTTGCTTTCCAAGAAGTGCTCGCACATAGTTTTGTCTTTCAACTCTAGGTCTCTCTCTGTCAAGAAAGTTTTATATTTCTGAGATGACTCCATGGCCAATGAATATGTCAAGGCCACTGATCTCATGTCTAGCAAGCTGACATCTAGCAAAAATTACCAAAATGTTGCCCAAAAATTACATATCTATTCATTTTGGTCATAGGCTAAATTTAATCCCTGGTCTGTATTTTTACCCTTTCGAGCACCTCAAAAGTTTCATGGTTTTCTACTTGTTCTCCTGGTCTCTGCAAATCTCTACTCCCTGGTCTAAAAGTTTAAATTTTTAAAATGTGACTGTTGGTGCCCAAAAAACCCTAAACCCTATGGCCTTTCTATTTCATGGTTACCTTTTCAGCCATTTAAGTGATCCCTTTTTCCACGTGCTCATTATTTTTCCTAACTGGTTGCAAGTTCTCCTATTCCTAGCAGCTTAGTCCTTAATACCCAGTGATTTGGTGAGCGATTATAGTTTAGTTGGCAGTCCCAGTTTAGTGGTTAAAGTGAAGAATATAGATCTATGACTGGCGCATGATTGCATAGGCTTGGAATATTCCTTGTGATCATGCGATGGCCGTCGATCTTCATTGCCTAAAAAATTTAGTTGTCAGGTGGGTCCTATGCCAGATGGTCCAAGGTGTGTGTTTCTTATTGGTCAAAGGCTAGTGATGTGGTGCCACGTCAGAGCGGGCCCGGTGGGTTGTCAGTCAATGATGATCTAACGACTGTCGTATGATAACATGGAATATTCCAAGCCCATGCAATCATATGCCAACCATTGATTTTACCTTTTTCTAGGGCTCTATTAGGTGGGTCCTCAGGGTTTGATGTGTTCAAATTCTATTAGCTGGTCAGACGATGACTGGATCTTGTTAGTGGGCCTGAAGACTTTTGGTTGATGTTGCAAGTTAAGGCTCGTGTAGGATCGACGATGGTCATTATATTGTTAAGGTAAGATACATGAAGGTTAAGGAGGTGCTATAATGACAGTCATCTGATGAAGATTGATCTTGTGGGTCCATGTTGCTAGGAGGCCTTGACACACCTGTTTCTCATTGGTTGTCAGGTGAACATTTGGCATTTTTTCAGTGGGTCTGGGAACCTCAGGTGAGGTGGTCATCAAGGAAGATCTATGGTCATCACATGATCTAATGGAATCTTCTGAACCCATCAGATCATGCAACCATCGTTCAATGCAGATTCAAGGATTCATTTACCTAGTGAGGTGCCAGTCATGCTGAGGTGTGATTTTCATTGGCTTCCAACTGGTGATGTGGTGTTTGAATTTTCAAAGGGGCTTGTGACTATTTCAAGAATGATCTGGGCTGTTCATCTACTAGGAAAGGATAATATCAATGGCCATGTTTTAAAATTAGACCAGCTAGCCGTTATTTTCAAATTTAAATATTTTTATGAGGTCTTTCTTACTGGTTTCTTGCTATTGGTCGAATGCAAGGCCGTGGGTAGCTCAAAATTGATTTTTCTAGGATAGTTGCAGTTGGGGAAATGTTGAGAAAGATCTGGTGGCTGTCTCCTGCAATTTCTTAGGGTACCATGTTGATATTCTCACGCTGAAGAAACATTAAAGGGTGGTGCCACCTATGGCTTCCTGTACTTCAAAATACAAATCAAACTTGGACCAGATTTGAGCATTCATGGCAAGGTTGAATTGCAGGGAGGTTAGATGAATCAAGGTGGCTTTTTTGTAGGTAGATGTAGTATAGAGATGGACATGCAAGATATCTGATCGGCTAGGATATTTTCAAAGACACATTTATGATCAGACGTGATAGGGTTAGGGTTTGATTATTATATGACAATTTATGTAACCCTAATTAGGTTTTGAATCCTACCTGTGTGCAAAGGGAGATGTATATAATGTTTTTGGAGCTTTTTAGAGCTTAGAGTTGACAATTGTAAAGAAGGTTTTTTCTTTCTCATAATTTATCTATGGCATTCTTTCTGCCCTCTAATTTCTACAGTTTGTAACTTTCATTGATTATTCAGATATTACAAAGGTATCTTGTGACATACTTTATGTCCCTATGCCCTTTTTGTTTGAATTTTCTCTTATTGAATTGAGTATATGTATGTTCTCAGTGATATCTTAGGGTTCTTGATCCCTCTTTCTTTCTATAGTTTATGTGTATGCCTGTGAATGATTTGATTTGAATGCTCTTGTGGGTATACTTCCACCCCTGGTAATCTATCTCATTCTTATACCCAATTGTAGAGGTGAATGTCTGTTTGTAGGTTATAGATTGTGTCTAAATTCTTAGGAGTTCTATTACCTTATGAAATTCTCTCTTTCCCTGCATAGCATCTCTTTATTGTAGACCCTTCTATACAATATTGATGCAAGCCTATTTAGTAAGTTGTGATTTCCTAGACCTAAGATTGTGTGCTGAGTTCATCCTTTATACTGCAATTCATACCATATTTTTGGTGTATCACCTAGTAGGTAGTTTTCTTTCAGTCATTTACCTTTTAGCATTCCTTCTATCCCTTTTCCCCTCAAATAATTTACTTTCCTGTTAAAAGAAAATTAAGGTGATTATCCAAGAGGAACCAGCCTAGAACCTGGAGGTCTCATCTTAGTTAGCATAGGTCCCACAACTTGGAGATGATTCCCATGTTATACTAGGTTATCAAGACCAAGAGAGCTTGAAACAAGGGTACAAACTTAGTGTATAATAGGTACTAGAATGATTAAGGCTATAATACCCCTAGATCTAGAAAGGGATGCAAGTGCTACCTTTCTCTACAAGAGAAAAGAACATGAACAAAAAGAAAAACATACCGAAATCTCATCTAAAAAATATGGTATTGTATATCAACTTATGCAAAAGATGGGACATGATGGAAAAAGTCCTCTTGGAAAAGGAAAATGTCTTCTTGAACCTTTACATGCTGAATTCAAAAATACCAAGGACAAAACTAGTGTTGGATATCATGGACATAGGCCTAACAAACCTAGCAGCAACACTCATGCATATAAGGATTCAAATGATGATGAAGAAGAAAAAATCTAGTCTATGACATATGAAAGGCTCTTGTACATTCAAAATTCTAATCCAGACTATCAAGGAGAGCCTTATCTACCTTCTCAAGTGCCTCAAGAACATGACCCTAGTCCTAACCAGGAGGATCTTATTCACTCTACTGAGAAAAAACCTATTGCTACCACTAATACTACTAGTATTTCTCTTGTTGTTGAGCACATCATTGACTCTAATCCTGAATGGAGGAAACCTATTTCTATCCCCCGTATCTCAGATATGCCTATTCTAGATTATACTCCTACTACTATAGATGGTACTGCTACTGCTCTTACTACAGAACAAGCTCAAACTGCCAAAAGTACAATTCCTATGATAGGTGACAGTGATGAATAAAATCTACACCCTACTATGTCTCTAATTGATTCCATCAGGCAGTATCACAACAATGAAATAAACTCGAATGAATATGAGTGGGACTCATTATCAGATGCTACTATGGAAATACTAGTTGATGTTATACATAGACATTCTCCTACTAAAAACTTCAAAAGAGGAGAAAGCTCTAATTCTCAAGACCAAGAAAATGATGATGATCCTTTTCATCCTCTTGTGGAAATCATCTGTATGGCTCCTAGGCCATCTAATCAAAACAATGCTCCAGCTACTCAAGCAAATCATGGGTATATAAGACCCCATCTTGTCACAGCTTTGTGGAACATACGAAGGTCTAGAATTGAGTTGGTTCCTATTCACACACTTATGCCTCAAGAAGAGGGACTTAGTTCTCAAAATAGGCCATCCAGGCTAGATTTGTGTAATACTCCTCTAAACTCCTCTGACTCTTCTAGGAAAAATTGCAATCGACAATTCTCTATGAAAGATACTTGTCCTGATCTATTTGATTTATTCATGAATGTGGAGGATGATACCGGTGTCTTTGCACTCGAACCTACTGACCCCTTACCCCTCATCCTTCTTGAGCTAAGTGTTGGCCCACTTCCAATCCATTTCTCCATCTAAACTAGTTGTATCAGCCTCATTCATCCATAATTCTTGATTCTTTTGGAAGTAACTTGGATGTCTAACATAAAAATCATAAATACAAGAATCCACTTATATCTAAAGGTCACCATGTCCCATTTAGTTGACATGTGACTAAAAAGGAAAAAGAAATATTCAAGAGACCACAAGGGTCCTCCAAGAAAAGACACAAATCAAATAAAATATGGATTCCTAAATCCATCATCAAAAAATTGCAATCAAAAGCACCTCAAAATAAAGAAAGATCAAAGACTATGTGGATTCCCAAGTTAAAAGACTTGGATATAAAAGCAAAATCAATGGTTCCATTCAAGCTTATATCCTCTTGTTATGGCTCACTTCACTACACCATCATTACCTCCCACATCTCATGCTACTCTCAGCTCCATCCTACCCTTCCAATAAGTGTATATCAATATGTACTCATCGTTAATGACATATCTAAAAGATGTCTAGATTGCACTATCCTTAGGTGTCTAGAACGTGAGGAATTTGACAAAGCGTTAAAAGAAGTCCATGAGGATATTTGTGGATCTCACTTAAATGATCTTTTCTTGGCTACAAAACTCTCTACAATTGGACACTATTGTTTGGATCCTCCTATCACTACTATACATATGGTTTTGAAGATTCTCAACTACCTACTACAAATGGCGATGTTCTCAAAGAGCCTCTCAATGATCTTCATATACATCAAATCTACAGCTAGATACTCTACTTCTTTTACAATAACTTATGATCCTAAAAAAATCTCTAAAATGCATAATAAGTCTTGAAAATTTCTAAAAATTGTAAAATGTCATGAAAAAATGATCATCCTGGTGAAAACCTAATGACAGGAGCCTTGACGTATCCACCCCCCCAAAAAAAAATTTGAAAAAGAAAAAATTGTGCCTTGGTGAAAACCTAGAAATAGGTGCCTTGGTAGCAAAAATAAAATAATCTCCAAGTGGTGAAAACCTAGCAAATAGGTGGCACTTGTAATTAGTGCTACACCTATCAATGTGTGGATGAGCTCTTGTACTTCCATCCATCTTGCTCTATGTTTCCTTGTGCTGTCATGGACTAGAACTTATCTTTGTCTTATCCTCAATTCTTATCTACCGTCTGGAGGAAATTATATGCCTATCTAAGTTGTCAGTGCTTTATTTCTTGGTTGATCTCTTGAGCTTAAATTGACTCATTTTATCAGTCCTTCCTGATGGACACTTTCTTGCTGACACTTCTTGGTGTTTCTCATAACCCTAGTCATTTAGTGTTTCTTAACACTACCAATCTAGATGTCATGGTGTTTCTAAACACATATCAGATCTTGCAATATCCAATGCATGCTTGCACTTTGACACTAGCACAGATGTGTTTTCTTAATACCCAACACAAATTACATCCTAGAAAATTAAAAATGACTGAGATATGTTGAACTATTATCTTATGTGCTATTTGTTATCATTGATTTACATTTGTGATGTCTTCTAATGTTTCTCAATGATGTCTACTTGACTAGAGATTCACGATTGGGGGCATAACATGCTTTCTTTTATTTCTTCTTGTGGTGTGATTTCAATGATCTTAAGTTGTCTAATAAACTGGGTGTTTGTGATAAGAGCCTCCATCATGATTGGAACACCACACATACCTTGACCCTCTTTATTTGGACACTTAGGTGAGGTTGGAATTATCTCCTTTTCTATTGCTTGTGTGTAGCATGTACAACGACACTCCTAGTTATCTTGGCATCTTATGCTTGGATACGAGTGTTATCTTACAACATTAACTTGGAAACCATGTTCAAGTCATCTTGACACTTATGCCTTGATGCTTACATGTGTTTCCTACATCTTATCTGATAGGGTTTTATTCATATCTCCATGGTCTCTCTCACACCAGTGAAGGTTGTACTGACCTCTGATATCCCAAACACTCAAATGATGAAAACTAATGGTCTACTGGATAGGTGACTTGACTACTCTCATGTCTTAGGTTGCATTTCATTCTTAGGCTACATTTCATTCTAAGGCTTCATTTTAGCTTTTCATTTATGGTTCCTAGCTTGGGCTATGCTTTCTTTTCATCCACTAAGACATCTAACTACAAATCCTTATTTTTATCCTATTTTTGGGATTGAAATCAAAATTTCAAATCTTCTAATGTAGTTGATTGCTAACGCTTTCACTTCTTTCTCACTTCTTCTTTCATTTCTTGGACTTCTAAGGCTAATCTTCACCTCTTGTACCTCATTTCTATTTCAATCCCAAAGGGGCATGCCAATATAGAAAATATTTTTGTCAATCAAATCTCCTAATTTTTGAATCTAGCAATTGAACCAAATCTTAAATCAATCAAGTCAATCAAGACTAAACATCATCGCTTTGGGCATCTCAGCTTCGTCACTTCACATCAAGTTGAGATTCTCCACATCTCCTTTCTGAAAGAGTATTCTTATCGCTTCATATCAGTTCACTCGAACATGCTTCTTTTTTATCACTTGGGGCATATCAAGTTCATTAGGACCCATATC
This sequence comes from Chamaecyparis obtusa, assembly GCA_027943335.1. Taxonomy (NCBI): domain Eukaryota; kingdom Viridiplantae; phylum Streptophyta; class Pinopsida; order Cupressales; family Cupressaceae; genus Chamaecyparis; species Chamaecyparis obtusa. Next base: position 487,237 of record BSBK01005481.1, read on the forward strand.
AATCTAGTTTAGTCTCTCAGATGATTATCTATCTCAATCTCCTTGGATAGATATTCAGTCTCATCACTTCATATTAGGTTGGATACCCTCATCTTTCTTATCAGTCTTCATTCAATTAGGTTCAAAGTCTGATCTCTATCAGCAATCTTGACATCATCATTCTTTGACTCAATGTGTTCCTAGATCACTCACATGTTAGTCAAATAGGGGCAAATGTAATTACCTAAAATTGGTCTAGTAGAACTTGAGTCCCTCTCTCAATCAAATTGCCTCTCGCTAAGCATTATTATGCAGAGTAACCCTTAAAATCCCCTTTGCATAATTAAATAAAAAATATTATATCAAGTTTATACTATGGTCTAATTTCTAGAGATTGCATATTTAATTAATTGCCAAAACCTCACTTTTAATATAAAGCTTCTATTTCACATGTGTGTACTCACTTAATTTTGATTAATTACAAATTAAATGAGATTTGTGCTTGAAAATTCTATTTTTTCTTATCTTACCTAACATTTCCTTTTTGCCTCTTAATACTCGCCACTCATCTCTACCTAACCTTGCATCTCCTTTTTCCTCTTCATCTCATCCACTCATTCTTTTGCCTCTTAATCTCCACCATTCATTCTTGTGGAAATTCCTTTAAAAGGAAGCTCTTCCTTAGCTCAAGGGTTCAATATTGATTATGGTTGAGGTCCATTCTCTTGCATTCTAGGTCCTAATTTTTGTTCTTGTCTAGATCATCTTAAGCATCTTGCATTCTAGCATTCTTACTTTCTTAGAGTAATCTTGTCATTTGAATTCTTAGCTTAGCTTAGCTTCATTTTCTAGCTTAATCTTGCATTGCTAATCTAGTTTACTTTCTTGCATTGCTTCATAGCTTTATCTCTTGCATCCTCATTCTAGATTACTAGTTTCTTGCATACATTCTTATCTTAATCTCTCATTTATAGCTTGCAATCTTGCATTTTTAGCTTCATTTCTTACACTTGAATCTTCCATTTTTGAGTAGTCAAGTCACTAATCCTCTGCCAATTTGATGAGCATCATGAGAAGGATTAAAATCACTTCAACTAGGAAGCTATGAGAAAGTTCTTGAGATTTCCTCTTCCATGGATTCTCTCAAGTGTAATGGTTCATAGAAGTGTGTCACATTTTGATCACACACAAAGTAGAGTATTTCAAATACATTTGCAATACATAGGTTCTTTCATTTCATTACAAAAGAATAGAAACTAAATGGATCGACACAAGCCATGGATTAATCTCTAAAAAATATCACATAAAAGTAAGAAAAATATAGAAGTCAACAAGAGAGATAAGGTTTAGATCCACCATTGCCTTAGGGGTAATGAAGGAATATTGAGCTGGCATTTGGGGCAGCTAGTTTTTAGGAGTTTCTTCCAGATCTTTGAGGTGCCTACAAGAGATGGTAAAAAAAATGGTGTTAGTCTCAAAAGACTAAGTAATGGAAGGTCTAAACCCCTACCTTTGACAGTTGACTTCTATATAAAGCACATTCAGATCAAAGAAAAAAGATAAAAGCATCAGGAAGGACAGTTAATCAAATCTTCACATTTTTAACTACTAGGTTTTTTTTCATGTGCATCTATAGATCATTAAGGAATTTTACATGTGCATATAATGTTGATAAACACATTTAAATCATTCATATACTAGGGGAGCATCTGTCAATAATAAAAAGTATTACACCCATTTGAAGAACAATAAACAATCTATTAGTAAAGGAAATCACAACATGGATTGGGCCAAAGAAAGAAGCTTATTGATATACTACATTGTATTGAAGTTATGAATTAAATACTACTATTGACATATCCTACCATTGAAAATCATTCATAAGATCAAGAAGTAGTGAAGTAGTACAAGGAGCATAAATCACTAGTATATTAGACCCACTTTTTAGACCAACATTTCCGACCAAGCATTAAAATGGTTTTCCTTGGTCGGTTTATAGAAGGAAAAATTTGATTCTTTTTAATCCATTCCCGTATTGGTCGGTATTACGACAACCATGACAGGTTTTCATAATTCTGACCAACACAAAAATATAACTTTAAAAAAAACATAGGGATTTCATTTTGTTTTATATTCCGTGCGCGACAAAGCAGAGGTGAAAGAAAAGGGATTTTATGTTGATCCACCGCCTATGCATCACCTAGCCTTGACTCCACTTGTAAGAACCCCTCTTCATCTATAACAAATACATTCATCTCTAGTTTTTTAATCTTTGAAAAAGTTCTTGTGCTATTTTTATATTTTTTTGCATTCAATTCGTAGCATTTCTAGGGTTTCAAGAGTGGTTCTATCAACAAAGGGATTGATACATCTTATCTTCAAGAAGTTCATATTTTTCCAAGCCCTATTTTGGTCTCTGGTTCAATGATTGTATGCATGAAGAATCCATACATTGTGCTCTACACTGTCAATGACCAAATTAAAGGGTTTTTGTAATGTCCCGTGTTAGGACTATGTAATATAGCTATCAAATTTCAATGCTCAAGTACTTCTGTAATGTTCCCTTAAGGGATTTCTAAGGATTTTGTCTATATTTTTACAATTCAAACTATAATATTCTCCTTTCTATATAGCTCCAAAGTCAATTCTTTATCTAATACGAATGGTAAGTTTGTATTAAATAGGATGTGCTCAGATATATCAATTCTTTCTAATATTTTTCCTTTGCATTGATGACTATTAAGTCGGGTTCCAATCTGATTTGAAATTGATAGGGGTTTTGTAATTCAATCAAATAGATAGATAATGGTATTCAAAATGATATTACTAAAAGAGCTACAACTTCTGAATATAATATCAATCTTATAATTATTTTTTGCTTCTTTATAAGCCATTCTAAGATCTCTTGTTTCTCAGATCAAAGACTCATTTTATTCCATGATCAATCTTTTATCTTTATCCAGGTCGATTTGGCTGAGAATATCTTGAAAGAGTGGTTCTATTGTAATGATGGTTATAGTGATTGATTCCTCATATATATATATATATAAACAATGAAACTAAGAATGGTGCCTTGTTCTGGTCTATTGAATTATTATCAATGAAATTTTTTAAGCATCTTGAATATGAATGGAATACAAGCTATCACTATTTCAGATTGAATTATTGGTTTATGAGATGGAGGTATGAGAGGCTATGCCACAATTGAATATGTGTGCCTAATTAATCTTTATATCCCTATTATAAGCCATAGCTTGTATATTCTCCTATTTTTAAGTCTCAAAATAATTCACTTGTGCAAGACACTGGTGTGTACTCTATGCTTTCTGATCTACATGCATACTTCTCTCCACCACTTATAGCCTAATATGCTTGATGATTATAATAGTCACCAACTTGTGAAAACAATATTGTGTCTCAACATGTAATGTAGTCTTCTCCAACTCATGCTTCAGGAGCTTATATAATAATCAACTGATTAATGTTTTTGGTTTTGATGTAAATTCTATTAAGATATTTTTACTGCCAACTCACCGATAATAATTGGAAATGAAATGTTTGCATTTCATTGCTTACCATAGTTATTTTCTGAATATGAATTAATCCCCTTCAATGATGATAAATGTTGATGGCAGTCCCAAGTATAGCCTGAATGAAATATTAATTCCTCAACGTGTTCTTCTCTTTGAGACTCTTAAATGTTTTTGTTTTAATTTCTAACTTTTTAATTCAAATTACTATTTATAAAGTTAAATCTTAAATGTCAAAGATCATATCAGATAGATTTAATTCTATTTCAAGCATAATTGGTAAGGGTGATGGTATGTTTCTTGATTACACCCCCCACCAAAATTTAAACTCTTTGAGGTATGTATGATATAATAAATGAGACCAGTACCATAAATAGGATTTAAGAGATAAGGTCAAGTGACCCACTTAGATAGAAGAGATATCCAATGGCAGAATGGATACTTCTTAGCTCGAAAGATACTAGCAAATTTTGGCCTTATTGGAGTACTCCAATAAGGCCAAGATTCTACCCTTACCCATTTTAATAGAAAAGATACATAGTGGTAGAATGGATACCCCCACACCAAGAAACCTAATAGAAGATGCCAACAAAAAACTTAATAATGAAGATCCTCAATCTCTTGGCATTATAATTATCTCAGAATATCAATCTCTAATCAAAATTAAGATGGAAACAACAAAAATTTACAGAGAATGTAACTTTTATTGTTGTCCCATGTCACGGTTCGTACATCCAAATAGTTCTATCTTCACACGTCTAAGTCTTCTAAAAGGAATTCTACAATTTTCTACTCTTAGGCATCTATTGCAATAAGAACTCCTTATCCAACCTCTTAGACCCTGCAACAAACTTGTTAGAAACATGACAAGAAAACATGTTAGCAATTCCATCATTTGTCTATTGTTTGGGACAGTCACCATAGAATTATTTGGACTCTCTCCTCTTGCCTTGTAAGGTTACAATGACCTTTTTTTCTTCCCTCCATGAAGAGACCCTTACCGTCTTGCACTTGTGCAATGATAGGACACCAATGTGTGCACATACCTATATCTTCTTCAATCAGACTACTCTTCCAATTTTTTGTCTTTTGTTCACTATCATAATCATCAATTTTTAGAACCATTAGTAATGCTCCAATCTTCTAATCCTCTTTCATAGACCTCTTCAAATCAACATACTCTTTCTTTCCAAAAAAGATAACCGTTATCTCATATGAAGAATTATTTTTGCAAAGGCTTGAGAATAAACTTAATTGTTACCATCCTTATGAACAAGTATTCTTGTACCCATCATATTTTCCTTCTTAGGGACTGCCAAGGTCTTCCTAAGAGGATGTGACAACATGTCATTGGTACTATATCACACAAAAATTTCTCCTTGTACTCACCAATAGAAAAATGTACATAATCTTGTTCCCTACTCACAAGACTTTGCTCATCACTCATTCATGAGGCTCTATATGGTCTATCATGTGAAAATTTCTTCAAATGCAACATCAAAACAAGATTGCTGATTACAAAACCCCTGTACAGGATAGTCAAGAACAACTTGTGTTCTCTGCCTTAAAACTTCATGAAAAAAATGAAATATATACAAGGAAATGATAATAAATCAATATACCATCATGCATATAGAGAGTTAAGAAATTCTGCTCAGTGGGAAGGGCTTTGGTCTCAGCTTTGCCCAACTTGAAAGGTGCTCTAGCATATCAATATTTCTTTTTGAAATGTAGTAATCTAGACAACACATTTATCCCTATAATAAAATGTCATTCAATTTAACATTTTTCATGTTAGTTTTTATCTGTTGATTTCTTCAAATCAGGCCTATACGTTCCAAGCATTGCTCTTCTTGCAACCGTTGTGTTGAGAAATTTGATCACCACTGCCCATGGATTTCTAACTGTGTTGGAAAGGTGAGGTTTTTGTATAGTACAAAAGTTTCTAACTAGATATTTTGTCATTATCCTCACAATCTTTTATCTTTATGAGAGTTAATCTATTTGTAGACTTACCCAGGATATTAGAGAACATAAATTAGAAAGTACTTGAATTCAATGCAATCTTTATGTTGTACAATAGTAAAAAAATTTCACCCTACCAAAAGACATCTTCATAAAATCTATTCTACTTAACCATTTTCTCATTTCACCATAGCTTACCCCAAACACATTATATAAGGCAGGAACTTTTACGCTTGCGTTCCTTGTTCTATTGGCTCACCCATAGATTTATGTTTTAGTTTCTTCTTATCTTTAAGTTTTTCTAAGGGATTTGTTTATAGTAGGCATACACTATCAAGCAAGGAAGAGGTTGTGATCAAGGATACACACCTCATCCATATGAGGGCATCCCTGAGAAAAATAAATAATTCTTTGTGAGAAATAATGTCACATGATAAACAAATGCGACTCAATTGGATTTGCTAGAATTTACTTGATTATTAATGTTGGATGTTATTTTAATACACTTGATATAGAATCTGCAGGTTGCAAACAAGTCATCCTTCTTCCACCAATGAGTCATTCCATTCAAGAAAGACCATGTCTGATGATATCAACGGACAAAAAAATAGGGAGACAAATTCTAGACTGTGGTCTAACTTAAAAAGAAAAGGTGATGGAAAATGTTATTGTCCTTGCAAAATTTGTAAGGGCTTAAAGACTCGAAGATATCTAATCAAAATAGCTGAGGAAAATTGTAGGCAGCATGGTCACATTGAAGGGGGAAACAAATTTCATCCATTGGTATGTATTTTAATAATTTATAAAATACATGACATGATTTGATGATGACATCATGATCATGGTTAATATAAGGTTATCATTTTCATATAGGTCAACCACCCTGGGTTTCATGTTATGGATCATGACAATCTAAAGAATGTGGATCTCCAAATGAGGGAACATGGAGGTGTGAATATAGAAGTAGAAGGTAATGATCCCATGGAAGAAGACCATGATGATGAAGAAGATCATGATGATCAAGATGATCACGATGATGATGATGATGATGATGATGATGTTGATGCAGACCTTGATGTACCTATACTTGAGAAGGCACACGAGCCCCTATATGAAGGCTCTAAAACAACACTTTTTGCCACTGTATTATTATTGGTGAACTTGAAGGTTATGAATGTTTTATCCAACGTAGCAATGACATGTATGTTAAGGTATGTCATCTTTTTTATTATTTTAGTCATAATTCCCTTACAATTAACATTGGGTGAATCATGTAGCAATTAATATTCTTTAAATTAACAAATATATTTTTGGTTGTAGGTTGATAGGTGAGTATTTGTTACCACCATCAAACATTCTACCTCACTCGTACCAAGAATTATCTACCATTATGAAAGATATTAGAATGGAGTATCAAACAATAAATACATGTCTGAATGATCATATTATATATCATAAACAACATGAATTTGCAACAGAATGCCCTATTTGTCATATTAGTAGATATCGATAAGATCGAGTACCAAAAAATGTGTCTCACAAGGTTCTTAAGGTTATTCTTATTATTCGACGTCTGCAATGATTATTCAGCTGCAATAGCTTGGCACAATTTATGGATTACCATGCATGTAATAGAAGTTGAGATGACATTATGCGAATGCCTATGGATGGTTTGACATTTAAGGAAATAGAGGAAACATGGCCACACTTTAAAGAAGAACCTCATAATCTCAAGCTTTCATTGGCAGCGAACGGTGTCAATCCATTTGGAGAGATGAGATCTACTTACTCGGTGTGCCTATTTTTGTTATCAACAATAACATTCCTCCTTGGATGTCCATAAAGAGGGAGCACATAATGTTGCACTGATTGTTCTAGGTATTTTTTTATTTAATAGTCATCTAAATTAATTTATTATAAATAATCCATCAAAATGGTCATAATAATTATGTAATATTTTTGTTCATTCAACTAGGTAAGTACCAAGTTAAAGATATCAATGTATATATTGAGCTCATTATCAATGAGTTGATGGTGTTATGGAATGAGGTCACTATGTATGACATCTCTAGACCCATAGGACAAAGACAATTTCAATTCCATGCAATTCTTGTATGGATAATACATGGTGCCCCTGGGCTAACACATTTTTGTGGTATGTTCTCTTCTTAACACCTCTTTTTTGGTATGTTATAGTGCTAACACAAAGTTAACATATTTAATCCAATTATACATGATCTTGTAGGTCTTTAGACAAAGGGAAAATTTGCATGTCCAATTTGTGGTCCAAAGATGAAATCTCATCATTCAAAAAGTTTAGGAAATCAGGTGTTCGATGAGAATAGATACTTTCTCCATAGAAATCATAAGTACCAAATTACTGAAAAACATCTTTTCAATGGGAAAGAAGAGACTACATCAAAGCCATGGAGACTGACACCTCACCTATGGAAGTTGGAATAAAATAAAATAAATCATCGAGGTAATGTCATTCCATCTGATGGTTTTTGTTTTAAATTTATATTTTGATATTGTGTTTTGTTTATTGATGATGTAATTGATGCTCATGAAGGTCATCAAGACATTAATGACCAACTTCCAAAAGGACTAAAAAGTTATCTTACACAATTTAGTAGGTTGTTGTACTACGAGCAACTCCCAATTGTGTATTTTTTTGATCCTATGCATATTGGAAAGAATGTAATAGAGACATTATGGAAAATCTTGGATGGAAGGTGTGACAAAGACAAAATTGTCAAAATTTGTAGTGACATTGAAGAATTCAACCATGCAATGAAAAATGTCATTCGATCAAATAACAATGGAGACCAGATTGATACAAGTGCCCTTAGTTGGTTATTGTTAGAGCAACAGAGCAATGCTATAAAAGAAGTCATAAAAAAAAATACGATTTCTCACAGGATTTGCTGTGAACATAAATGATCTCATATCAAAGAAAATTGAATTTGGGCCAGGGATGAAAACACATGATTGGCATACATTTATTAAGGTAATTCATGTTATTTTGTATTCACTATATATTTGTATACTGCATGTAGTTTTCATTGCATTCTTTTATAAAATATTGATAAGATCATTTTACAAATATTGCAGTACGTTCTACTTCTATCTCTCCCACACCACTTCGCCAAAAGTGTCAAAAAAGTTATATATGATCTTGGAAAATACATGAGGTGGTTTTCATCAAAAGAAATCAATAAAGAAGATATAAAATATTGGAAGAGAAAAATTCCTCATCTTATGTGTGAAATGCAAAAGTGTCTACCTTCAACTTTTTTCAATGCACAAGAACACTACCTCATACATCAAGTTGAGGAGATTGAATTGTGTGGAGGGATATATGGTATACCAGACCATGGTGTACATTAGTGAAGATCTTCCTAAGTTTGTAGCAAAGATCCATGTAGATCATATTTGGGATCCCAACTCCATTAACAAATTTGAAGGAGAGTACTTGATGGGCAAAGGTAGATTGAGGAAAGTGAGAGGTAAATATAAGATGTTATTGTAGTTAATTAATTCTTATAAATCTTCATTATAAGTTATTTATAATTGGTGTATTTTTTTTATACAGTTAGTCAAGAGTGGGATGCAATACATTTGTATATTGTGAACAATCTTGATTGGATGACAGTATGTATTGAATGATGTCAACAAAATAGTTTCTCATTAACATGGGAAGGTGTTTCTTCATTGGTTAGAGAAGCTCATCATAATGGAGATTCCAATGTTACGCCAATGGTAATTGATCTAGCATATGGTTTAAGAGGTAAAGAGGTATGTAAAAATTTATTAATGATCATGACTCATGTTTCATATCAACTCACGATGCAAATAATTTTCACATGTTTGAAAAATTGTAGGTCAAGCACCACAAAGCTATGTACTATCATGGCCAGAAATTTCACATAAAAAAGTTGGATGACATGAAGAAAACTTGTGATTATGGGATAATTGTAGTTTTTGAGGTCACTAATATATCATCTAGAAACAATATACATCCTCAACAATCTCAAAATTGATACTATGGCATCTTGGATGATATAATTGAGTGCGACTTTAACTCCTTCAAAGTAGTTCTATTCATCATCAAATGGTACAGGCTACGACTGAATCAAAATGATCCAGATAGAACTGTTATTCAACATGATAATGAATTTACAATGATTAATACAAGGTCATTTGAGCCAGTTGGAGATGAGCCCTATGTTCTTCCAAGCCAATGTGAGCAAGTGTTTTACTTAGAAGTTTCACATAAATAGGGTTGGTCATTTGTTGTTAGACATGATCCAAGAGGAAGGTCGATAAAGTATAATGTTATGGAAGAAGAAGATATTGAAGATGATGAAGAAGCAGATGATGAAGATCAAGATGATGTTGATGATGATGATGATGATGGTGATGGTGATGGTGATGGTGATGGTGATGGTGATGGTGATGGTGATGGTGATGGTGGCGATGATGATGGTGATGATGGAGATGATGATAGTGGTGGTGATGATGATGATGATGATGGCGATGATGATGAGATGGATGAAGAAGATGATCAATGACATGATTGAAATGTACAAGGTATATATGTGATTTAATTATTTATATATATTTATATTGATTAGTATATATGTTTAATATTGATTTATTGATTTCAATTCTAATGATTACATATTTATTGTGTTCAATTTTAATGATTACAACATATGTGATTTACAATTACCAATGTTTTGCTTACGATTCTCAATTAATTGCTGCTAATACATGTATATATTGTGTTTGATTATCACCCTTTTTGCAAATAGGAAATTGACTACAGACATCGTCACCCATTCTGTTTACGATCTTGCATTCCATATATAAGGTAAATTTGTTCATCTTTACGATGTTGCATATTGTTCATGTTGTCTTCTAAGTTATTTGTAGCATATGTATCATGTAATTTTTAGCTAACTTAAGATAAATGATTAGCATATGCAGGAAATTTAACCCCTTTGGCATGGATCATGCACAGTGACATGGATCAGCAAGTATAAGTCAATAAATAGACATAATTTTCTTATATTCTTCTTGTTTATCACTGAGCACGTATGTTATAAATAGACATATTATATAATCATATAATGTATATATAGACAAAAAAGAACCATATAGACATATAATTATATAATCACTTTCAACTTAGTACATTTTATATCTCCAACGTATAGACAAAGAAGAACCATAACTATGGGTCACGACTTGATTATTCTATATATATTATTTAAATATTATCAAAATTCTATTTGAAGCGGGGGCATGACAATATCTCATTTGATGGATTGTAGGACCCACCAAATAGGTACTCGTCAGATCTATCTACATCGAATGAGGGAAATGAGGGAATGGTAGATGAAAGTTCTACATGTAGTACGGCTAAAATGGGGAGATCAACTAAAGGTCAAAAGATTAGAAAAAAAATTGATAAACGCATGCAATTTTTCCTTGCTAAAGGGGGGTCATGTTCTTATGATGATGAGACCAAAGGTGACATCAAGGTGCCCTTTCGGTACACACATATTGAGAAAGAATGGGTACCCAATGAGCTACCTCCAATTAACACTGATTTTTATGTTAATGAGATGATATATCACATAGCTCCATCCTCATTACATGGTATGGGCCTATTTTCCATGGATGGGATAAAGGTATGTTACAAAAAAGTTGTTGAATTGTTCAAGTATGTCGGTCTGTGTTACAATTACAATGATTGGATGCGGATTGTTCAATATAAAAAAAGGTATGCGTAGGTATGCACTATCAGCAAATTATATACAATGGAAAGAAAATGATCAAAGTAAAAGATTTTCAATGTACATTGATGGGAGACCAAAAGCAATAGGTAATATTGCAGGTTTTATAAATAGTACGCGACCTTCCTCAATTAATAAGCAACCCAATTGCATATTTGAGGTGCGTGAGGGGAATCAAGTTTTTGTATATGCAATAAAATCAATAAGTGTAGGGGAAGAACTGCTAATAGATTACCATTTAAATCACATAGATACAAACAAAGTTACTATCATGAGGGTGGTAAGTACTATATACCATTTTATTAATAAGTTTGTTTTGCTAAGTCTATTGCTTTCAGTTCATTGACGTTTTTATATTTAATCTTTGTCACAGGATGATATGGATCCCCCACATGATAGAGGCCATGAGGATGCTCCTCTCACCCATTCTTCAGCAATGGTAAACCTTATTGAAATTTTAGATAGTTGAAAATTGTTATATTATTATGTTATTTTATTTAGGGTTTTGAAGTTTTTATGATAGTTTTACTGATATTCCTGTCACAATTTGATGTTCAAGATAGGGTAAAATCACCTACAACAATAGAGGCAATAGCTACCCCTTCTGATGATAATATCACAAAAATGCCTAATATAACAATTATGTTGAGGAAAAAACTAAAAAAAATCAATTTAGAAATTATTAGCATTTTGGATAAAGTAAATCCAACCGAGGAGATACTGAAGAGGCAATCTAAATTGATGGTGCAAGCACATCATTATGAAGTAAGTAGTAATGAATCTTTAGTTATAACAAAAGTTCAATAAAGGTTTATATTTTATACTCTTTTATGTTGTGAAGTAAAATATGTATGTGTTCTTGTTACAGGATTTTTTGCAAACTCAAGTACCTGGTCAAGGACAATGCGGTGAGGCTAGTACTAGCAGAGCTCTGGCTACCTCAAGTAAAATAATCCTTTAGTTGACAAGTTACAAGGAATTTTTTCTTTGGAACATTCAAAAACTTCTTAAGTTAACTCTTACTTTTATTATTTCAAAATGTCTTTACTAAAAATGTATTGTTCAGGTCATCAAGTGCAGGCGACTCCTCCTAGGAGGTTGACGGACGTCCATCCAAGATTTTTGAGTGCAATGTCAGCAACAAGGGGCATGCAAACATCGACGCCTTCACGGTTTATGCCTAGTAAATCCTTGTTTTGCTATATTTGGTTTTGTGTTAATTATGATTTGATAATTTGTACTTTAATCTTGGGTGCATCTCATAGTGGATTAATTTTGTGGAGTAGGAGATACACCGGCACCATCTGCTATGCCAAATATAGATCAAAGTACATGTATTGGTGATAATTCACCATCATTTCCTGGATCTACCCGTATTTCTAGCACGAGAGTTATGCATACATCATTGTTGATTGACGATAATGAATTGATGCCTTTAAAATGTCCTAAGCTTCTAGGTACTTTAAAATTTTTATTTTTTATATTGTAATATACATTTACCTATTCATAACAAGTTTTGGATTGATTATCCCATGACATTTTTTGTAGGAAACGATTCATTTTATAAGACACTTTATGACCTCACATTGAAGATATTCGGGCCCACCATATGTACAAGGTGGAACATCATAAGTGAACTAACCCTATCCCACTATTTTTTTTCATATCATTAATTGGTACAGTATTTTTCCTTTCATTTGGGTCTTTTCTTTTACTATATCCAAGGTATACAACTTTATTTAATTTTTCTATCTAACAATTTTGTGTTTTTTCTTAAAAGGTGGAACTTGCAAGACAAAAAATTAAAAGATCAACTCATTAAAGATTTAGAGCATGAGTTTGGTAGTAATATTTTTGAGGAGAATTTTTTTATAGAAAAAGTTGCCAAACATCTTAAGACTGTGAGGGACTCATATAGAAGGAGTCTCATCTAGAACCCAAAGTACAAGTGTCCTCCCTTTATTCCAGTGAGGGATTGGAATGAGTTCATTTTGGATGCAAAGGAGAAAGGAGATGCTCAAAGAGGAATTACACCAACAAATGAGAGAAGAAGGAATGCAATAGTATTAACTACTAGTACAATGTAATAATGCACTAATTAGTGATCTTTATATCTATATCATCTAACATATTTCAAAATTTTCATAAGTTGTAGGACACATCAAAGGCAACAAAGGCCAAACTACAAAATATTGGGCATCACAGACTTGGCTTTGGTGGATATTCCAAAATTAAAGCATGAATTGTAAGTAGCAGTAAATGAATTGCAGAGAAAAAATATTTATAAAATGCAAATAATTTTGTTTAATAAAAAAATGCAAGGCTCTGAATTCAATTTAGAGGCCACGGTAGAAAACAAAAAAATTGCCTTCAAGGAAGGCTATCAAGCCATGGTTGAACACCTACACCAAGCTTCCACTGGCCCAACCCAAGAGTCTCCTGCATCATGTGAATAGGTAAATATGCCAAAAAATATATTATAAATTGAATACTTGAGCAACAATCTATTTGATAAAAATGTGCATGACATTGCAATGCAACCTCTTAATCATAACACAGATCCTACGCCGCATGATGAAGCCCCTGATGTGCATCGTAGTGTCGATGGAGGTGCTCATTTGCTATTTAAAATTAATTATGTAATAATATAATTTAATATCTTAAATTGAACTTGGTGTAACCTTTTTTGTGTATATTTTAGAGGATACAAAATGTCATGTTGAATGAGTGCCGCAGGATGTTCAAAGTGATCACCATGTAGATCATGTGGCACATTCAGGTAAATAAAATCTATGTTTTGTTCTTTTAAATTAATTTTTTGATTTATAGTTCTTTTACTTAATTAAATACTTGTAATTCACTAATATAAAATGGTGTGAATTTAACTCATGACGTAGTTGCTATTGCACTAGACCCCCCTTTGGCGTAGCGGCCTCCTGTTCCTGAACAGATGAGGAGGAGACATGCATTGGAATTAGAATTAGTAGAGGAGGGGAATGATGAGGACATTGATCTTCCTCTTAGAAATTACATGATTAAAAAAAATAGCAAGAAACCCAAAAATAAATGATTATAATTAACATTTTTTGCTAATGAAAGAACGTTGTCTTAATGGATGTAATTTTGTACTAGTAATGTTGACGAATGATGTGTTAATGAATTATTCATGAATGTTGTGTGTTAATGAATTTTATGTGTTAATGAGTGTTATCATGTGATTATAATGATTAAATGTTATATTTCAAAAATAGATGAATGAATGAATAAATGAATGAATTTTATTAGATGTTAATGGGGAATTTAGAGTGATTTTAGGGGGGGGCGGAGGGGCCAAATGAGCTTCCACCTTCACATGGTTGGCCTTGTTAAGTAGAGAATATTAAACTATTCTCTCAACCAAGTGAAGCTAAAACTTTAAAGATAAGCTTAGAGTTAATAGTGACAGCCAATTAGCAAGTTGAAATGAAGTTCATTGTTACATGTATCTTGCATTCTCAATGTTTGCAGCATTATTAAAAGAATTGTTATAAACATTTATTACTGTTATGACCTCTATGCATATCGACACTCTATCACTAGTTTTTTTCACACTTTACTAATCACTATTATGTATTGCTAATGCATTATAGCAACACTGTCTTTAAGCCCACTTGACCATTATTTTTGCAATAAGGTTCTTGTGATTGTCACTTGATGTCCTTTTGGCCTCTAATTTTCCCCATATGATACTTTTACTGTGTTACTATTAGGTATCTTTTTTTTCTCTTTATGACAATAATTTACAACTCACCATGCTATTCATGATGACAAAATAATAAAATGATACCTCTGTATTATGGTTCTTGGCATCCCTCTCTAAAACATGACCCCTCTATCAAAACAAAGACTCGATCTCTATTCTTGAAAAGACACCTTCATCATTTCTTGGGACAATGCTTTAACATAGTTCCTAGATAATTGTGACTGATTTTTTTTATGGCCTTCGACCAATCTTGTTGACTTTGCTACATCAAGAATGGTGAACAACTCATCTTCCTCATGGATCCTATCATTTCATTGTTTTGTATCAATATTTGTTCACCATTGACTTTGTATACCAAAACCCTTGAACAATCACTATTTTTTCACTTCCATTACATCTTTGTCCTTCATTTGTTGTTATTGCAACATTACTTACTACTATTCTTACTACACTCTTCACATTCTAAAACAAATCACTATTTTATAACCTTGAGCACATCTTTTTTCTTTGATTGTGAATACCACAATGTTCTTTGACAGTGTACACATCACTATTTTTTGAAACCTCTTTGTTCATTGTCAATCCATCTATAAACACCGATTTTTTTGTATATGTTGTTGTCCTTTAGACATTGAACACCACTACTTCTATACAATGACAATTGTCTTCATAGCACTAATTTTGTCAGTTTGGTTGCTCTTTCTTGTTACTTAATAACAATGATTTATTTTTACTACTTTGTGACCCTCTTCACTTCCCTTAATTCATTTATTGTTTGCATTGAACAATGTTTCGCCCAATCATGCACTATAGCATCAAAAATACTATTTTGATCTTTCTTTCTTTGTCAATAATAGTGCTTTTTTCTTTGAATCATTGTCTTAATTGTTTCATAAATGTATCCCTTTGACTTAGGGGATGAGTTTCTTGTCCTTTTGACAGTGACTATCAATTCTCAACTAATGAAAATTTAAACAACTAATTAATGAATGGTCTCGTATTATTACCTTTTTAGTTTTTAAAGCACAATGTCATGTTTTAATATTGTGTAGTTTTTTTCTCATGTCAAAGTATTCTTTTACTATAAGAACATAATTTATGACCATTTTAGTAACTATTCTAACATCGCTATATGCTTCTGATTTGTTTATCTTGTTTCTTTGTAGTCCTTGGTGCACTTGGGGAAAAGTATGATGAGGCAATGAGAAGAAATGATGTGAGGGCTTGTTACTAGTATGTATGCCCTTTTAATATCAACTTTCAATTTCTTATTTTATATTTCCAAAGGTTCATTGCATTACATGATCTATCTTAAGTTTCCAATTCATTCTGTTTGTGAAGTATTTTCATGCTTGTATTTCAACGCCAAAAGCACAACTTGGGCTGCTAGAGCTTTCTCTTGGAGTTATTCCTAGTTTTGGTGGTAAGTGTTGGCACCTTTCTCTTGGTTGTGTTTGGATGTGCCATATGTAATCCTCAATAGTTTGAATTTCTAAATATTGTTCAAAAACAAGGTTTGAATCATTGAATTTCCAAAGCATTATATTTTTAAATATTTATGAGTAAGGATTGGCACTTTTCTCTCAGATATGTTCAGGAATGCCTTACATCATTCTTCATTATTTGAATATATTTATAAAAAGATGAGGAAATATTGTAATTGTTCATTCATCATTTTTACTAATATTTTATGTGATAATATTGGTATGCTTAATTTGATTATATATATATATATATATATATATATATATATATATATATATATATATATATATATATATATATATATATATATATATATATATATATATATATATATATATATATATATATATATAAACCAAAAATTAGTATTGGTCACTTTTTCGATGTATGAATAATAGTTCTTTCAACGAGAATGCTATGTATTTGATGTCTATTCTGACCAAATGTCATCAAAAGAGAGATGAAATTTCTATGGCATTTTGATGAGAATGCTAAACCCTCGACAATAGTTTGGACCCTAACTCATCACAATTTAGATGGACTTTGGTTGCATAGATAAAAGGTATGATCTATAATTCTTCCAGGTTGAAGTGATTACTTTGATGATGATTCGGTCAATAATTCAACCACTATGGACATCGGAATTTTGATGATGGTTTTTCCTATCATATAATCAATGAAAAAAGACTGACAACAGTTTTGGTCATTTGGTCGACCAATTGGTACCGACAATTTGACTAATCCTCATCGAAAAATAGGCTAAAATTTACTAATGAATGAAGCAAAGATAAAATATCTTTCAAGAGCTATAGATAAGAATAATGATTAGATTATATTCATGCTAACAATTATATGATCAGAAGCCATCAAAGACACATAGTCATAATGTAATCACCATTAAAACAATAAAAAATCTAGGGAAGTTAAAATATTATTCATAATGTTCGGGTATTCAACATTGAGAAAATCATATGAAAGAGTCACACAAAGAACATCACATCAAATCAAGGTATTTGATAAAGTTGTAAGAAGACAATGAAAGACCATAGTGATCATTCGATGGAATTGAGAATAGAGAAATTGACAAAAATATATGGTGCAGTCAAGAGTCATTAACCTCATAGTAGTATATTTCCAAGACATGGAAGTAACTATGTTGTAATCTTTAGTTACAAAGATTAAGGTGATGTTATAGGAAGACATATAGATATGGGTTTGAATTGCAGAAATTCAAACATGGGAACCCTCAAATTTTAGATAACTAGAACAAAAATATGGTAGTTTTTCTTATTTTTAAAGCTAAGAAGGTTTTGTAGGGAGGTCGCCATACCAGGAAAGACCATAAATCTACAAGAAAAAGATCTTCACAAAGCTCCAAAAAATTTCATTCAAGCCCTTGTCTCTAGGTTTGGTGATGCCTCAGAGTTTCCAGAAGCTTACAAAATGCAAAATAAAAGTGTTTCTTTTTTAGGGTTTTGACAACCTTAATGAAAACCGAGTGATAGGATAGCACTTTTACGCTTTGATAAATTTTGTAAAAATTGTCAAATAAACAGGAGCCCGCATGTGTATGATCTTTAGTCCCTTAGGACATTTTATATTTAGATCATATTTATTAAATAATTTATGATGACCATTTAATAAATATGAGTTAAATATAAAATATATGAATCATTTTATTATCTTAGCATTATTTAATATATTTAATATTTATTAAATATAAATATTAAATATGTTAAAAAAATGATAACAAATAAAATGTGTTAACCAAAATGATCTTTGCATGATACAAAATTGTAAATAATAATATTTAAGAATTATGTTATAAAACACTCAAAATTATTAATTATTTTTTCCAACATACAAGGATCTAATTTATAGATTGGGAATTCTGATTTTAGCAAAGGAGAGTTGTTGGGATCCTTTATTCTTGCATGTGCTTAAGAATGTGTATGGAGGGATTTATTTTTCCTGAGAAGGCATATAGTTGATTGTATAGTGGATGGAAACATTATTCATTTTCCTGCACATGCATACATGCCAGAGGGGGGTTTTAGTTTTCTTTTAGATTTAGTGGGAAAATTTTGAGGAGTTATGAGTCGTTTGAGGCTACTTTTGAGTTCATTTTCAGTGATATATCACTTGAGAGGACTTTTGGATCATTTATACTTCAATTACTATCAATTATGTTCTTGATTTCATGGGATTTGTTCTTACATCCAACCCCGTGAGGTTTTGCATGATTTGGGAGAGATTTGAGGATGTTTGGAGTAGTTATACATCAATTTAGAGGGGCAATTGCATACTGATTGAGTTTAGAGGATTGTTTAGGTGGTCAACTTCATGATTCTAGCACTTTAACCCCTCTTTCTCCTGATTTTTCTCTTCTATTTGACCCTTATTGATTCTAGGCCTATATCTAGTATTGTGAGATCATTTTTTAGGGGTTTCGACTTTTAGCCATTATTTAGTAGCTTGCAAATTTTGGCAGGTTGATTGAACACTTGATGGCTTATAGCATATTTTCCTGGTTATTTATATACAAAGACTGATTCTTTCTCAATTATTATTCCATGTCCAAATTCATTGTGAGTGGTTTGATTCAAATATTGTGCTTTACCTTTGTTTAATCAACATCCTTTTAGTATTTTATGTAGAATATGATATCCCATAGTGTAGATCTATGATTGTGTCTTACTTTCTAATGTTGAATCTGAGAAAACATTAGTGTTGTCCTCTATAGATATTAGAATACTAGGACCTGTCATAAGTGTCAATTTTGCAGGGTGTGTCTAATTGAGTTGTGAGTTTGAAGTGTATTTTATGAGTAATTTTGTGAGATTAACCAGATGCAAATCTAATTTTTATTCGGTGAAAAACTTTAGAGTTAGTTTCATTTTTAGGTTTCCTTATATCCCTTTTCCCCATTTAGTTTAGTATAGGTAATAGTGAAAGGAACCAACCTTTTAATCTCAAAGATTTTCTCTCACCATAGGAGATCCATAGCCCAAGAGCATCTAAATGTGTCAACAGGATAGCTGGATTATCATCTCGTTGTAGGCACAATCTTGATTGACAACTATTTTTGGCACGCCCAATGGGACAATTTGGAATGTTTCTATCCAAACCTTTCCACATATTACTAATTTTTGGTGTGAAAATCAGTATTATAACCTTTGGAGGTGGGATCTATGCACACACTTGGTGACTCTGCAAATAAAATTTATTGGTTTTGACAGATCAAGTGCTGGTATGTTCAAACAATTTTATATTTAGGTTTCTAGCTTATTATATGAATATAGATGTTGAATTATTATGGATAGTCTTGTTGGTAAATAAATTGTTCTTTTCAATTTAACTCTCAAATGCCCAAATCTGCGAGAAATAATTTGATACCAAGAGTTGGATAATCTATCATCAGGTTGATAGATTTCCTCTAAATTGAAAGGTACAACTCCCTTATGAATGATATTCAATGAATTTGTTTTATTCTTAAACTAATCAGGTACATTCTTAACCTAAGAATGGAAGAGGAAGACCAAGCCAACCCTAGACAGAACTAACTCAGGTAGTGAAATCAATCCTAAACCTAGCCAACTTCGAGAACCCACACATCTTATGACTTCCCAACATTGGTAATGCAGAATGAATGTTAGTTATACAAAAATAATGTAGAATGAAATGAAAATGAGGATCGACTATTCCAGTTTCTACAATAGAAATGGCTGCAAACAATCCTTATCCACAACACATTCACTATCTGACTCTAAGATGTAAGATAATGCTCAAAACTGACTACAACAATTCTTTGATTGAAAATAATCATAAAAAACCTCCTCAAACTCTCTGATTTAAAAGAAGATCTATCTTTGTCATGAACATAACAAATAATGATTCTTTGATCTTTATTGCTTACAACTTATTGTCAAATCTATTACAAAAAAGTAGAACAAAAACCTCAAATGCATAAAATGAAATGCAAAAAAATAAAAGTTGTCTTCCCTCTACTCCAGCACTCTGACTATTTGCAATAAAAGAAGAACCCACAATCCATCTTAGAATTTACAATAAATACTATCCTCATAGTGACTATTCACTTTCTCTCTCGGTGACTTTTCAGTTACTAAAACTGACTTTTCAATTTCTTACTTATGAATTTTCACATTTTGCCTCTTCATAGCTTTCGAGCTCCTTTATTTTCCCTTTCATATTTAAATCCATTTTGAATATTTCCAAAAAATTTCTTTTCATGCTGCATCAATTGAAACCTTTCAAATTATAAATCTTAAAAAAAATCATTTAAAATGAGATTTCTTTTTGAGAGAAGACCTGCCATATGTCTTTATATCTTCAGATGCTTTCACTGACTCCACTATAATTGCAGTAACCGCTATATGACTTTGAATCGGTCCATGAGTTCAATAAGATTCACTTATTCATTAGAAAAAACAAACAATGGTCTCATATCCTTAACTTTTAACATTTTGATGAATTTGATTAGTGCCTATTCTTTATCAAATAATTTACATGTGCCTACCATGATAATCTGCAACTTCTTGATAAAAGGATGCAAGTGTAAGAAAGCTCTTCATAAAAAATGACATGTGGAAAAAAGTTTGATATCTGCCATAGGGTCTTTTGACACTCGATCATTATCTTTAATTCCATAGCCTTTCAATTTTTTTTATCATCAACATAATTCTCATGACTCATCAATTCATTCATATCACTTTGTATTAGTCGATCATTATTACAAGGGACTTCACTTATGGGCATCTCATTATTAGCTTAGCTTACAAATTGAGCATTCAACATGCATATGCTGAGTGTTCATGTTTTTTGACATTCCTTCCCAGAGATGGAAGTCACTTCACTTCTAAGGAATGGATGTCAATTGCAATAGGAGGAGTCTTCGAGCAATCTTTCATGTCTTCTTCTTTAGTTTTTTCTGTGTCTCCTTGGTTATTTACTTGAGTCATCTCATCATCACCAGAATTTTCATGCTTTCCTTTTTCTTCAAAAGCATAGCCAACACTTCACAATTGTCATATCTCCCGATGACATGTTTTATCGAGTAGTTCCCTGAGAGGTAAACCTCTTCTTATGCTATGAATTTGGTGCCACCGACCATGGGCCTAAATTTTAATCAATCTCATTTAGTGATCGTGTGTTGGGCTTCATCATGTATCATCACAATAGTCAAATTTTCTACCAATATGATGATTTGAAGACTCTTTCTATCGATCTATTCATTTCCAGGCCTACAGTGATCATATTCAAGTTCTCCTTGTTCATCATAGACTTTATTTTGGCTTTGAATTCATACTTTCCTCAATGGGCTTTCCTCCTTGTAATGAATGCCTAGCACTGCTCAAAACAAAATGAAGTCGATCTCATTCAATATTTCTATGAGGCTCAGGTGGCTCAACCATGTATACTTACATGATCATAGTCATCATGATAGCCTTGGCATGCTCTGTCTATAATAGTGCCTTATGGTCGAACTCATCTTGATCGGCACTGTCAGGTCCATTTGGTCTGTAGAGTCGATGGCATTCACTCTATAGGGACTCCTCTATTTGGTTTCTTAATTCTTCCCTTTCTTCACTGAAACCAATGATGGTGCTCTTGTATGATTCGAGTGGTGTTCATATTGGCTCTGAATATACTACTCATCATTTTTGTTGTGCATCCAATCAAATCTTCCTTCTTTCTATTACACTTGGCATTCAATCTTTCCACCGATATTGGGTATCCTATTCATCATTACTACCTGAGTTGGCCTGGTGATGTTCTCAAGCACTCCCATTCACATATAATCATTCTCTGTAATGCAATATTTGAATGATGCTTGGAAGTGTCTTCTCATACCGATTCATTATCAACACAAAACTCATTATCTTCTCTAGCTTTATTGGGGATTATGTGCTCTCATCTTGTATACCTTTGAAATGTGAAATATTCACTTCTTCCACATGAGTGGATACATCCTGATAAACTTGGTGGTCTTGAGCTCACACACTTCATATGGAACTCATCAATGTTCATCACAACGTGGGTTCCTCTGATCAAAATAAGCTAGTCTGATTTTAAATGTTATTTCAATAGAGCTCAAGCTTCATTCCAATGATGTCAATCATTCACTTAAACCATGTTCACCATTGCATGAATTTACATTTCACACTTATGATCCACTGTCTAAGTGAGCTAAGTAGGGTTCAGGATTTCAAACATGGCCTTCTTGGTCCTTTGGAGGAAAATCCCAAATGAAGGATGAAAAATGTAGCAATTTTCCAATTTTCCACTTCATTGTAATGGACACAATTTGATGTCTATTGATTCATGAATTGCATTGAAAGAGTAATCCTGATACTAAGAATCCGTTCCTCTTCACTATGAATCAGGATTTTGCATTTTCCCTTCTTAGGTGAAAAATGAGACTTAAACTTCTCCTTGGCAGAAAATGACCACTGGAGGTCATTTTCCTCTTTCTCTTTGCGGAAAACTCAAAATGTGCTTCTACATTCCAATTCTACTTCTGCATCCCAATTCTACTTTTCTTCTAGGATTTCATTTTGAATCTGTAATTCTGAACCAAGTCAATGAACTTTGAATTAGGGGCGTAGGAAATTTCACATTTGCATTAGAACTTTGATCTTCATCTTTCACAGAAACATTGTTAGGAAAAATGGAGAACACACTAGAGGAAAACAACTTCAAAATTTTTTAAATTGGTGTACTAAAAGTGCACCTACAACTGGCTTTGAATGGGGATTATGTGCTGAAAAGTACATAAAAAATCTAGCATATCTAGCAAAAGACAAGTGCCTTATCCATTGGGCTACAGATTCTAGGCATAAATGAGACAATCAAAGAGCTTCTTTCTGCGAGGGCAAAGGGGAGCAAGGCCCAAAACCAAAACTAAAAACAACTGGAAACACAAAACTAGGAAAAGTTAGGCTAAGCACGCCAAAACTGTAGAAGTGGACTTATTTACAAACAGGTGAGGGAACCTCACCAAAGGAAAAGAGAGCAGGACAAGAATCACACATGACCATTAACTGGAAGGGAGAAGAATGAACCTTTCTAGAAAATAAAATTGTGCTCCAACAAGCTGCACCAAAACCATTTCCCTTTGACGACCTCTTCATTACTGAAAATAAATCCGGAGGCATGCTGAAAATATATGATCCAAAAATATTTTCCAAACAACCAAGCTTCATCATAAATTTTTTATTCTTCCACACTTTCCTATACACCAATTTTCACATATTCAACCATTCTTTGCTGAAGATAATAATAATCACAAACTCTTGGAAAAGATGCTGCAACATACTCACATTCGCAACTTTCAACTTGATCATTTATGGAAATTTTAGAATCAAAATCATGACTGAAATAGCATGAGTCTTCTCCACACATAGGGTCAATCCAAAATGAAACAACTTTATCATCCTTTGTATCTATCAAGTTCAAAAAATCTTTATCTAAATTCAAAGCTTCAATACCTAGATCATCTGTAGAAGAAGAATCACACTCGGCAGGCATCAAGGTTTGATTTACCTCCGTTTCATGATAGAGAAAAATATAATCTGGCTCTTTATCCTCTTCATGATGTTGCAACACTTTATCAACCAAAGAAAAGCCCTGCTCAAACTTTTCTCTTGCAACCACCTCCTCAACCACATTTTCAGACTTAGCATGATTATCATCAAAACATGATTTAGGTTTGTTTTTAATACCAATTTCTTCAAGAAGACCTAGCTTTGTATTCTTTTCAAAATAAAATGATTCTAACATAGGATCCTCATAAACTTGTGCATATTGAAAATCATCCTTAAAAATATCTTCTTCAAACTTAAAAGCTTCATATTCCACTTGCATACTAATCAAAGGATATTTTCAAAAGGAACTTCATGTAAAAAATCACTACTATTTTCATCGAATATAAAATCTTCAACAACAAGAGGAAAAGAAAGCATAGATAGATTTTCTTTTTCAATTTCACTTACTATTCCTTTGCTGTTGTCAATGCTCTCATTCATTGAAAATTTTGCTTCCGAAAACTGGGGTACCTCTTGCTTTCCAAGAACCAAACAATTGACTGATATTGGCTCCTCATTTACTAGTTTTTCTTTAGGCATATTTGTTGAAACAAGTTTCTTTCTTCTTTGGTCTTGGACATTAAAATATCTTTGGTGTACACACCTTAACAATAGAACATATTGATGATCTTCAAAAGAATTTAATCCCTTTCCTTCAGCTTCTGAAATACTTTCTTTAAATGTCATCCAAAGGAATTGTAAGTTGGGATCACTCTCAGCATTTATTTCTTCAAATGTGGGTTTCCTTCTGATTTGTTTTCTTGACTAAAATTCTTGTTCACTCAAGACTGAAAAATTATAAGAAACAAAATCAGGTGGAACTTCCAAAATTTTATCATCATCCACCTTCAATTCTTCATTCAGTTGCAACACCCTTTTCTCGCAATGCTACAATAACTTCATTTTCACTTCCAGCTCTTTCATCTTGTGATACTTAGTACAAACACTTCTCCATAACAGAACTGGTACATGGTCTTCTTTAATGCTCAAATTCATTTTTCTTCCCTGAGTGATGCTTTCTCTAAAAGCATCAAACAAACCACACAATACTGGATCACGAGTTTGGTGAAGTTCTATAAAGGAAGGATCCAGCCTCTTCCCTTTGACAACTTTAATAGGCATGGTCTTTTAAGTCAGATTTGTCAATCTCCTACAAGTAGAGATAATAATAGGTCTGAAAATGAAAGCACTAGACTCTTCAACCAAAAACTATAAGAATCAAAATAGAGTCTCCAATCTCCTGTAGTAGAGATAATAATAAAAACTAAGGAAACAAATTATGCACTAATCTTCTTTTTTTCTTCCTCAACAGAGTCACCAAAAATTTGTTGGTAAATAGATTGTTCTTTTCAATTTAACTCTCAAATGCCCAAATCTGAAAGAAAAAATTTGATACCAACAGTTGGATAATCTATCATCACATTGATAGATTTCCTCTGAATTGATAGGTACAGCTCCCTTATGAATGATATTCAATGATTTTTTTTTATTCTTAAACTAATTAGGTACATTCTTAACCTAAGAAGGGAAGAGGAAATCTAAGCCAACCCTAGATAGAACTAACTCGGGCAGTGAAATCAATCCTAAACCTAGCCAACTTTGAGAAACAACACATCTTATGACTCCCCGACATTGGTAATGTAGAATGAATGTTAGTTATGCAAAAACAATGCAGAATGAAATGAAAATAAAGATTGAATATTCTAGTTTCTACAATAAAAATGGCTGCAAACAATCCTTATCCACAACACATTCGCTATCTGACTCTAAGATGTAAGATAATGCTCAAAACTGACTACAACAATTCTTTGATTGAAAATAATAAGAAAAACCCTCCTCAAACTCTCTGATTTAAAAGATCTCTCTTTGTCATGAACATAACAAATAATGATGCTCTGATCTTTATTGCTTACAACTTATTGTCAAATATATTACAAAAAAGTAGAACAAAAAACTCAAATGCATAAAATAAAATGCAGAAAATAAAAAGTTGTCTTCCCTCTACTCCAGCACTCCGACTGTTTGCAGGAAAAGAAGAACCCACAATCCATCTCATAATTTACAATAAATACTATCCTCATAGTGACTATTTAGTTTCTCTCTCGATGACTTTTCAGTTACTAAAATTGACTTTTCAGTTTCTTACTTATGACTTTTCACATTTTGCCTCTTCATAGCTTTCGAGCTCCTTTATTTTCCCTTTTTCACATTTTGCCTCTTCATAGCTTTCGAGCTCCTTTATTTTCCCTTTCATATTTAAATCCATTTTGAATATTTCCAAAACTTTTCTTTTCATGCCGCATCAATTGAAACCTTTCAAATTATAAATCTTAAAAAAAATCATTTAAAATGAGATTTCTTTTTGAGAGAAGACCTGCCATATGTCTCTATATCTTCGGATCCTTTCACTAACTCCACTATAACTGCAGTAACCACTATATGGCTTTGAATCAGTCCACAAGTTCAATAAGAGTCACTTATTCGTTAGAAACAACAAACAATGGTCTCATATCCTTAACTTTTAACATTTTGATGAATTTGATTAGTGCCTATTCTTTATCAAATAATTTACATGTGCCTACCACGATAATCCACAACTTCTTGATAACAGGATGCAAGTGTAAGAAAGCTCTTCACCGAAAATGACATGTGGAAAATAGTTTGACATCTGCCATAGGGTCTTTTGACACTCGATCATTATCTTTAATTCCATAACCTTTCAATTTTGTTTATCATCAATAGAATTCTAATGACTCATCAACTCATTCATATCACTCTGTATTAGTTGATCATTATTACAGGGGACTTCACTTAGGGATGTCTCATTATCAGCTTAGCTTACAAATTGAGCATTCATCATGCACATGTTGAGTGTTCATGTTTTTCAACATTCCTTCCTGGAGATGGCAGTCACTTCATTGCTAAAGAATGGATGCCGATTGCAACTAGAGAATTCTTCGAGCAATCTATCATGTCTTCTTCTTTAGTTGTTTCTGTGTCTCCTTGGCTATTTACTTGAGTCATTTCATCATCATCGGAATTTTCATGCTTTCCATTTTCTTCAAAAGCATAGCCAACACTTCACAATTGTCATATCTCCTGATGACATGTTTTACTGAGTAGTTCCCTGAGAGGTAAACCTCTTCTTATGCTATGAATTCAGTGTCGCCGATCATGGACCTAAATTTTAATCAGTCTCATTTAGTGATCTTGTGTTGGGCTTCATCATGTATGATCATGATAGTCAACTTTTCTACCAATATGAGGAGTTAAAGGCTCTTTCTACCAAGCTATTCATTTCCATGCTCACAGTGATCATATTCAAGTTCTCCTTGTTCATTGCAGACTTTATTTTGGCTTTGAATTCATACTTTCCTCAATGGGCTTTCCTCCTTGTAATGAATGCCTGACACTACTCAAAATAGAATGAAGTCAATCTCATTCAATATGTCTATGAGGCTTGGTTGGCTCAATAATGTCTACTTACATGATCATAGTCATCATGATAGCCTTGGCATGCTATGTCTATAATAGTGTCTTGCCTATGGTCGAACTCATCTTCATCAGCACTATCAGGTCCATTTTGGCTATAGAGTCGATGGCATTCACTCTATAGGGACTCCTCTATTCGATTTCTTAATTCTTCCCTTTCTTCATTGAGACCAGTCATGGTGCTCTTGTATGATTCGAGTGGTGTTCATATTGGCTCTGAATCTACTACTCATAATTGACATCATGCATCCAATCAAATCTTCCTTCTTTCTATCACACTCGGCATTCAAGCTTTCCACTAATATTGGGTATCATGTTCATCATCACTACCTGAGTCAACCTGGTGATGTTCTCAAGTGCTCCCATTCACATATAATCATTCTCTGTAATGCAATATTTGAATGATTCTTGTAAGTGTCTTCTCATACCGATTCATTATCAACACAAAACTCATTATCTTCTTTGGCTCGATTGGGGATTATGTACTCTCATCTCGTATACCTTTGAAATGTGAAATCTTTGCTTCTTCCACATGAGTGGATATGTCCTGATCAACTTAGTGGTCTTGAGCTCACAGACTTCATATGAAACTTGTCAATGTTCATCACAGCGTGGGTTCCTCTGATCCAAATAAGCTAGTCTAATTTTAAATGTTATTTCAACAGATCTCGAGCTTCATTCCAATGATGTCAATCATTCACTTAAACTGTGTTCACCATCACATGAATTTACATTTCACACTTATGATCCACTGTCTAAGTGAGCTAAGTAGGGTTCAAGATTTTAAACATGGCCTTCTTGGTCCTTTGGCAGAAAATCCCAAATGAAGGATGAAAAGCGTAGTAGTTTTATAATTTTTTGCTTCACTATAATGGACATGATTTGATGTTGATTCATTCATGAATTGCATTGAAAGAGTGATCCTGATACTAAGAATCTGTTCTTCACTATGAATCGGGATTTTGCATTTTCCCTTCTCAGGCAGAAAATGAGACTTAAACTTCTCCTTGGCAGAAAATGACCACTGGAGGTCATTTTCCGCTTTCTCTTTGCGAAAAAATCAAAAAGTGCTTCTACATTCCAATTCTGCTTCTGCATCCCAATTCTTCTTTTAT
The DNA here is from genome assembly GCA_027943335.1 of Chamaecyparis obtusa. NCBI lineage: Eukaryota > Viridiplantae > Streptophyta > Pinopsida > Cupressales > Cupressaceae > Chamaecyparis > Chamaecyparis obtusa. The sequence goes on from BSBK01005481.1 coordinate 515,953, forward strand.
TCTGAGATTTCATTTTGAATCTATAATTCTGAACCTCGAGTCAATGAACTTTGAATTGGGGGCGTAGGAACTTTCACATCTGCATTAGAACTTTGATCTTCATCTTTCACAGAAATGTTGTTACCAAAAATGGAGAACACACTAGAGGAAAACAACTTCAAAAGTTTTAAAATTGGTGTACTAAAAGTGCACCTACAAGTTTGAATATTCACCTTCATATTATGAGGGAAATGTTCATGAGGCTCCTTATCAGCCATATACACATAGTCAAAATGTTGGTTTTTATCCCAATGGTCCTATAAAAATAGTTTATCCGAATACTTAAGATGTTTATCAGCCCAATATTTTTACTCAATCTCCTAATTAGCCTCAAGTATCCTCAAATTCAACATGAAATCTAAGAGTTTAAAGAGCTTAAAAAATAGAATGATAGTATGCAATATATATTGCATGATTTCACCAAGTAGATAGATGAACTTAATAGGGATCAAGAAATCCAATCATAGCTCGAGGAATGTTTTTATCAAGCTTATCTTAACAAGAAGGATGAGTTGGCTCATTAAGCCCATTTTCATTAGAGGAAATGCAAGTAAAATACAATGAGATGAGTAAATTCTATGGAAATGATTCGACTGGAATAAATAAACAAAATGATGAAATATTTGCATGTGGGCTAGAAGCACATAAAGAGGATCACAAAAAGGAGTTACGAGCCCAAATAGAGGAATATGAGAAGAAGTTGATAGATGAAAAAGATCTGATAAAGACCCTAGTTTCTAAAGTCATCAAGCTTGAGCAATCACAATCAATTTCTCTTCCTTCATTAAAAGAAGTTGTACTGATTCAGGAAGCTTGTCCAGTTGGTACTTTTTGCAATCCAAATTTTGGAAAAGAGATTCCTACATTCAGTCCAATATGCTTGGTAGAAGATGCTCATGTACTTGAGTGAACATATCCTATTAAATTTTAGGAGTAACCTATAGATAAGCCTATTTGTCTTCAAATAACTCCACTAATTGCATAAGTTTGTCTAGCAAGTTCTATTGAATCTCAAGAGGACTATTCTACTGAAAAGAACAAGAGTTGTCTGAGGTAAATTAGGAGAAAAGTGCAACATAATATAGTAGTCAGGTATAGTGAGGCATAGAGAAACAAAATGAGGGTCAATGATATGAAAGGGAAAGGAGAGGATTTGAAGAGGATCTTAATCATCAAATTGTTTCTCAAGGGGATAAATGCAGATAAAGCTCACTAAGCAATAGTTTTCCAAGCACAAGATCCCAAGTTTCAGGCAAGATCCCACAAAGGAAAAGCCTAAAAAAATTTCTTGTCCATGTTTCATAAAGCCTATTCAAGAAAAAGAGCATGGTCTTCAACAAGTAAATCCATATAAGAAAATCATTTATGAGTCTCATCCAATTCTAGATGTTCTTGATCAACATATAGAGGAGCTTCATCCATTTTATTTTTCAAGTTTTAAAGATTTCCTCCCTAAACAACAAGTTGAGATTTATAGATCAGATTTTACACAAGAGGTTGCTAAAGGTTTTCCTGATTTGTTTGAAGAGCTTCTATTTTTAGTGAATGAGAAAAGTATTGTCATTCAAAGTATAACCATAGTAGTTTTAGAAGCTAAAGACATTGAGAAACTTAATGTTTTGGTCATTCATGAGAGCTGCAATGAGGTAAGTAACAATCCTCCTCTATGTAAATATGAAAATATGGATGACGAAGCTTCTTTTTTACCTTGAAATATTTATGATAGAATTAAATGCATGTCATTCATCTTCAAATGAGATAAATCTTATACAACAAGTTGTTTTCAAGGAAATAGTTGTTGACTCTCAAGTGCAAGTTGATTTGTCTTTTGAGATTCCTATATTTGGTAGTAATAATGAAGAAAATGCTTACGAACTAACATATTTGTTAAGTTCTAATTAGTAAGATCCTAAGCATGAGGTTGACAGGATGTCGATCCAAGAGAAGACAAGTAAAACTGACATTGAGGAGAGGTTCCAAGAATATGATATGGACACAGATTTGGCTCAAGAAGTGGAGGATCATAAAATCAAATATTGTTAAGAGGCTTGTGATCATCATCAAACAATTGATAGAGTTGAAATCAATAGTAAAAATAAAATTTATTATCACGAGAGGCTGTCCAATCAGGTATCTCTCAAGGATGGATTCAGAGCATGAGGTTCTAGTTGCAGAGAAGCATATTCAACCTGGGTACATGAATTCCAAACCAACATTTGTTCTAATCAAAATCAAAGGATATGTGATCTGATCTATGATTTTCAAGACAAGCTTCAGGAGCTTCTGATTTTTCCAGTTATATTTCATATCTTTACAATTGTTTGTATGCATGCATCTGATTTGTTATTGGTGAGAAAGGGGAGAAATTTTAATTAATCAATTAATGGAGGTATCTTAGATCCTAATGATTGGTTATCTTATGTATGTTAGTTTTTTCCTAGTTTCAGATTGCTTCCTCCAAGAGTGGTTTAGCATAATTTAATCATCTGGCTTGTAGTTGGTTGTTAAGTTATTTTCTATGTGTTAGAAGGAAATAAAAAGAGGGTTTTTATCATGCATAGTAGAAGCATAAACAAATGTAGATAATATAAGGGATGAGTTTTATCTCATTGCATTACATTAGCCACACTCCCTCAGGCTTCTTTTATAAATCATTGTAAGGTTTCAATTTCTTTTTTAGTTAGTTGTAGAGGAAAGAGCCTTAACCTGGTCAAAGAAATCATACTACCCCAAGAGAATGCACATCAAATCATATATGAGCTGAAAATATCACTGTCTCATGTCATAAAAATTTATCACAGACAATCCTAATGGCTTTTATTAGGTTAAAACTCTTTCTTTTTTTTAGTTGGTTTGGTGTTTTTCAGTTTTCATTGTGTGTTTTAGTTTTAGTTTAGAGAATGTTTTTAGTTTCCTAATATGGAGATTGACTCTATGCCCAATAGAATGCAAAAGGAAGTTGGAATGCTTCTGTGTAGCAAGGAAACACCCCTGATATGTTGCCATAAATGTTACCAATTTTTGCATCTAGCTCTATTAGAAGAGCTAGGTCGCTGATTAACTAGGTGAAAGGTACGTTTGGTTCATTTTAAAATTTAAATTTTAGCAGAATGTTTAAATTGAAATTGGGAAATGTAGAAAGGAAAGAACATGTCATTTGATTTTTAAAAGAGAATATTACATTTATCAACAAAATTGTTTACAAAGCATAGTATTTCAAATACATTCGCAATACACAAGTTCTTTTATTTCAGTACAAAAGAAGAGAAACTGAATGGATCCACACAAGCCATGGATTAAGCTCTAAAAAATAATGCATGAAAGTTAAAAAAATATTAAATTCAAGAGGAGAGATAAGGTTTGGATCCGTCGTTGCCTGAGGGGTAATGATAGACTGGTGTGTTGGCATTCGGGGCAGCCAGTTTCCAGGAGTTGCTTCCAGATCTTGGAGGTTCTTACAAGAGATGGTAAAAAATGGTGTTAGTCTCAAAAGACTAAGAAATGGAAGGTCTAAACCCCTATCTCTAATATTTGACTTCCATACAAAGCACATTCAGATCAAAGCAGAAAGATAAAAGCATTATGAAGAAAAATTAATCAAAGCTTCATATTTTTAACTAACAGGTTTGTTTTCATGTCCAATGATAGATCATTAAGATATTTTACATGTGCATATAATGATAATAAACATATTTAAATCATTTAGTTACTAGGGAAGCATCTATCAATAATACAAAGTATTATACCCATTTGAAGAACAATAAATAGTCTATTAGGTAAGGAAATCACAACATGGATCAGGTCAAAGAAATGAACTTATTGATATTGTATTGAAGTTATGAAGTCAATACTACTATCAACATATCCTCCCATTGAAAATCATTCTTAAGATCAAGAAGTAGTGAAGTGGTATAAGGAGCATAAAAGGAGTAAACATCATATATATTTCAAGATATATACCTTGGAATAATGATTAGATTGCATTCATGCTAATAATTATATGATCAAAAGCCATCACAACCAAATAGTCATAATGTAATCAACATTAAAATAATAAAGAAGGTAGGGAAGTCAAAAGAGTATTCATAATGTTCGAGTACTCAACATTTAGAAAATCATATGAAAGAGTTACACAAAGGCCAACATCACATCAAATCAAGGTATTGAATAAAGCATTACGAAGACAATGAAAGACTAGAGTGATCATTCAATGGCATTGAGAACAAAGCAATTGAAAAAAAAATATGGTGCAATTAAGAGTCATTAACCTCATAGTAGTATATTTCCAAGACAAGGCATATAACTATGCTACAATCTTTAGTTACAAAGATTAAGGTGATGTTACAGGAAGACATACAAATATGGGTTTGAATTATAGAAATTCAAACATGGGAACCTCAAATTTTGGATAACGAGAACAAAAATAGGGTAGTTTTTCTTAGTTTTAAAGCTCAAAAGGGTTTACAAGGAGGTCAACATACTAGAAAAGACCAGAAATCTGTAAGAAAAATATCTTCACAGAGCTCCAAAAAATGTCATTCAAACCCTTGTCTCCAGGTTCGATGGTGCCTCAGAATTTTCAGAAGCTCACACAATGCAAAATTAAAGTTTTTCTTTCTTTAAGGTTTTGACAACCCTACTGCAAACTGAATGATAGGATAACTTGTGTGTGCTTCGATAAATTTTGTAAAAAAATGTCAGAAAAATAGAGGCATGCGAGTGTATGATCTTTAGACCCTTCGGACATTTTATATTTAGATCATACTTATTAAATGTTTTATGATGACCATTTATTAAATATGAGTTAAATATAAAATATATGAATCATTTTATTATCTTATCATTATTTAACATATTTAATATTTATTAAATATAAATATTAAATATGCTAAAAAATGATAATAAATAAAATGTGTTAATCAGAAGGATCTTTGCATGATATACAATTGTAAATAATAATAATTTGACAATTATGTTATAAAACACTCAAAATTATTAATTATTTTTCCAAGATACAAGGATCTAATGTTGAGTTACCTAATGGTTGGTTGCATGGGTAGTTGAGATTGACAAATTGAGAGTTCTAATTTTAGCATAGGAGAGTTGTTGGGATATTTTATTCTTGCATGTGCTTAATAATATGTATGGGGGGATTTATTTTTCCTGAGCAGACATAGAGTTGATTTTACAATGGATGGAGGTTTTTTCATTTTCCCACATATGCATAGAGGTCAATGTTACTATAACTAATGGTGATGATGATGAAGACCGACTGAGATCAGAGGTATACAAGATTTTAGAATGATTAGATCAATTATTATCTTGTCATTGATGTCAAATAATTGATATTTGATTTATATTGTGTTGCCATATCATTCGGAGTATGATATAAGTTGAATGAGTTAAGAAGAAGAAGTGAAATTTTGTGAAGTTGAAGAAATTAATTGGGCAACTGATACAATTTAGATAATATTAAGATTATGTTGATATAATTTTTTTCTACCAAACATGTGATTATATCAAATTGGTAAAGAAGATTAGTCAAGTTGGTAAGAAAAATAGTTTGGTTATAGAGCCAAAAAAGTCATTCGATAAAAGGAAAATGTAATCACCCAAAAATGGTCATCTAGACTATTAGCCCCTTTCTAGCATTATTCGCTAAATTCATCAATTTCTTATTCTTGATCAAATCCTAATTCTATCATTTATTCATTTATATTATATGGATTAACCATTTTATCCTAAGTCTTTATTTAATTAAAAATAATACCCTCCTCTTTTATTAAATAAAAAGCCCCACTTACCCCTTTATCATAAGTTGCACAAGTAAAGCATTATTCCTATTTTATAAATAAGAGGAAAAGGTTTTTTGTCTCACATGAGGCATAAAAGTCAACACTTGTTTCTCATTGGAGGAGACTTGTGCACATGGATTGCTCCCACTTTCTAACTCCACCCTTGATCAAATCTTTTGCCTCTTGATCTCCATGGTCCATTTATCTTTAAAAGGAAAGCTCTCTTCTCATTCTACGATCCCCATTCTTGATACTAATCTTATGATGCAGGTTTTCTTGGTGACATTGGAGCTTTGGAAGAACTTGTTGCATTTTAGTCTTCATACTTGCATTGTAGCTTAGTTTTCATAGCATTCTTAGCTTAATTTCCTTTCATGTTTTTAGCTTAATTCACATAGTTTAATTAGTAAAGGCTTGTAACACTCTCATTTCTATAGCTTAGTTGCATTCTCATTCTATCATAGCTTGCATTGCATTTTCATTGTGATTCTTGAAGACATTGGCATTCTTGCCCTTGTCTCTTTGAATCTCCCATTGCATGGTTTACTAGCAAGGTTGCATGTTTCATAGCTCTAGTTGAGAGCCCTCTAAACACCCTTGCACTCCATGCCTAGGGAGCTCTAGTTCTCTTTTCAAGGTTTCCAATCCATGGATGCTTTTGGAATCAATGGATTAGAGAAGTGCACATTTTGAGTGTACATTTTTGGTGCCCACTGTGAGGCAGAACACCTCTATTTTGCATTTCTTTTCTTGCATTTCCACTTCATTTTCGTCACTGTTTCGGCTATTCTTTTGTACTTTCTAACAAAGTATCATATGATAGTTTCTTACATAGCTATGCAATACTTTGCCAGTCAAAAGTATCATGTGACCATACAGAACTCTGTTGCGCAGCTATACAGTACTCTATCACCTGGAAATGGTGTGAATTGTCATATAGAACAAAAGTATCAAACTATTATACTGCAAAGTATTGTGCGAACTTTTTTTTGATAGCAAACTATCACCCAGGTCTGGAAGTGACTATTTTCAATTCTTTTATCTTCTCAGATTCAAATTTTTCTTCTTTTTGCTTTTGATTTGTTGTGTTAGAACAAAGGTTTACTTGCAGATTATACCTAGTTTTATTGTACTAACTCTTGTGGGCCTAACGAGTTGTGCCTGTAGGTGTGCCCTAGTTGCTTGCATAATTTTCTAAAAGAATGCATGTTAAAGATTCAAATGCACAAGGGATACTAATCTTTCTTGCAGGGCTACCCAAAGCATAAAAACCCCCAAGTGCTTGTTCTTTCTTTCATTTTTAAGTGCGGCATTATACTAGTTCATTTTTTCTTAGGAACTTAATATCTAGTCATTAGATTCTTTTGGTGGTAGGAGAGTATGCTCTTCACCCTTGTGGTGAACCAGAAATCTTGACCCATCTTTAGATTTCAAAAGCAAGAGGGTTAATTGAACATTGCTTGGTGTGTTTGGGAAAAGCTTTTGAGATAGGAGAGTATGCTCTTCACCCTTGAGGTGAACCATAAATCTTGACCCTCAAAGGTTGATCCACTTCTTGTTTAATATAGAATCCTTTAGAGGGCCTGCTCTAGAGCAATCAAGAGGAACAACCCAAGTGGGGACAAGCTAATACCCAGCTATTCTGACCCACTATAAACTCAAGGCTATCAAGGAAACAAAACTTTGGTAGATGTAATACTTGTCTTCGCTTAGTGTGAGTACTTGTGGGATTGTGACCATGAGAAAAATGCTAAACAAGAATGCTTAAGGTACTCTTGTGGCTACAAACTCTGTTACTTGCTGCAAGGCAGGGAGTCCCTTTGGGGAGCAAGAGGGGTATTGCAAACGGAAGTCCTTATTATGAACCTTAGATAGAAGCTACCTAATTTTTCCACTCAACATCTTGGTGCAAGGATCGATCCTAGTGGACTACCCAGATCACCCCAAGATTTTACACTCACCATTTGTGTTCCTTTGGTTGTGTCATTGGCACTTCCATGACAAAGTCAATATCTATTGTGGGCAACCACTTTGTGTGAGGCAATGGGACATCAAGTGTGGGCTAAGTTGTTGAGTATTGAGCCTTTGTCCTCTTAAGCTAGCAAGTTCTTGAATTGTCTTCGTTGTGATCTACCCATGTAAATGTTTTAAAACATCAAACATCACGGTAGTGTTCATAGGATTTTTTCACTTTGATATCCCAAGTGCATGTCTTGGAAAGGTTTCTTTTGTCCTTGTCCAAGTGTTTTATGACACGTTTAATCCCTCACTATTTGAAAACTTATCTGTTTTCTACTATTACTACATTCTAAACTGAGAAATTGAACTTACCAAACTACAACTTTGATTGAATTACCTTAAAAACTAAGTTTTTACACATTCACTGGTCAAATATCATGCGATACTAAACAATCATCGCACCACTTTCTTGAGTATTATTGTGTGATAGTTCATTGCTAAACTTGTATCATATGAAAGTTATACACTGTATCACATCAACTACCTAGTTACTGTCACACTACTTTGTGCAAAATATCATTTGGCCCAATTGTATCATCCTGCTATTCTGTGAATTATCGTACAGAGTCATTTTGCTATCTTACTGCTATCTGCAATCCAGAGTTGTCAAAATTGAATTTTAGTCTGTCACAAAGTGTCCTTTCCTATTCTTACCTAAATCTGGCATGTTATTTGCATGTCTAAGTTTGTTCTAGACTTAAAAAAATGAGTTAAAACTATTGGTTTTGAGTCTATCAAATGCTACTTTTGATCACTTGTCATACTACGATTACCTCTCTAGCTATTTGCTAATCGAGCTTCTTGCTCATATCTTGGCTTGAGTCAATTGACTGCTATAAGTTCTTGAGGACCTTTGACCAGCCATCTCTATTTTTCTATCTTGACAAGTGATCTTTATTGGCTTTGCTTATCTCAAAATCTAAGAAACTTTGCCTTGTTCTATTAGTCAAACAACATTCCTTTTCATGCCAGTTACAACTCGGTCTTAGTTTGAGAAAGGGAATCACCCTTCACTCAACTATACACAATTTCCCTCTCCTACAAGATGCTCATGAGTGCTAGTTAGTGATGATAGTTCTATTCCAGACAAATCTAAGGATTCCAAGGTCACCCTATGGTATAAAGGAGGCTTTCTCTTTTCTACATTCAAGGCCCCCAAAAGCACAGATAGTGTCTCACTCACCATGACTGAACAAGAGAAATATCACCGTTTGCAAGAACACTTTGAGAAAAGAGACAACCAAGCAGACCTAGATAAAGAGTATAATAAAAGCTTAATGGATGCTACTAGGCACATGACTTCAAGATGCATGTCTCATGATCAAGCCGAGACTAGTGGCCATGAAAATTGATTTTTTTTGGTAATAGAGGCAATCATGGTAACAATACACCACCAAGGTCCCCTCCAAGATAGACTTTTGCTGCACCTCCTTCACCTCCTAGACCTCCTCCCTCTCATCATGAGGAAGAAGCTATTGATGATGTGTCTAGTGAAGAACTTATGAGGTTTGAACAAGATGAAGCTTCCCAACGTTCGATGCATAAACTATTGGAGTGTAATGGAGATTAATATTTTCAATACATGACTTCTAGAGGATACAAGTTCCCTCCTATTTATGATGCTCATCAAATCATTCAAGAAAGAGTACCAACTAAATTGGAAATCCTCAGAGAGGAACTACAATGAATGAATCAACATCTTGCTCGACTAGTAATAGAAAAGGAACCTCCAAAGATCTCTTTTGTAGAATCTATTTGTGCTCTTCCCTTTGATAGGAGTCTATACATGGTCCCATTTCCTAGGGATATTGAGGTTCCCAAATATGATAAGTATGATGGAAATGGTGATCCCCATGACCATGTGCATCATTTTTACACTCTTAGCATGGACTTCCTTCACAAGGACACATTTCTACTATGGTTGTTCCCTAGGAGCTTAAGAGGACAAGCTCCGGAATGGTTTGCAAAATTGACAACTCCTCTTAAGACCTTTGATGAGTTGGCTAGGTGCTTCACTCAACATTACTCATACAACATTCAACAGCCTATTACCATGATAGATCTAAGTGCTCTCAGGCAAAATCAAGGTGAATCATTCACTATCTACTTCCAATGTTGGAGTTCATTATATTCTCGATATCCTTGTCAACTACCCGAGAGGGATGAGATCAACATCTTTGTCAATAAGCTTGTTCTTGAATTGCATTATGATCTAAGGAAACAACTATTTTCCTCTTTCAATGACATGGTTGAAAGTGCATACCGTATTGAGGATGTTTCCATAAGGAAGGGGGTATTTTCATCAACAAAGACACCAGAGGTAATGGAAAGGACAAGAACAGACCCTGGAACAAAAATAAGTATGTTGTCAATGATGGGGTTGTGGATGTTCCTAAGGCTAAAGAGCCAAATTTCCACCTCTCCAATGCTATCTACATAGCTAAGCAACAAGAGGCTGCCAAAACTCAAGGTGCACCAAAACCTCAGTATGTAGACAAACCCAAGAAGACATATCAACAATGAGTCTACACCAAGTTGGCTAAACCTTATGATGTGATTCTTAAGACCTTGGTTACCAACAAGTATCTTACACTTCCTGACAATTCTCATCCCTTTAATCCACCAGTTAAGCCTGATTGGTGGAGAGAGGATCATTTCTGCAATTATCATAGAAACAAGGGACACAACAAAGATAATTGTTTCAAGCTTAAGGATGTTATTCAAGATCTTATTGATGGAGACATAGTTCTCACAGATAGCTTGGTTAAAAATTTTGATCACAAGGCCTTCAAAACCCCTCTACCTGAGTATGAAAATGGGGAGGCCTCTCAAGAAAACAAGAAAAACCATGATGCAAAGATCAATTATACATATACTAACAATGCACTTGTGATCAACATGGTAGAGCCTGTTGAGAGTGTTTTTATGATGAGGTCTCAAGGTACTAGTGATGACAATCATGATACACCTAAGTTGGTCTTGCAAAATCTTGGTGGTTTGTCTTCCCAAAGTGAGACACTGAATGTTTTTACTAGGGGGAAAGCCAAAATTGTCCTTAAAACTGCTCATGATCCTAAACAAGTGTCATCTTCCAAACAAGCAACTCCCACAGCCATATCTAGCTATGATCTTGTTCACTAGCTGTAATGAACACCGGCCCAAATATCCATTTTCAAGTTCCTTGAGCTATCCCCTTTGCACAAAGAGATCCTTGAAAAGGCTCTATGCACAACAAATGTTCCCAATAACATTGATCCAGATAGGTTCCAAGCTATGGTCAACCATATCTCATCTCCTCACTATCTCTCATTCTCCACAAAGGATGACACGTCCCTTAGTCACCCACATAATCTTGCTTTGCATATCGAGGTCCATGTCTACCATACTCGAGTCTACCGAGTCCTGATAGACAATGGTGTAGAGTTAAATATCATTTCCTTTCATGTTGTGTAATAATTGGGACTATCTAAATTTTTCATAGATCCTAGGTAGAAGATCACTATCAAAGCATATGATGAAGTGGAGAGGTCTTCAAAGGGTCTTATTGTCCTTCCTGTCCAAGTGGGTCCAGTTGTGAAGGATATTGTGTTTCAAGTATTACACATCCCACTCACATACAACATTCTTTTGGGTCATCCTTGGATCCATGACATGAAATATGTTCCTTCTACATACCATCAATGTGTCAAGTTTCAATACAATGGAGCTGAAATTGTGATTCCTGGGGACAATGTTATTGCTATCAATAATCTCACTGTTGGTGAGATGTTTACCCCACAAAATAAACCTTCTCATGATCCTAGTGTGTCCATTATTTTTGCTGAACATAAATTGAAAATGATGAGTATTCGTATGGGTGAGTATACATTGGATTCTATTTCTGCTATGCCTAAATCTCCTAAGTCATATGGTAAACCTTCAGACAAGGTGAAGCCTTCCGCTTTCACCATGATAGTTTTTGGTACCTTTGTCCACTTGTCCATACCCTTAAAGGCAAAAAAAGAAGAAAAAGTTGTTAGGCATTGTATCTATAAAGAGGAAGAAGACACTACGACAGTTGCTACTCCCATCTCTCCTAGACGCTATGGCAAAGGCTACACATTTTTGTAGCAAATGGGCTATCAAGTTCAAGGACCTTTAAACAATAATGGACATGCCCTAGTTGAGCCTTTGATTCATACTGATGGTCGACATGCTAAGGATACCATGGGTCTAGGATATGGTGCCAAAGATGACCCTCTTGAATGTTCCATAACTACTCCCATGATTAGTGACTCAGACATAGATATGGATGAATCACCACTTTACACTATGGCCCACATGGGAGATGGTCTTCCTTCTACTTCACTCCTTTGGGAAGAAGAATACATGCCTACTGATGATGTAGCTGAAGCCTCTATGTCTAGAGACAATATGCATAATAAATTTGACCCCAGAGATAGGCAACGTAGAAATATCATGTGGTTACTAGAAAGAGAAGATCTCACAAATAATGGCACAGGTGCTTCTACTTCTTGATGTCCTAAACCTTTTTGGTGCAAACATCCCAATCAAAGTTCAACAATAGATTCAAATGAGTACAAATGGGATATTCTCTCAGATAGATCTTCTACAGTGGATATGGAAGTTGATGTGATTCATACTTATAGTGCCTAGCCCAATGTAGTTGACGAGTCTCATGTAGGGTCTGATGAGTTCGGTCTGCGTATTGCTTTAGTGAGCCACATTGGTCCTTCTATGACAAATCTAGATATCGATACTTTTGGAGCCCACTCTATAGGCTTGACTTCTCTCGTCACCAGAGATGATACCTACTGCATCAATAACCTTGAACCAGTCACTTGGCTTCCTCTTATGCACTTAGATCTCATAGACTAGTCCTCCTAGGATCAATAACCTACATTACCTTCTTTCCAAAATGACTATGAGATCACTTGTTACCTCAATGATGTTGAACCTATCACCTCTTCCACCAGTGAACTAATAATGAATATGATAGAATCAGATATCAAGTACCTTAGTCATAAAATCAAAAGAAAAAAGAAATGGCCAGATGGAAAAAACCACATTGTGGCAGTGTCTAAACTTCAAAATAGTAAAAATAAAGACGTATGTAAGGGTGAAAACCTCTCCGAGGTGCCTGAGGATGAGGTACTTGGTAGTCTTCCTGGCTACTTCCAAGAAAGATCTTCAATGTTGATAGAGCCTACACAACCAATAAACTTAGGGAAAAAGGAGTCTCCTAAGATAATCCATGTAGCTCAGTCCCTCGCGAAAAAGGAGAAAGAACAATTCACCACCTTCTTTCAGGAGAAAAATATCAACTTTGCATGGACATATTCGGACATGCCTAGTTTAGACACTGAGCTTATTATGCATCACCTCTCTATTGCTCCAGAGGTAAAGTCTATCAAGTAGAAACTTAGAAAGATGCATCCTCATGTGGCATTATTGGTTAAGGCTAAACTTGAGAAGCTCCTAAAAGCTAACTTCATAAGAGCCATTGATTACACTGAATGGATTTCCAATATTGTTCCTATTTCTAAACACAATGAGTCCATTCACATATGCACTGACTTTAGAGATCTCAACAAAGCATGCCCTAAGGATGATTTTCCACTCCCAAACATGATATGATAGTGGACATGACAACGGGCTATGAGATATATTCCCTTAAGGATGGCTTCTCTGAATATAATTAGATCAAGATCTCCCTTAAAGAACAAGAGAAGATAGCTTTCACATGTGCATGGGGTACCTTTTGCTGGAATGTCATGCCATTTGGTCTTAAAAATGCTTGTGCAACCTATTAGAGAGCTATGACCACCATATTCCATGATATGATGCATAAGAACATGGAAGACTATGTTGATGAGACACTTGCTAAATCATAACAAATAAGCACTCATTTATCTGATTTGAGTTTGATATTGGACTGCATGGAATGATTTCAACTTAGATTGAATCCTAAGAAATGTGCTTTTGATGTCACTTCTGGGAAATTGCTAGTTTATATCATATCAGCAAAAGGAATAGAGGTAGACCCAGAAAAGGTGCAAGCTATCATGGAGATGCCACCTCCTCACAACATAAAGCAATTAAGGGGTCTCCAAGGCTATCTTCAATCTATCAGGTGATTCATTTCTCAATTAGCTGACAGAGCTCAACCCTTCAATAAGAATTTGCATAAAGGAGCTACTTGCATATGGAATGAGTAGTGTCAAAATAACTTGGTGAAAATCAAGGATTACCTAGCAAAACCTCTTGTTCCTATGCCTCCTATCCAAGGGAAACCTTTGATCCTCTACACATCTACTACAAAAAATTCCTTAGGATCTCTCCTTGCACAGTCGAACAATATGGGCAAAGAATGAGCTATCTACTACATCAATCACACTTTGGTTGCTTATGAGATCAATTATACCAGCATTGAAAAATCTTGTCTGGCAGTAGTGTTTGCATTCCAAAAACTCAGACACTATATGCTCATACATACTACGCAGCTGATCACCAAAATTGATCCTTTAAAGTACCTCTTAAGTAAAGCTGCGCTTACCAGATGACTTGCTAAATGGATGCTGATTCTTTCAGAATTTGACATTCAATATGTCGAAAGGAAAGCCATCAAAGGACAAGCAATCATGGATCAATTGGCTGAATTTCCCATGACTGATGATGCTCCTCTTTAGATAGACTTCCCAGATGCTTCAATCATGAATGTCACAGAGCGTGCATGGAAAATGTTCTTTGATGGTTCTCATACACAGAATGGGGCTAGTGCTAGAATCTTATTTGTTACACCTCATGGATATATGATTCCTAAATCATATAAGCTTCTCTTTCCATGGACCAACAATATAGCTAAATATGAAGCCCTTCTCAATGGTGTCAAGCTTGCCCTAGAATGGAGAATTACAGGATTGCATATCTTTGGAGATTCATAGCTTGTCATAAATTAAGTGAATAATGACTACCAGACAAAGGATGACAAGTTGATCCCCTACAAAAAGATGATAGACTCTCTCAGGAAATATTTCACATCTGTTACATTCCAACAAATTCCTAGAGTTGAGAACAAGGTTGTTGATGCCATGGCTACTTTGGCATCCATTATACAATTGGAAGAACATGAGTTGCACTTTGAGTTCCTGGTGGAAGAGTTGCATTATCCCACCTATGATTCTCCTGAGGACCATGTCATTTACACTATGGTCGGTCATGATTCATCCTGCTATGCTACCATATTTTCCTATCTCCAAGATCAGATTATCCCTAAAAATATAACATGCAATGAGAAGCGTCAACTCATCCACAATGCCTCACATTTTACCCTCGTCTCTGGTGACTAGTATAGGAAGGGTCTAGATGGAACTCTCCTTAGGTGTCTAGAAATAGAGGAGTCAAAAAAAGCACTAGCTAAAGTCCATGATGGCATATGTGGTTCACACTCTAATGGTCTTGTATTAGCTCAAAAATTGCTTAGGGCTGGTTACTATTGGCCTACTATGCAAGCTGATGTTGTTTGATATGCCAAGTCTTGCAAGAAATGTCAACTACATAGGAATCTCATTCATGCTCCTGGACATGAGCTTATTCCCTCTGTTACATACTAGCCATTCCAACAATGGGCCTTTGACTTGGTAGGCAAGATTCACCCTAGTTCTTCCAGTGGGCATAAATTCATTATTACAGCTACCAATTATTGTACCAAATGGGTTGAAGTTGTCCCACTATCTACAGCTATAGGAGAACATGTTTCCCTCTTTATCCTAAATCACATCATTTGTCACTATGGTATTCCTTCTTCCATAGTCATGGATAATGGCGGCCAGTTCAAGAATAAAGACCTGAAACACTTGTGCAAAAAATTTAAAATTAAACAACATTGGTCTTCTATTTACTACCCTCAAGGGAATGGCCAAGCTGAGGCCTTGAATAAAACATTGCTAAAAATCCTTCATAGGACAGTACACAAATTAGGCAAGGATTGGCATCTGCAAATCAATCCTGTGCTATGGGCTTATAGAACTTCTATTCACACTCCTACTAGTGCCACACCCTTTTCCTTGGTCTATGGTTCTAAGGTTGTCTTACCATTAGAGGTCAAAATACCATCACTGAGAGTCTCTCTACATGGTTTGATTACTGATGAAGACCATAGGGCCATGAGAGTTCATGAGCTTACTACTTTGGAGGAACACCACAAGGCTGCCTTTGATCACATGCACACTTATCAGAAGAGAATATCTATTGCTTAAAATAAGAAGGTTCATCCTAGAGAGTTCCAAGTGGGTGAATTAGTACTAAGAGAAAATCCTAAGAATCAATAGAATAGAGAGTAGAAAGGCAAGTTTGAGCCAAATTGGTTAGGGCATTACATCATCATGACATCATTTGGGTCTGGGGCCTACCAGTTATCTACACTTGAGGGAGAAGAGCTTGCTAAGCCTATTAATGTTCTACATCTGAAGAAGTTCTATACCTAAGGTTCTTGAGCTCTTTGTATATATCTTATTGATCTTGAAAAAATTCCAAAAAAATTCATATATGATGCTGAAAAAATCCTAAAAAGCATATAAAGTCCTAAAAAAAGAGCATCCTAGTGAAAACCTAGCAATATGCACTTTGATGTCTCACCAAAAAAAATCAAAAATTCAAAAAATTCATTAAAAAAATAGAAAAAATGCCTTGGTGAAAACCTAGAAACAGGTGCCTTAGTAGCAAAACTACAAATTTTTTTAAAAAAATCCTAAAAAATTTGCCAAGTGGTGAAAACCTGGAAATAGGCACTGTTTGGGACCCTTTCACCAGTGCCTATCAGTCTTGCATGGCACTCATTCACTCCACTTCTCTCTTTGTCTCTCCTAGCCTAGAACTGACTCTTGTCTTAGTTTAGGGGGCATCTGTTGTTTTAGCTTATCTTGGGTCTCTTTGTGAGTCAAGCTTTCTTAGGTAGCTTGGTTCAAATAGTGTTTCTCAACACTATCAAATAGTATTTCTCAACATTATCCAACAGTGTCTCTCAACATTATCCAACTTTGTTTCTCAACACTATCCAACTGTGTTTTTTCAAACACTTCCCTAGTGTCAAGTGTTTCTCAACACTTATCAGATATCCTACCTACACTCTAGAATGATATGATATTTCTCACGAGCAGATGCGATACTTAAAGTTTGACTCTATGACCTACACACATGCACTTGAACACTTGAATCACTAAGACTTGCTTCACTTTATTTCTTTGTGTGTTGTCTATGATGATTTATTTACTGAGTGTTCTCTCCCTAATAGATTTTGATAATGACTAGCTAGAAGACTGGGGCCATGATGACATGTTTTATCTATTTTCTGCCCATGGGTATATTTTGTTGATCTTAACTATCATGAGCATTCATGCTTTTTCCACTTGACACTAGGATCTACAATGTATTATCCTTGACTATTTTCTGCAAGTGCATGCTTTTGGTCATCTTGACTTTCTTGTATCTCGATGCGAGCATAATCTTGCTATACTAAACTTAGGGAACCTCACTGCACTAGTCATCTTGACCTACATGTCTTTGATGCTTAGGTGGGATTCCCACATACCTATCTGATATAGATCATATTCATATACCTATAGTTATAGTAGTGTGTATTGTATGATCTTGCAATGCTACCAATAAAGCTTGATGATGATTATTAGAGTCTAATAGCTTTGTAACCTTACAAGTAAATGACTTTTCATTGTAGATTGCATTCTTAGGTGTTAATCTCTATTGAGCATTTAAGGTTGTCATTAGTATCAAAGGATATTAAACAAGTTGGTTGATCACTTATATTGAGTTGGTCAATAACCAAAAGTAAGATAGAGCAGTCGGTAAAGCCTTTACACCGAGCATCACACGGTTTACCGAGCACCAGAGATACCGACACTGACAGACAGTAAATACCGAGCATTGCAGCATACACCGAGCGGTTTATACAGTGTTTACTGATGATCACAAAAAATGGCATAGTAATAAGAAATGGCACATTCTTCTATGCAAATGGTTACAACAAATTGTAAAATGGTTTACCAAGATTGAGGAGCATTTATTGTAAAAGATACTCATTAAATGTAATGTTTATCTTATTGTAATAGTTGATCTAGGTTATTTTTGCACTGTAGATCTTAGGGTTATGATTATTTTTGTAACCTAATTTTTGCTAAAGTGGAAAAAATAGAACACTATACATTTTGTATGTTCACATCATTTTAGGAGGTTGGTGAGCTGATATATATCAATCATGGAGCACTTGAAGCCATAGCCTAACTTCAAGTCAATCGGTTTACAAAGAAGAATAGAGTACAGAGGATATCAGATTGAGAAAAATCAGAGAAGGTTACCGAGCAGAACAAAGCAATGAATCATCATAGTGAAGGTGATATTTTATGAGCATTTATTGATCTGTTTCAGAAAATTGAGTTATCAACTAGCAGATAACTACCTATTACTCTCTGACAATTGTAATAGAGTTTTTGATAAAATCTCTTAACAGAGTAGACTTAACAGTCTTATGTAAATCTCTTAACCAAGTACACACTTCATTAGTGTTGTCAAAATCCTATAACTAGGTAGATCTAGCTGATCTAATATGTTACTCCTAACAGGGTAAGATCACCAGAAGTGATCAAAACTTGTAGCCTTAACAGGAAAACCTTTTCTATTTGCAGTAGTGAAGAATTTGTGGGTGTCATCCCCACCATATTTTTTACCTTCTTACAAGGGTTTTTGCATTACCAAAATACTTGTGTTATGTGATTGTCATATTGATTTCATGTTGTTTACTTTCTCAAGTTAACTAGATGATTGATTTATGCAATTAGATTCAAGTGTTTTTGATCGGTTATCACAGTATATAGTTATAGATCTGAAAGGTTTTACAAGTAAAATTTTGAAGACATTGATTCACCCCTCCCCTCTCAGTACCTATCTCTCCTAATTCCAATGATTGGTATCAAAGCATAGTTCTCTTATTGAATAGGCTAACCACTGAAGGGTAAAGATCTAAGTCATGGAGAGATACAAACTTGACAAGACTATTGAGAATTAAAAGATACAAATATAGATGTTTGTGGAACAATATAAACAAGCCAAGGAAGAACTGAAGAAATTACTAGTTGAAAGAAAGAATCTTGCAATTCTATAGAATGAAATTGGTTATCATGAAGAGCCTATTGATGAAATATTTGATCATATTGGATCAAGCTCTGGAAGCATCTCTTATGGATCTGAAAGCATAATCTTTGACTTGTCTGAAAAGAATCAACATCTATCTAAGCAAGTGAAAGCACTTCAAATTGGTCATGAATCTTAGATGGCGAGAATGGTGGAAATCATGAAAAATGCTAGACAAGTTGAACAAGATCAGAATTTGGCTATTGAAGACCAAAGAGTGATGACTGAACAACTCCAAGCAAAAGAAAGTGAAATACAGAGACTCACTGTTTGTCACTTCTAAGTATCAAATTAGATGATGACAGTTAATCAAGAAATGAACCGAGTAAATGGAGAATTATCAAGAAGACTTGAAGATGTTGCAATACTCAGAGAAGATAATGAAAAAATGAGAAATGAAATAAAGATACAAAAGCAACATAATGAAATGATGAAGATAGTTGAGGATAGTTCTAAAAAGATTGATGATTTCCTGACTAATTAGAGAATATTTGAAAGCAGAGCCGGTATAGGCTACACCAGCATGAATAGTGGTAATTTGGAATCACCACTATTTGTGTATGTGTGTGGGGAAAATGTAAGATTCACTCCAAAATCCAAATTCCCAAAAGAGAGATCCAATTTGATCAACCAAGAGGTTAATACACAATCGAATCAATCTATGAAGAATATAAAAGAGAGAGAGAAACCTTATAGTTCCCTATAGTTGGATTAAGCTTGAAATCTGAAATCATTGAAGTGCAAATACTAACCTTGAATTAGGGAAAATCTGGAAAATGCTGAATTATAGCTTCTATATGAACTTTCTAAAGATTCCATCACTTGTTCTAGACTGGAAATGCGGAGGTGGACAAAACCCAGAAATCTTTTCTCCAAATTCACACAGGTCGACTTTAACCTTTTAAAAGGTCAAAGACCACATTATTTATTTGAAGTCTGATTCTGATTCTG
Source organism: Chamaecyparis obtusa (assembly GCA_027943335.1). Classification (NCBI taxonomy): domain Eukaryota; kingdom Viridiplantae; phylum Streptophyta; class Pinopsida; order Cupressales; family Cupressaceae; genus Chamaecyparis; species Chamaecyparis obtusa. The sequence continues at coordinate 535,959 of BSBK01005481.1, forward strand.
TTCGTAGATCCTGAAAGATTGCCGAAAAGGGTATCTGAATTCACTCTCAGATCTAAGATTTCGCACCTGTACCTACAAGAAAATGGGGGTTTTGGGTTGTATGGGGGGTTTGCCTTAATCAAACCCCAATTTAGGAATTAACCTTGAAATTGAATTGAAATATATGGTACATAAACAAAGTAATTAAAAAAAATCACCTCGCTTATGTTGAAGTCCTTGTAGAGGATTCAAATTCTCAAATCCAAAAGTAAGAATACTTTAATGAATGTAGGATGTCTCCAATCAATGGTATTTTGATCTTCAACACCAATCTTGATTTGATCTTTGCATATGAGAAGGCTTGAATGAATGGAGAAGGATGGATCTTCAAGGGGGCTCCAAGGAGATTGAATCCTTCAATAGCTAACAATGGAACTCCTTGATAGATGAATGCTTGAACACTTGAATGCTTGAAGACTTGCTTGCACTTGAGAGCTTGCTCATGAAATTTCTTGAGTGTGGATGTGAAAGCTTGATGTGAAAATGAGAGAGGAAGGCCTCCTTTTATAGTGATCTAGGGCACACTCCTCTAAATGGGCCACCTTGAAGAATTAAATCCCAATTAGGTCCTCACCTTTAGGAAATATACCTTGATTAAATACCATTAATGGATTTACCATTTCGGAGCCTGAAATAGCCGACTCGAAAGCGGGAAATAATTATCCCGAAAGATAAATTACCGGCAAATCAAACTTTGAAATCCTAGTGGGAAGAGGTCAAGGTTGAGTTCGACCCTAACTTGGTCAAGGTCAAGGTTGACCCTAACCTAGTTAGGGTCAAGGTTGACTTTGACCTCAAACCCTAACTTTGCAGATTCTACAATAGGAGTTCCAAGGGTGCCAAAAACTTGGAAATTGATGTCTGATCAGGACCTGGTGTCAGGAATAGATAGAAAATCCTTTGTTTGATGTGATGATGGACTAGGAGGTCTCATTTCTGAATCCTACCTAGAAAATAGAGCCATGGAAAGAGGAAAATCAAGAAAGTCCTTAAGACCTTAACCCTAATTTCACCTAGAATGAAGAAATCAAGTGCGGAGAAGTGGAAAGCATGGAGAAAGCCAAATACATGCAAAGACCCAATCAAGGTGCTTAAAATGACCCCAAACCACTTACTCGGAGGGCTAAATGCTCTTATCATGGAAGTGCTTCAATTTTAACACAATACATTAAGCCCCCACTTTAGAAAGAGTATGGACTCGATGCAAACTCTTGGTAAAGGAGATAAAAATAACAAGATAATCTTATCATAATCTAAGGGACAAAGAGAAATCCCAAGCCCCCAAGGACTCAAGTCTTCATCGACTCTTAGATCATAGATAAGAGAGACATCTCTAAAGAAAGAAAAGAAAAAGTGTGATTACCTCACCCAATGAGAACTTATGTCCCATTGTTAACCACACAGGAAAAAGGCGCAACTGGAAAGATGGAATTGAACCGGCTAGTGAATGTGGCTACTCACTAGTCAACCCATCAAGGATTTTTCCTTAGGAATATCCTATTCCATAAGAATAAAAAAAAAAAGATCCAATCTTAAGGACACTTCTGACCTTAAGGGATCACAATATATGTGTATTTGAAACTGGAGGGATCAAGAGATCCTAATATAAATCCATACTTTAAGGATTGGTTCTTAATCCAAAAAGAAAGATTAAAAAGTAAATTTAAAGTGTGTGTCTTCCTCAGGATTTAGCAACTTATGTGCATTACCTTTAGAAGATTTAGCATGTTTTGAATTTTTTTCATAAGTGCCTATGTGTAATAATTGAGCAGAGCGTATGCCCCCATGTTAAAGTCATTGCTGACACTTTAATAGGAGCAATGGCTTTAACGAAAACATAAACAACTCCACTGATTACATTTCCATGCTGAGATGTCCCTAGACAAAGACAAATCAAGGGAAATATCATAGAAACATACAGAGAACACAGAAGGGATCTACCTACCATGGGGTCAGTATGATCATAAGATAATATATATATGATATTATTGCAAATGTATTGACATCATTCCCCAAAGGAAGTAGAATTACAATCACAAAGGAGGAAAGATTACATAAGATATACGAAGAAGAATCTTTTTAGACCATGACATGGAGACCAAAAATAATTAGTGCTACCATATCTCAAATCCAAGCAGATTACACAAGGAAACATTTACGAACAATAGCACAGTACAACATAACATTGAACAACACATAGAAGAATAGAGATACATATAGAAGAATGGAACAACAGTTTCAATTCTTTCATCACCTTGTACCAACTAAGTAAGAAGGATCGTATAAAAGAATCTAACAACATTTAGCAAATACATTATGGGAGAAGCACAGTACAAAAGGAAAACACACAACAAAGCTACCATGAAGGACAAGCTGCTCAAGTGTGCCGCCTACTTTCCCCATCTCATTGTATATCATTTAGGGTAGGCAGGTAACTCACAAGAGGGACTATATCCAATATAGTAGGAATGATAGCCAGTTCCAAACAATGATCCTCTTGAGAATCACTATGTTCAATACTATGTGTAAGAGTTAATTGAGATGAAAGAATATTCGAGAAATCAATGTCAATGTCAATAGTCTCATATTCATTAGTAACATTATCAGTATCATCAAGAGTATCTTCATCATCCAAATTAATCAAAATAGGATCTAAGATATGAATAGAATCATCATAATCATGCATGTGAACATCATTATTAGTAACAACATTATGCATAGGTGTATTTGCAAAAAGTAGAGATCTTTTAGCTTTAGCATGAGCACGATGCTTTTTATGACATTCATTAGCAGATCAGTTATGTTTTGATTTATTTGAAATAGGTTGAGAACTAGGAGGAACAATCACAGGATCTTTCACAGGTTCTTTAGGAAGATCAATAGGATTATCAACCATAGGAGGAGCAATCACAGGATCTTTGATAGATTTAGTAGGAGGAACTTGATTAATAGAACTAGAAGCCATAGTTGAAGGAGGTATCAAAGGTGTAGGTAAAAGACCATGATTAAGATCCATAGGAGGTATGCTTAATTGAAGAATCTTACAATGCTTATAGGCCTGATATGATTGAAAAAGATTATCAGGACAAGGAGGACATGAATTAGGTAAGGAAGGCCAAAAGAAATCCAGAGTAGCACAATCTCTAGGCCTAGAAGGTTGATATAGACTATGATTGATCATCTTCACTTCGCCATCATGAATGAACTTAAGACACTTATGGATAAGTGAAATAATAGCATGCATGGTAGTCAACCATGGTAAACCTAGCTTAACTTGAAATTGATCAGAAGTAGGAACCACAATAAAGGTAGTGTTCACAAGTTTTCCAAAAAGTTCAACCGGTAAAGTAATAGAACCAAATGAGGGATAAAGAAAACCATCACAAGTTTGAATCCACACATCCGATGTATCATAGAATTCATGTTGTAAGCTTTTCATAAAAATATTTTCTTTAGTGATAACATTCACTAAGGAGGTAGGATCAACAAGACAACCACGAGTAGGTATCTGAGAAACCCTAGTAGCAATGTAAAGGGGACCATCAGGAGCCTTAACAATCTTAGAGTCATCAAAGGTAATCAAAAGTTCCTAAGGTTGTTTATTCTTAATTTTTTGTCATGGTGTAGGTTGAGGTTTGACTTTAGGTTTGGGTTTAGCTTGAGGTTGAGATTGAACTTGAGGTGAAGGTTGAGGTGGAGATATAGACTTAGCAACATGATCCACTTGATTAACGACATGATTAGGATCATCCATCTTGGAATCATATATAATTTCCATAGCAGATGGTTGAGCAATAGTATTAGTATCATGCATAGGTAAAGGATTCGTATAGATTTGAAGGTTCTGATTAGGAGGAGAGACAGATTGATTCCCACTACTATCTAGATTATCAATAGATAAAGCTTTAGCATCAATGAGATCTTGGACCTTATGTTTTAAAGAATAACATCTCTCAGTATCATGACCATTCTGACGATGATATTGACAAAAAGCATTGTGATGAAAAGATTTAGATGCAATAGTAGTAGGTAAAAGAGGTCGAATAGGAGGTAAAGTAATCATATTAGTAGCTAACAACATATTAATAATAGCATGTAAAGTTTCAGAAAGAGGAGTAAATGTATGATTTAATCAAAAAGTAGTGGATGCAGAAGTGGCATTATGAGATGCAACAGCAACATGATCAGCAACTGCATTCGCTTGTTTGTTTATCTTGACATAATTATTGAATTTTTGAAACTTATTTGGATTAGGAGCAGTGTCACTCTTATCAATTGGAATAGAAGCCATTGGAGTGTTGCTCTCAAATTGAATCACTTGTAATTGATAATGATGAAGTGCTACACAAAGTTGTTGAAAAGAGGTAAATTCAGTAAGCAAAATCTTATCTCTAATATCCTTTTGCAAATTTGAAATAAACATACGTTGAATATCAATATCGGGAACAGAATAAGAAATCTAAGCATGAAAATGCTTAAATCTACCAATAAAATCAGTTAACTTTTCTTTAGCACCTTGTTTACAATGCATTAAATTAGTCAAAGACACTTGTAGGCCAATATTGTTTTGAAATTGTTGAATGAAGGCATTAGCAAGTTGTGGAAAGGAATCAATTGAATAAGGAGGCAAGGTACAATACCATTGTAAGACCTTGTCATGAAAGGTTTGAGAAAATAGTTTGGCTAAAATCCTATGGTCATGAGCATAATCACTACAAAGGATTTGGAATGTTTTAACATGATGAATAGGATCTCCCTTTCCATTATAATTCTCAAGACAAGGCATATCGACTTGCTGAGGAATAAGAGTTCAGATAATATCCCTAGACAAAGGACTTCTCATGTCACATGTAGGAATACTAAACTTGTTTTGAGTTAAGGAAGCAAGTTGTCATTGTAAGGATGATATGGTTTGAGCCAAACTGATGATGGTGGAATCATTAGAGGAAATAGGAGGAGTAGAAACATTAGACACACTAGGTAAAGTGTAAGAAGCTGCAGGAATAGAAGACACAACTGGAGGAACACTAGGAACTACAGTTGGAAGTGGAGTGGAATAAGTGAAAGGAACACTATGATATGAAGGTTGTGATGTAGGAAGGAACATGGGAGGAACACTCATAGGAATAGAGGGAACTATCACAGTCACCAAAGGAGGAGTATAGATAGGAATACTAGGTAAAGGATTAGAAGAAGGTTCAACACTAGTGATAGGAAAAGTGAAACCAAAATCTTGAGCCTCTTGAGTTAAAGGTTTAACATTGGAATGCACAAGATGAGTAATACCACGCAAGAGGTTAACACCTTGATCACTATCACAGAGAACTTTCTTAAGAGCTTATATAGCTTGAATAGAATCTTGACCATGGTTTTCTTGAAGAAGCCAATTACCCATTTTATCAAGTTCAGTGGAAAGTTTTTGGACTTGTTCAGGAGGAACCCTTAAAGCATCATCCTCATCATGAGATGAGTGAGAAGAGTTCTACTCCATAGTAGGATTAGAATCATGAAGAATCAAGTTATCATTAGGAATCCTAAGGAAAGGAGAAGAGTCAAGCTCAAAGGCACCCATGAGTCTACAACTTCTTCTAACCAGAATGTTATAAGTAGGACTAGTGGTAGTAAAGCTCATAAACCAATATAATGCAAATGAACTAAACTAAGAACACATAATGCATGAATATGAAATCTAATTAGCATACAAGATCAATCACAAAGGAAAAATCCAATACTAACAAGATAAACGAGAATCTAACACCAAAAAGAAAGAGACTAAGCTAGTGGGGTTCACCAAAATGAATAGTGGTAATTTGGAATCACCACTATTTGTGTATGTGTGTGGGGAAAATGTAAGATTCACTCCAAAATCCAAATTCCCAAAAGAGAGATCCAATTTGATCAACCAAGAGGTTAATACACAATCGAATCAATCTATGAAGAATATGAAAGAGAGAGAGAAACCTTATACTTCCCTATAGTTGGATTAAGCTTGAAATCTGAAATAATTGAAGTGTAAATACTAACCTTGAATTAGGGCAGATCTAGAAAATGCTGAATTATGGCTTCTGTATGAACTTTCTAAATATTCTATGACTTGTCCTAGATTGGAAATGACGAGGCGGACAAAACCCAAAAATCTTTTCTCCAAATTCACACAGGTCGACTTTGACCTTTTAAAAGGTCAAAGACCACATTATTTATTTGAAGTTTGATTCTGATTTTGTTCGTAGATCCTGAAAGATTGCCGAAAAGGGTATCTAAATTCACTCTCAAATCTGAGATTTTACACCTGTACCTACAAGAAAATGGGGGTTTTGGGTTGTATGGGGGGTTTGCCTTAATCAAACCCCAATTTAGGAATTAACCTTGAAATTGAATTGAAATATATGGTACATAAACAAAGTAATTAAAAAAAATCACCTCGCTTATGTTGAAGTCCTTGTAGAGGATTCAAATTCTCAAATCCAAAAGTAAGAATACTTTAATGAATGTAGGATTTCTCCAATCAATGGTATTTTGATCTTCAACACCAATCTTGATTTGATCTTTGCATATGAGAAGGCTTGAATGAATGGAGAAGGATGGATCTTCAAGGGGGCTCCAAGGAGATTGAATCCTTCAATAGCTAACAATGGAACTCCTTGATAGATGAATGCTTGAACACTTGAATGCTTGAAGACTTTCTTGCACTTGAGAGCTTGCTCATGAAATTGCTTGAGTGTGGATGTGAAAGCTTGATGTGAAAATGAGAGAGGAATGCCTCCTTTTATAGTGATCTAGGGCACACTCCTCTAGATGGGCCACCTTGAAGAATTAAATCCCAATTAGGTCCTCACCTTTAGGAAATATACCTTGATTAAATACCATTAAAGGATTTACCGTTTCGGAGCCTAAAACAGCTGACCCAGAAGTGGGAAATAATTATCCCGAAAGATAAATTACCAGCAAATGAAACTTTGAAATCCTAGTGGGAAGAGGTCAAGGTTGAGGTCGACCCTGACCTAGTCAGGGTCGAGGTTGACCCTGACCTAGTCAGGGTTGAGGTCAACTTTGACCTCAAACCCTAACTTTGCCAGATTCTGCAACAGGAGTTCCAAGGGTGCTAGAAACTTGGAAATTGATGTCTGATCAAGACCTAGTGTCAGGAACAGATAGAAAATCTTTTGTTTGATGTGATGATGGACTAGGAGGTCTCATTTTTGAATCCTACCTAGAAAATAGAGCCATGGAAAGAGGAAAATCAGGAAAGTCCTTAAGACCTTAACCCTAATTTCACCTAGAATGAAGAAATCAAGTGCAGAGAAGAAGTGGAAAGCAGGGAGAAAGCCAAATACATGCAAAGACCCAATCAAGGTGCTTAACATGACCCCAAACCACTTACTCGGAAGGATAAATGCTCTTATCATGGAAGTGCTTCCATTTTAAGATGATACATGGTGAAGGAGAATCATCACAACAAGCTGAAAAAGTCAACAACAAGTTTGCAGACCAGATGGAAAGTTAAAATCTGAATATGAGAAGATTGAGAACTCAGGGTTATCATGCATCACGCACTACTTGCTGTGTGTGTGAAAATTGTACCTGATCTGTAGACACAACACTTCAATAAAATATTAGAGGTTAGCTATAATCAAATTATGCAATAATTGAAAGCTAAACTAACCAGGTGATTTACTGCCTTCTAGTAGGTACGAGATTGATGTTCTCAGATTGTAATTGAGATCAGTGACCTTGATGACACCTAAATGAAGGATTTGAATGCAAAACTGATATGAAATATGAATGTAATTAATCTATATTTTTTTAATTTTCTATGAAATAAAAATGGTAAAAACTTGATATGAAATCTAATCTATATGAAATTGATCTAACAATGATATGAATCTATGCTAAATGATATGCAATGCTCAAAACAAGAAAGATCTCACAATAGCTTGGATTCGCAAAGATGATTCTTCAGACTCCAATTTGATAGCGTGAGAATGCAAATTCGTGGATGAATTATGAAGAGTTGAGCCTTGATTTTATAGAAATCCAGGGCTTTGGAGGTGCATGAAAAAAAGCCATAAATCACTCAAATAACTTAGGTTGATTTTTGAGTTATTTTTAAATAAAAGATAGTTAACTCACAAAAACATGCAAAAGTTAAATTTTAACTCAAATTAGAAGTTTAGCTTTAATTGATAATTGATAGTTGTCTGCTTTTATGATTGTGCATGTTTTATTTATGAATTAATTTAATAATAAAGTGATTTATTTCCAACTTAACTGATTTTGAAAAATAAAACAATTGATTTATGGGTTAATCAATTATTAAAATCAAACTTATATTCCAAAAATAATATTATTAAATATGAAAACTTGCTTTAATTAATTAAATAAGAATTTAATCAATCAATAATAGCAATTTTGATTTATTGTCAAATTTAAATAATAATACTTAGGAATAAATATAATTAAATTCAATTAAATAATTAAGTGGCAGAATTAAATCCAATTAATTAAATATGAAAATATTCAATTAATCAAACTTAGGATAAATGGGATTTATCGCCAAACAGTCATTAAATTAAAGATAATTATGATGATTAGGAATATTCCTCGATGCAGAATTTATGATAATCAATTAGGATTCGATGATGTGCAGATGTGCCTTTGGTTAGGACTTTGATGTCGATTTTGTTCGATGTGTCGATATAGGAGGTTAATGAACCTATAGCCCATTTTTGAGGTATTACATTTTGCCCTTCTTTGAATTGGTGTGCAAAGCGCAGTAGTTCAAAGACAATCTGTGTTTGATAGAGATATGAAACTGATTCAAAATTGATAATTGATATGAGACAGAAGCTGATTGAAAGATTTGATATGAAGATAATAGGTCCTGAATGACCAAAGATAATGTTCACTGTAGTAGTGATGAACCGAGGATTGCGAAAAAAAGTGTCAAAATGCCTGATTCCAAACCTTATGATTGTGAAGAAGTGAGTGACCGGTTCTAGACTCGATTGTCTTAGCAGAACTAGTAGGTATCACATCCAAACCCTTCAGTTGCCGAAGAACCAAGGAAAGAACACTATGATCCGATGGTTGCAAAAAATGATATAGTTTACAAGATTAGGAGAATACTAGATTGATATGGATTGACGAATCTGATATGCCCCAAGTGATGGTAGATTTGCCCCAAGCGATGAGGTCTTTTTTGATGAATCAGTAACTAGACGTGGTTGTTGTCTTGATTACTGAGGAAGATATGATTTCCATAAAGATATGATTTCAAATTTGATTATAGACTTTTAATGATGTGCAATACCATGCCCCCTTTGGGATTAAAATTAAAATCTGACAACAAAAGTTAGCGTTGCTAGTTCAGAAGCATGTTAATTGATTTAAGAAGTGGTTAAACACATTCAAGAATGCATTCTGCATCGTTTGGAGGTCAAGAAGACCAAGTTTGACTAGGTTTGACCATGAGTTGACCATGGTTGACCAAGTTGAAATTTTGATAGTTTGATGGAAGATAATCAGTTAAGTTGAAAAATGGATTTCTACTATGATTGAAGGTTGATTATGCAAGTAGTGAATAATATGAACGATCTCAGATTTTAATTTTGATCCCGAAAAAAAAGATTCTACTTGTTGTTTCATTGGAGGAACCTTCGTGTGAGATTCGGCTCTTGTTAGATTTGAAGATGCGATTTGAATAATCATTTAAGCATTGAAGCTTAGCCAACCACTATGAGATCATGCAAACATGCAAAATGCAAAGAGACACACAAAATGAATTGCAACCTAGGACCTAGAACCTAGTCACTGATCATATGTCGATTTGTTATCATCATTGAACTTTTAGGTAACTAGATAAATCAATACAATGCCCACTAGCTATGAAACCATAGACATATGAATATCAATTTGTATGCGCAAGAATCAATACAACACCCACTGGTCAACAACCATGGATATATGAATATTGATTTTTTTTTCAGAATGTTGGATTAGATATAAGCATCAAGGCATAAACGTGAAGATGACCTGAATATCATGTCCATTTTGATATAGCAATTTGCATTTAACATACACATCAAACAGTCAAGAGATCATTCTAAATCCAGTGTGAATTACCCTTAGTGACCCTTTATCATTCACATCCTTAGGTAAGATTGTGTTTCACAGTAGGAGAAAGAACTCACTGAAAAAGACAATAGTTAGATCAAACTTCCTTGAATTTTCTGGGTATCAATGGTCAAGGTACGCATGGCCATCCAATTTGAAATAGAGGCTCTTATAGTTGGACACCATTTCAATCTAGAATTTCCAAAGACATTAGATTTTCACATACAAGCAGAAGACAAAGAAAAGATTATTCCCCTAGTCATCACTCTCTAAATCCTATAAAGGACATCATCAAAGAGCTCGAAGGGACACAATATAAAAAAATCTCAATGCGAATCAGTAAGCATACAAGGAGATAAAAGCATGAAAAGCACAGATTGTTTTTAGTTTGTGTTTGATTGTTGTTGTTGTAGATGCAAAATCCTTTCTGGAGACAAGACTGACTGACTGACTCACATGAAGCTTCAAAGGACTCTAAGTGGATATGACATGTCTAAGATACATGGGAGACCATAGGATATGACATTGATTTCCCCCAAGTGTTAAGCATTGATAGGATACAGACGCTTGAGATGAGTGGTGTATAGATTGACTTAATCAAAACTGGAAATGCAAAAACAAACCGGGAGATATGTACACACTAAAGCAAAACTAAAAGCTGGGAAAGACCAAGATTGCACTGATAGATGGAGCATTTTGAAACAAGTGGCACCCGTTTGCCAGGTTTTCACCATCTTGGTAGAGATTCTATTTTTGCTACCAAGGCGCCTGTTTCCAGGTTTTCACCAAGGCACTTTTTTTTTTCTCATTTTTTTGTATTTTTCATTTTTCAATTTTTTTTGAATTTTGATATTTTTAATTTTTTTTGAATCATCAAGGTGCCTATTGCTAGGTTTTCACCAAGATGTTCATTTTTTAGGACTTTTTCAGATTTTTAAAATTTTTTCAGGACATTTTAGCATAGACTGAATGCCTTAGGCATAGAATTTCTTCAAATGGAGAATGTTGATTGGTTCTCAGAGCTGTTCTCCTTCAGTCATTGAGAGTTGATAGGCACCAAAGCCAAAAGTAGCAGTGATTACAAAGGGACCCAGCCAGTTGGGTTCAAACTTCCCCTTGCATTCTTGATGTGATTGATTTTTAGGATTTTCTCTCAAGACAAGATCACCAACTTAAAATTCTCTATGTCTGACTTTTTTTTTGTAGCCTCTAGACATTCTTTTCTGATACACTCTGAGATGATCATACGCTGCTTGTCTGCACTCATCTAGTAGTTCAAGTTCTTGCAACCTAGACACTCTGTAGTCATCATCAGTTACTAGACCATGCATTCTAATTCTTAGTGATGGGATTTCAACCTCAATAGGCAATACCGCTTCAGACCCATAAACTAAAGTGAAAGGTGTAGCCCCAGTAGGTGTTCTGATACTGGTTCTGATACTAGTTCTGATACTGGTTCTGATACTTGTTTTGATACTTGTTCTGATACTTGTTCTGATACTTGGTATACTTGATAGCATCTTTTTCCATTGCAAACTCCCAAGCAAGATCATATCATGCAGTCCCAATGTCTAGCAAGGTGGAGAACAAGAGGGATTAGCAAGCTAGTGGAAGAGATGGAAGACAAGAGAATGAAGGAGAATGAAGGGAAGAAATCCTCAAGGGAAAACTCCTCAAGAATACCCAAGCTAGGGAAAAATTGTCATGTAAAGCGCATTTGGACAAGCAATAAAAGGCCAGCATAGGATAAGTCACAGAAGTGTAATGCCAAAGAAGGAAAGGATGCAGTCCAAAGGAGTAGACATGTCAAGAGGCTTCAAAGCATCGTGTTCTACTCTTTCTTTCTTTTTTTATTAGATCAAGACCAAAGGGGAAATGATAGCAAAAGACTAAAATGAATGGAGGAAAATAAATATGAAGGCTAAACAAGAAGGGAACGAAAATAAGATCATCGTAGGATAGCTCACAAAATAGCCAAATGTTCGTGTATAGATCAACATTGTCAAGATCAAAGAGAGAAGATGAAATGGATGAAATATGTAGAAGCACTACGCATGATACCTGATTGCTAGGTTTTCATCATGGTACTTATCCAAGGTGCCACAAGAGAGTGGTTTTCACCATAGGATGAATTTATTTCTCTTTACTTTTGCTACCAAGGCACCTGTTTCCAGGTTTCCACCAAGGCACATTTTCAAATTTTTTTTTTTTCATTTTTTATTTTTTTTTTGAAAGAAGGTAAGCTTTTTAGATAATGCTCCTTGAAAGGATAAACCATGATATGCCAAGGATTCAAAATGATACGCTCAAAGATTCTGATAGGGAAAGGGAGATGGAAGAGAAAAATGGAGGATAAGGTTTTATGTAAAGTGAGTGAGGTTGGAAGATAGGAGGAATAAGCAAATGAGGAAAAATCATAGAAGGTAGAAGGATAATGAATGGAAGGATTATGAAAGGGTAAATGGAAAGGAAGGAAAGATCAACATCAACACACACCTTGAAGGGTGGCGAGAGGGTGGAGGAAATGTGAATGAAGAAATACAAGAAAGAATATGGTGAATGTTTAGCAGAGGTTGCGGTTCAAGCACATGGAATGGAAGAATGTTTTTGGAAGAAGATGAAGTGGAAGCCTTTGGAAGCTTGAATGTCAACTTCACTTTTTGTTCAATTTTAGACTCTTTCAAGAGAGACTTTGAAATCCATAAAGCCTTAGGCTTTTTATTTCCTTTTGATGATTTAGAGAGAATATCTTCAATGATGGATTTTGGAACCCATACTTGTCTTGTAGTTTTCTTCTTAGATATCTCTTTTGACTTTATGATTCCATGTCGATTAGAGGAGACATGGTAATCTTCTTTTTTTGATGGATTCTTGTATTGGTTTTTTTTCTTGTATTGAACATTCAAGTTACTTCCAAAAGACTTGGGACTTGTGGAAGAAGAAGGAGGATATGACTGGTTTAAATGGGTGGGTGGATGAAAAGGATTCAAGGGTATGCATCTATGTTGATTTGAGGAAAGATGGGAGATGGAGGGACGTAAGGACCCAAGATGGATGGTGAATTAGGAGAGTTAGGAGGGGAAAGTGAAGGAACATAAGGACCCAAGATGGAAGGAAGATGTGAACACCTTTGTAATGGTGGAAGAGGTCCCAAGATGGAAGTGGAAGATACAAAAGGATAATCAATAAGTTCATCAGCATCTATATGACAACCAAGGATATCAGCATCTTTAGAGTGAGCATTAGAATTTTCAATAGAATCATGGAAATCTTGAATATGAGCACCTTCTTTGATAGGATTGTTCAAAGCTTGCAAAGACTTAAGAAGAGTAGAAAGTGGAAGCGAACATGGAGTGGTAGAACAAGAAGATGGAAGACTTTGATCTTGACAAGGATCTTTGGATAGCACAAGCACATAATTTTTCTTTTTATTTTCAATAGGCTTAACATTGGAAGTAACAACACCATTTTTAACAACCTTAATGGAAGTATCATCTTTGGAAAGCACAAGTGTAGTAAGGTTATTTTGATTGTCAATAAGCTCAACGGTGTAAGTAGTAACTTGATCTTGCTTAGGAGAAGACTTAAGACATGGTGAAATGCATGAAAAAAGATGTGCAGGATCAAAAGAACCCTGAAGTGGATAAGAGACATCATGAAAAGGAGTGGATGACATGGAGGGTTATTGATCTTGATCTTTCTTTATGTTCTTTTCTTTATCATTTCTGGAGTCCTCTTGACATGGAGCCACTTCTAAGGACAAGGAAGCATGTTGGGATTGTATGGAAGACTTTGGAAGAGATGGTGGAGGACTAGCTAAAGTAGGAATTATAGCATATGAAAGCTTAGGCTCTTTAGGTTTAGCATTATTGAAAGTATTGGTAGCCAAGTGAAGGTTAGCTTGAGTTTCTTCAAGGGGTAGCCCTTGAGGATAACTATAGGGAATCGTATGAAAAGTATCAGGACTTTCATTGGATGAAGGATTTGTGAAAGATTTGGAAGACTCGAAAGCTTTAGGAAGTGTATGGTTATTGGAGGAAGTAGGGGATGGAAGGGAACCATCACAAGACAAAGGTCCAACATTAACATGATCTTGCTTGAGAGTGTAATCTTTATTTTCAGCCTGAGATTTTTTGGAGGAGAGATCCTTATAGTATTAACATTTCAAATCAGCATGGTACATTTTATATTCCTCAATAGAAGTAGATGTATCATCTAGATATTGTCCACAAAAGCCATCAAAGTCTCTTTCAAAATTAGAATCATATGGATCACCATCATGATCTATCCAATGTGATGGCCCATTTGTAGTAAGTAGGAACACACGACGAGGAGGACTCTTAGGAACAGAGGTGTCATAGGTATCATTACATTGTCTATCATCATAGTCATCATAGTCTCCAAAGCTGGATGTGTCACTCTTTGTGGAAGAGGTATCATAAGGGTTATCACATTGCTCAAATTCTGTCTAGGGGCATGGTGACATGTACAAGTCTTTATCAAATAGAAAAGGGCATAGAGCTTCCATGGAGAATTCCTTGGGTTCCTTCTCTTTCTTAAGATTGTTAAGTTCTACTTGCATAGCATGCATCTATTTCATCATAGTGGTGATTAAAATTTCTTCCTCATGTGTACTGATTCTTTGAGACATGTGTACTGATTCTCAATGGCTACTGCTCTATTCTTGACACAGTGACTTGTATGATAGATTCTGGAACTAGGCTAAAATAGCTGGGTATCTGGCAATTCTGACAACTTTTTGACACATTTTCTAAATTTTCCCAAATGACACTCTGCAAACTCATACAACAGTGGGTTCTCTATCATACGACAGATGGGCAGTAATGAAACAACACTTGATAGAAACTTGTATGACTTTCTGACCTCCTGAGATGACTTTTGACTCCAGAAAGGATTTTACGTCAAATTTTGCAAATTTTAGGGTTTTTAGTTTCAGATGGTTTGCAAAATGTACTGTCTAGATTTCAAGATTATACCAGATTTAATCATTTTTAGTAGCCAAGTAGATAAACAAGCATGCAGAACAACAAGCAAGTGATTTCAAGCATGTCTAAAAACAATGAACAAGGGCAAAAGCAACCTTGCGCATGAACAATCAAGTGATTTTATTCATTCTAATCCTCCGAAGTGCTAATTGTGTATGTTCCAAAATGTTTTGCAATAATGCACATATACCCTAGAAAATGAAAATTTGGCCTCGCTAGGGTTTTTAGTAATGGTTTGACTCTGCAAATTTTATGATCCAAAGGGGTGAACGCCAATCCCGGTGCACCATGGTTTTGACACAGTCTAAGAACTTAATCTTCAGGAGCTGCTAGGGAGATCTGACAACCCAACAATGAACCACACTTGTGAAGATTTCTTCCACAAGGACATTTATATAGCGGCTATCACTACCACAGTGAAAATGGCTATTACCGCTTGAGGTTCCATCAACACAGTTTACCCTGTGAAGGGATTGTCCACTACGGTTAACCCTCTCTAAAGGTGACTCACAATGATATACCACAAGGGGACTTGGCTCCAGATCCAAGGTTTTTGACGCCTTTTCACTTTTAACCCAAACAAAGTAGATAGATAAATCCGACACGCTAAGACAAAGTTTTGCTTCACCAAGGTCTATGATGTCAACTCCACATCATCTATCAACCCCTCCAGACAGAGAATGTATTGATCAATAAGAGAAGGTGCACTAACCGATTTTGATTCACCAAAGCTCGTGATGTCAACCCCACGTGATCTATCAACCTCTCCTGGGAGAGAATGTATCGATCAATAAGAGAAGACGCACTAACCAAGTTGAATATGAAACATACTAAGTATCCTCCCTACCTACAAGGATTCTATTGTCAAGAAGGATTTCACTGGGAATCCAATCTCTCAAGAATCACAAATAGTGTTCATAGGGCCTAATTACTATGTGATCACAAATGTATGTTTCCAAAAAGAAAATCTACCAAAAGTACCCAAAAAGAAGAAAGAGGAACACTTAACGCTTAAAGAAAATATGAGATGAGTCTACAAGGTGGAACACTTAACACCTCACACAAGCTAAAAACAAGTCCCCAATTTAGAAAACAAGTGAGTTCTTAAAAGCATAAATGGGTTGCCAAGTGGAACACTTAACGCTTTTGTCCTGTTGACCCCTCCCCTTTAATGTGGCGCTGACCTTGCAACCACAGGGTGGAACGAGGGGTTGGTGGATTAGTGATTCCAATAACCCAAGATAGCAATCAAGATCAATCACAAGTATCTAAGACTACTTAATGAATCCTTAAGGGGTCACAACCTAGTATCAATTATGCAAGTGTGTAGAAATAGACAAAAGCATGAAAAGATGCACACAAGCCAGACACATAAGAGATTTATTTTAAGTCCAAATCAAAATTTTATTAGATGAAGGAGAATACTTGGGATCCTTGCAACATGCTTAGTAGATTTTACCTAATTTTTAGCAATTCTTGTTGAGCTTTTCCATGCAAGCAAGTGACGAACTCTCCAACAAGCAAACAAGCAAACAAGATATGCAACATATATTCAACTTATAAAAATCATAGGGTTAGCTCTAAAAAATCAATTATTAAAAGAAATAATAACTAGAAATTAACCCAAATGACAACTCATATCATTTATTGAACCATGTAAAAAAAATAAGTGCATACCCATCACAAAACTTTATTTTTTTTGCTGCATTTGACCTAGTCAACAAGATCTATTTTTTTTTATGATTTTGGTGACAAAAATATAAATTCAAAATAGAGACCCTTGCTAAAAAATAGAGAGATTTACAAAAATGTAAAAATTTTAGAAAAATCTCTTCATTTGTGCCCTAGAGACCTATTTTATCAAAATAAACCAGTTTTTGTAAATTGACTATTTGAGCTATTATATTGCATCCAAATTTAAAACATAAAGAATGAACCTCCTGTATAATTCAAAGAGATTTTTGAAAATATAAAAATTTCAAAAAAATATGCTGATTTGCGTCAGATATTAATTTTTTCTAGAATTTCAAGAAAAAATTATTAAAAATTCAAAACATATCAAAAAATTCTGAATTTTTTATTGTAGCTTTTCTAACATGTGTCAAACTTGCAAAAAAAAATTTAGAGAAAAAATCAAAGCTTTTTGGGAGATAAAATTAAATCTTTGAAACTTTAGGGTTTTAGCTCCCCAAAAAAATCAAAACTAGCATGTAAAGGTGGGTTGCCCCATGGTGGGTGCCAAAAATGTGTGTGTGAAAATTGTACTTGATCTATAGACACAACACTTCAGTAAAACATTAGAGGTTAGCTATAATCAAATCGTGCAATAATTGAAAGCTAAACTAACCAAACGATTTACTGCCTTCTAGTAGGTGTGAGATTGATGTTCTCATATTGTAATCGAGATCAGTGACCTTGATGACACCTAAATGAAGGATTTGAATGCAAAAATGATATGAAATATGAATGCAATTAATCTATATTTTTTTAATTTTCTATGCAATAAGAATGATAAAAACTTTATATGAAATCTAATCTATATGAAATTGATCTAACAATGATATGAATCTATGCTAAATGATATGCAATGCTCAAAACAAGAAAGATCTCACAATAGCTTGGATTCACAAATATGATTCTTCAGACTCCAATTCGATAGCGTGAGAATGCAAATTCGTGGATGAATTATGAAGAGTTGAGCCTTGATTTTATAGAAATCTAGGGCTTTGAAGGTGCATGAAAAAAAGCCATAAATCACTCAAATAACTTAGGTTGGTTTTTGAGTTATTTTTAAATAAAAGATAGTTAACTCACAAAAACATGCAAAAGCTAAGTTTTAACTCAAATTAGAAGTTTAGCTTTAATTGATAATTGATAGTTATCTGCTTTTATGATTGTGCATATTTTATTTATGAATTAATTTAATAATAAAGTGATTTATTTCCAACTTAACTGATTTTGAAAAATAAAACAATTGATTTATGGGTTAATCAATTATTAAAATCAAACTTTTATTCCAAAAATAATATTATTAAATATGACAACTTGCTTTAATTAATTAAATAAGAATTTAATTAATTAATAATAGCAATTTTGATTTATTGTCAAATTTAAATAATAATACTTAGGAATAAATATAATTAAATTCAATTAAATAATTAAGTGGCAGAATTAAATCCAATTAATTAAATATGAAAATATTCAATTAATCAAACTTAGGATAAATGGGATTTATCACCAAATAATCATTAAATTAAAGATAATTATGATGATTAGGAATATTCCCCAATGCAGAATTTATGATAATCAATTAGGATTCGATGATGTGTAGATGTGCCTTTGGTTAGGACTTTGATGTTAATTTTTTCGATGTGTCGATATAGGAGGTTAATGAACCTATAGTCCATTTTTGGGGTATTACACCTGCAATCTTTCAAAACTGATTGGATAAGAATTGTATTGAGCAGATTTCATGATGGGAAGTTTTGGCTGGACAAACCTATTGAGGTCACAAAGAAGATTATCAGTAGGGTTACTAGGTACCCTACAACTGATAAAGCAAAAGCCTTTCAAAGTTCATCTCATCCCGACATTGAAAAGAACACTGGAGCTCAATGGGACGGTAGGGCACTGAAAATCTCAACTATCAAAGACCTAGTGGTAAAATTCACAGCACATGTCATTGGGTACAAGATATTTCAATCTACCAGACTAAACAATGTACCCTGCAGCGCCATGGACATGGCATATAAAATTGTGAAGAAAGATCACCAAGTAGATCTTGCTGAACTGATACTACACCAACTATAAGAGAATATGAAGACAATAAGATCAAATAAGTCTAACACATGTAAGTACGGATCACTGCTTGTCTGTACATTTTTCTATCTACAAAAATATGTACCTAGTATCGGTAAAGTAAACTAGCAATCCGATAAACTGATAACTGCACAAATTGGTGAGATGATGAAAAGTCTAGGAGATAATCTGAATAAGGAATTTGATGCATATTTCAAAGAATTTCAAACAAAAATGCATCAAAGGAGTAGAATTCCAAGGGAATTAGTGAGTAAATTTGAAGATGACATATATTTTATAGTCAGCATAGACCACTCTATGATAAAGGCAGTAGAACCGAGAACAAAATGACTGGCACCGATGGATACGAAATGAATACAATTTTTCTTTGAAATCTATTAATGTATTACCGGCATTATCGATAGATATCACTACCACTAGGTTTGGCACATATGAGGAAGCTAAGTCATGAATCACTATAGACATAGAGATTGAAAAAATGTCTAGAAGGGCAAAGAAAATGAGAAAAGATCTCGTAGCAAGATATGGAAATGCATCAACCTCATTTGCGGAGTCACCGATTAAAGAAACAACTAAAGGTCAGTTACAGTTGGCTGACAAGCCCTATGATAGTGAGGAGACCAAGTCAGACAAAGAAAAGGATCCCACACCAGTTCCTCCCACCAATGTTGAACAGGTAATGTAGTTACCAAAACCCGAAGGAATGAAGACACGTTCGTCAATTGTAGCACAACCTACCGAGAAAGAAGAAGCAGTAAAAGTAGCAAAAAGAAGAGCAGCTACTTCGACGAAGAAATACATAAGGAGAAAGAACAAGAAAGTAGCTGAGACACCAAAGAAAAAGAGGAAATACATAAGAAGTAAAGAAGATATAGAGGAGACTAACACTGAAAATGATCCTAGTCAATTCAAGATAGTTCATAACAGGGAAAGTATAATAGAAGAAATAATTGAAGATATAATTGAAAATGGAAATCTTGCAGATCCAAGCATAGGCAAATTTGACAAAATGTCAATTGAGGACAAGACAAAGCTAGAACATGCTATCATCCAGATGATGATTAAATTCAAGAGAGTACCAATGGAATTCACATGTCAATTACCAAAGGAATTAAATGACAAAATAAATGAGAAATGGGCTATTGCACTAGATACTGAGAAAAGGAAAAGAGAACAATCATTAGTTCATGCAGCCTCACACTTCAACTATGATGTTGTAAGTGAATACTTGAGAAAGTACCAAGCAAGATTTCTAGTCAAGAATAGAGCTATGTAGATAATGGATGAGAATGTGGCTAATATGGATGTCACATGTGATTCTCTATGGACATCAATTTTGAAAGAAGAAGAGAAAGCTGAATAGGAAGCATTCCTGAAACTGTTTAAGAAGAGACACAGTTCAAAAGGTAAAGGTATTTACATTAATGATGACAAGGGAAATAAGCTAAAGGACACCAGTATATCAATTATCAAGGTAATTGATATCACCAAACAAAAGGAAGAAATAAGAATTTCACAAGATGCACCGGATCAAGTAAAGATCCACTTGAAGAAGAAAACTGATGACGATGTACTCATTGAGGACATAAAAAATGGTGATCCTGATGATAAGGATGATGAAGATGTGACTATTGCACCAAAAAAAGATGAAGCACTAGACACTAATAGTGTGTTCACATCTCTACTGGGTGAACTTCCTATACTTGCAGAGGTAGTTGAAATACTTTCACATGTACAACCCAATGCTTCTCATCCTGAGCAAAATAAAGATACAACAGGGATATAAGCACCTGAGCAACCTACATATACAAATGAGCCTACCAAAATAGAGGCATAGTCTATAGAAACAAAGGAACCAAAAGAAACAAAGTCAACTGAGGTGAACCCACCTGACACTACAACCAAGACTCCCACACCATCTACCAAGGAGCAGAAAAAGGAAGATATAGTGTCAATTAGAAAATATACTCTAAAAAGTGGAGAAAAAGCTATTGTTATTAGTGAGAAGAAGTCACCTCTTGCACAAAAGAAGAAGAAGAAGAAAGAAAAAGGGCCAGTCACCATTGATGAAGTCATAATTATACTAGAATGTGACCCGAGAACCCTAAGCCCCGAGGTACTAAGTAGATATGGGGAGCTATGTTCAAGGAAAGTGTCACAAGAAAAGTTAAGGCAAGAACACAAACAAAAAGAAGTGTTACATGATGTGAGGGATATTTTGCAATAGATAGTACCGGAGACAAATATTGATGAGAATACTCCCATCATAGATCAACTTGCTACACTCGCCAATAAAATCAATGCCCCTGATACAGATGCAGACAAAAGAATAGAAGAAAGGGTAGAATCAAAGATTCAGGACAAATTGGCAAAAATTATTAGCATAGAAGTGGCACTGAAAAAGGTAAAATTATCTGAGGTCATTACCGAGGTAAAATCTATCACCCAGATAATCTGTCAATTTTTTATCAAGATTTGTACTTTAGACACCTTCATTGTAGAAGTTAGTGAAAAGATAAAAGGTTTAGAAGTAGAAATAAAGTTGAGTACACAAGTAGCTATAATTGAGTTGAATGCTTTCTTAAAGCATATTCACCAATTTTAGGAACTCCGACGGTTGATAGAAGATCTAAGAAAACAAGAAGAGAAAATCATTGATCAAGTTACAGAGTTACAAATAGAACTCACTCCATACCTGAAAATTTTTGAAACTCATATTGTCAAAGCTGAACAACTTGTAGCAACACCAAAGATTTTGGTGTTAGATAATATCTTTGGCATCCATACACAAGTCGGTCTTGAGCATATTGCTCTTACCAACTTGAAAGAGGAGTGGGGCAACCTCTTGGAGTCTATCAAGAAAACCCATCAAAACATTTTTGATAAGATGTAAGTATACATTATTTTTTTTGTGTTTGGCATTATTATCAAAAAGGGGGAAAACATGTATATTCCAAATAAGTACACTTTGATATGTATATTACATACTACCTAGAGCATGCATCGAGGGGGAGTACTTTGTACTTAGTAAGTTTTTTGTTGTGGATATGTATATGGCGGAGATATAAGGAATATATAAGAACATTTTGTCTATATACATTCAAAGTTTTGATACTAATGCCAAAGGGGGAGATTGTTAATCTCTATTGATAATTTAAGGTTGTCATTAGTATCAAAGGATACTAAATAGGTCAGTCGGTCACTTATATTGAGTTGGTCGGTAACTAGAAGTAAGACAGAGTAGTCGGTAAAGCCTTTACACCGAGCATCACATAGTTTACTAAGCACTAGCGACACTAACATCGACGGACAGTAAACACTGAGCAGTTTATAAAGTGTTTACCGATGATCACAGAAAATGGCATAGGAATTTGAAATGGCACATTCTTCTATGAAAATGGTTACAACAGATCATAAAATGGTTTACCAAGATCAAGGAGCATTTATTGTAAAAGATACTCATTAAATGTAATGTTTATCTTATTGTAATAGTTGATCTAGGTTATTTTTGCACTATAGATCTTAGGGTTATGATTATTTTTGTAACCTAATTTTTGCTAAAGCGGCAAAAATAGAACACTATATATTTTGTATTTTCACATCATTTTAGGAGGTTGGTGAACTAATATATATGAATCACAGAGCACTTGAAGCCATACCCTAACTTCAAGTCAATCGGTTTACAGAGGATATCAGATTGAGCTGAATCAGAGAAGGCTACTGAGCAGAACAAAGCAATGAATCATCACAGTCAAGGTGATATTTTATGAGCATTTATTGATCTATTTTAGATAATTGAGTTTTCAACTAGTAGATAACTACCTATTACTCTTTGACAATTGTAATAGAGTTTTTGATAAAATCTCTTAACAAAGTAGACTTAATAGTCTTATGTAAATCTCTTAACCGAGTACACACTTCATTAGTGTTGTCAAAATCCTATAACTAGGTAGATCTAGCTGATCTAACATGTTACTCCTAATAGGGTAAGATCACCAGAAGTGATCAAAACTTGTAGCCTTAACAGGCAAACCTTTTCTATCTGCAGTAGTGAAGAATTTGTGGGTGTCATCCCCATCATAGTTTTTACCTTCTTACAAGGTTTTTTGCATTACCAAAATACTTGTGTTATGTGATTTTCATATTGATTTCATGTTGTTTACTTTATCAAGTTAACTAGATGATTGATTTATGCAATTAGATTCAAGTTATTTTGATCGGTTATCACAGTATACAGTTATAGATCTGAAAGGTTTTACAAGTAAAATTTTGAAGACACTGATTCACACCTCCCCTCTTAGTACCTATCTCTCCTAATTCCAACATCAGGTTCATGTTATTTTAGTTTTTCATCTTGCATATGGAGAAGAGCTCTCCTTTCATCTTTCCTGGATCCATTTTTGGGATCGAAATCAAAATTTGAGTTCATCTTGATGGTTAAAATTGCATTTCAAATTTCTCCTTCTTCTGCTCAGTTGGCTAACCGTTTGAGGCCCGATCCTTTGATCTTCACTGGGGCATCTTCATTTCTTCATCCCCATCTCTCCCAACGTTCTTGTCTTTCATTCATTTCCTTCACTTCGTCTCTCTGAGGTTTTGACTTTATCTTTATCCTATATCTTTCTCAGTCAAACCTAGTCAACTGGGGCATATTTTCACTACTTGATGGTTATTCTATTATCTTTCATCTTTTATTATGATTTATGGTGATTTGATCATGTTTCTCTTGCTTTTGCATTCCCTCTACCTCATTTCAATTTTGATCCCGAGGGGGTAGACATATTCTATCAGCTATTCTCCAGAGCATATGCTTGACCATTCCATTTGCTCTGATTGATTTATCTATCTATCTATTGTGCTTGACATGTTAGTTCTCATCTTGAGTTTTGATATTGTCCATCTCTCTCCTAAGTGTTTAGTACTATCAGTACTAGGCTGACCATGCAGGATTTTCTATCTCTTTGCACTTCACTCTTTGAAGTCAAATCTCTATCTATTTCCTTCTTGGCTAATCTATTCTTCAACATAATGTGTTCCCAGATTGATCACACATTAGTCAAAGAGGGGCAAATGTAATCACCAAAAAATGGTCATCTAGACTATTAGCCCCTTTCTAGCATTATTTGTTAAATCCATCAATTGTTTATTCTTGATCAAATCCTAATTATATCATTTATTCGATTATATTCTATGGATTAACCATTTTATCCTAAGTCTTTATTTAATTAAAAGGAATTCCCTCCTCTTTTATTAAATAAAAAGCCCCACTTACCCCTTTATCCTAAGTTGCACAAGTAAAGCATTATTCCTATTTTATAAATAAGAGGAAAAGGCTTTTTGTCTCACATGAGGCACAAAAGCCAACACTTCTTTCTCATTGGAGGAGACTTGTGCACATGGATTTCTCCCACTTTCTAACTCCACCCTTGATCAAATCTGTTGCTTCTTAATCTCCATGGTCCATTTATCTTTAAAAGGAGAGGTCTCTTCTCATTCTAGGATCCCCATTCTTGATACTAATCTTATGCTATAGGTTTTCTTAGTGACATTGGAGCTTTTGAAGAACTTGTTGCATTTTATTCTTCATACTTTCATTGTAGCTTAGTTTTCATAGCATTCTTAGATTAATTTCCTTTCATGTTTTTAGCTTAATGCACATAGTTTAATTAGTAAAGGCTTGTAACACTCTCATTTCTATAGCGTAGTTGCATTCTTATTCTATCATAGCTTGGATTGCATTTTCATTGTGATTCTTGAAGACATTGGTATTCTTGCCCTTGTCTCTTTGAATCTCCCATTGCATGGTTTACTAGCAAGGTTGCATGCTTCATAGCTCTAGTTGAGAGCCCTCTAAACACCCTTGCACTCCATGCCTAGGGAGTTCTAGGTCTCTTTTCAAGGTTTCTAATCCATGGATGCTCTTGGAATCAATGGCTTAGAGAAGTGTACATTTTGAGTGTATAGAAAGTAAGTTTAGGTAAAGGCAAAGGAACTCAAGACATCAAGTAGAAGATTTCAATCACCGATCAAAGTTAGCCAAAATTCACTTAAAATAAAAAAGTTAACCACCGTGAAAGGAACATAAATTAAATACAAGGATCAGGACTATTAGGAATAGTCCCAAGAGATAACTGAGAGGGGGTGGGGGGGGGGGGGGTGAATCAGTTATCTACAAGTTTCAATTATTTATCCAATTAAGTAAACTTAAACATAAAGCATAAACACAATGAAAGAACACTTGAACACAACACCAATATTCTAGTTACAGGAAAACCCAAATAGGTAAAAAACCTAGTGAGAATTGACACCCACTAATAATTTGCACTAGTGTATTATGATCCTTGTTAGAAGATCCTTAACCCTGTTAGGAGTTTCTTTACAATATATTTAGTACAATGACCTGGTCGAGGGTTGGACCCTGTTAGGATTCTTTACAATTAACCCTGTTAGGGGTGAGGACACACTGTTTGAGAGCACACTACTCAAAGGGGTGAAGGCTACAACCTTTTGAATAATAGATACACACTATATCTAGATCTTGGTGAACTGCACTTTAACCTACTTTATGGATCAGTTCCAATGTATAGCACAAACTCTTTACTTGGTCACATAGACCTTCTACTGATGTCTCAACACTTTGCACACTCTTCTCTGCACTTCACAATCAACTCTGAACCATGCTTTAGCAATCACAAATGATTGCCTATAAATATCTTTCCTCCAAATGATATAATCAAGTCAGCTTGTTAGAACCACCTTGAAATCATATTAGAGAAACCATAGCATACTCCAATAATAATTTTTTCGGCTCTACTAAGCACACAACACAATCTAGGACCTGTCCAATATTAATAAAGTAGACGCATGCTACATA
The DNA here is from genome assembly GCA_027943335.1 of Chamaecyparis obtusa. Taxonomy (NCBI): domain Eukaryota; kingdom Viridiplantae; phylum Streptophyta; class Pinopsida; order Cupressales; family Cupressaceae; genus Chamaecyparis; species Chamaecyparis obtusa. Next base: position 561,810 of record BSBK01005481.1, read on the forward strand.
CTGTCGGCTCTACCAAATTAACTGAATCTTTCTCCTTAAGCTGAATTACATCATGTGCTCTTAACCAAACATTATTAACTCTTCTCCAATCATGAGTCCAAGGGTGCATACCGTAATGATAGGTGCAACTCCTGAACCAATACAATCTCTGTCGGCTCTTCTAAATAAACATAGGAAACTGCTACTGGTGAATAGCGACTACATAACTTCACTTCTAGTGATTATCAAACTCTACATTCATGATTGTAACATCACTAACATGTCTTCATCACATATCCAGGGATGTAAGGCTCCATGATAACTGTACGGACAATCACTCATAGAACACTGCCTATAACTCTGTCAGGAACATTGCTAACACATGAAGCTACTACATAAATGTTTGTACTAACAGTTAACCTCTACATCCATGATATCATGCTACTAACATGTCCATGCTACATATACTCAAAGCTTACTACATAAGTCTTCAATGCATGCTACTTACCATATGTTGTCATCAATGACAAACATACAGTCAGCATTGGCTTGTTGGCAAATCTCCAACAATCTCCCCCTTTGGCATTGATGGAAACATATGGAATGAAAAACACCACCAACCCAAATGAGAAATTATTTTATAACATTCTCCATTTCCTCATCAAGACTCCCCCAAGGATGAGTCCTCCATCGGCTGCAATATTCTGCAATATTCTCCATTTCCTCAACTGAACAGCTTCCATGATTGAATACTACTACCCCATAGTATAATACTCCTTCTTTACTTCTATTTTTGATGACTATATATTACTCCCCCTTTGACATCAATAGAAAAGGGTGCCATTCTTTTTGAGCACCAGTACTACTCCTGAGGTAGAGTAGTCAACCTTCCATCAGTCCCTAAGGACTGATGCTTTTTCTTCTTTCTTCTAAGTAGAATCAGGGAAGGGAATTACTCCCAGCTTCTCCCTGAGATACTCAAAAGTAACCTTTGGCAAGGGCTTTGTGAATATGTCTGCTAACTGATCTTTAGTACTCACATAGTCCAACTTGACTTCTTTCTCTGCCACTTTCTCTCTTAAGAAGTGATGCTTGATCTCTATGTGTTTTGTCTTTGCATGCATCATAGGGTTCTTTGACATATTGATAGTGCTAGTGTTATCACAATGAATAAAAATAGGATAATCAATCTGAATTCCAAAATCCTTCATCATTTGCTTGATCCAAACAATTGTAGAACAATTCAGGGCTGTTGCAACATACTCTGCTTCTGCTATTGACTGAGAGATACAATTTTGCTTCTTGCTTGTCCAAGTGAAAAGTTTGTCATCAAGAAACATTGCTCCTCCTAATGTACTCTTTCTATCATTAATGCATCCTACCCAATTTGCATCAGTATATACATGAAGATCAACATTTTCTGAATTAGGATACCATAGACCATAATCTATACTACCTTGCAAGTATCTAAATATTATTTTTACTACCGTGAGGTGACTTTGTTTAGGCTCTATTGCAAATCTTCCAACTATGCCAACTACATTGGAAATATCTAGTCTGGGTTGAGTAAGGTAAATAATTTTTCCAATCATACACTTGTACATGTTTTATCTACTACTGGTGAATCATCTTCTTTTGTAAGCTTACATCATGTTATCATAGGTGTACCCACTAGCTTGCAATCATCCATCTTGAATTTCTTTAATATCTCTTTCACATATTTTGACTGATTAATGAAAATACCTTTTTCTATCAACTACACATTTAATCCCAAGAAGTATTTGATAGGTCCAATCATGCTCATCTTAAATTGACTCTACATCTCCTTAGCAAATTCAGCACTAAGTTTTTTATTACCTCCAAAAATAATGTCATCAACAAATATAGCTATAAGTAGTAGTCCTTCAGATGTCTCTCTTATGAATAGATTACAATTTTCTGCTCCTTTCTTGAATCCAATTTTAGTTAGATATCCATCAAGTCTCTCATACCATGCTCTTGGGGCTTGCTTAAGTCCATAGAGGGATTTCTTCAATTTGCATACCATACTAGGTCTCTCTAATAGGGTGAATCCTTCTAGCTGCTCAATGTATACTTCTTCTTTTAGCTCTCCATTCAAGAATGCTGACTTGACATCCATCTGATAGACTTTGAAGTTTTTGACTATTGTATAGGCTAGAAACAACTTAATATCTTCTAATCTACTCACTGGTGCAAAACTGTCTGAATAATCAATACCTTCTCTTTATGCATATCCCTTACATACTAACCTTGCTATGTTCCTTACTACTATGCCATCTTCATTCATCTTATTTATGAATATCCACTTTGTTCCAATCACATTCTCGTCACTAGGTCTTGGGACCAGTTCCCAAGTATCATTCTTGTAATCTAATCTAGTTCTTCTTTCATAGCATCATGCTAATCAAAATCATTACATGTATCTTCAACACTTAAAGGTTCAATATGAGATAGTAAACATACCACTTCATTACTAGCTGAATTCTTTTCTTTTGATCTTGTTGTGACCTTGCCACTTTGATCTCCAATGATGTCATCCTTAGAGTGATATCTAGATGTATACTTTAGAACTCTAGGTGATACTGACTCATCTTCCTTCTGAGTTTCTTCTTCACTTGTTTTGGGGTCATTGAACAATACATCTATACTATCAAACATCTCTTCAACAAATGTCTCACTAGTGGAAGGTCTAGGTTCTTCTTCAATCATAGGTGAGTAATCATGATATCTTTCTTGAATCATAAACTTTTCATCAATCTTAACATGAGAAATTTCAATGATCTTCTTCAATCTTAAGTTAAAACATCTATAAGCTTTACTTTTAGTAGAGTAACCAAGAAAAATACCTTCATCACTTCTTGCATAAAACTTGCCTACTACTTCATCCCTCTTGATGTAGCACTTGCTTCCAAATATTCTAAAGTATTTCACTATGGGAACATTACCAAACCATAGCTCATAAGGTGTCTTGTTTGTGCCAGGCCTTAGTTGTATTCTATTGATTGTATAGACTGTTGTATTGACCACATCTCTCCAATAGGTGTGTGTAACTTTTCCTTCAATCATGATGGTGCATGCTATATCAAGGATGATCTTATTCCTTCTCTCTACAATCCCATTCTACTGAGGGGTTCTAGGTGCACTTAACTATCTCTTTATGCCATGTTCTTCACAGTACTCATAGAATCTGTTTGAGGTGAATTCTCCTCCTCTATCTGACCTTAGACATTTTATCTTTAGTCTAGATTCATTCTCAAACTTAGCTTTGAATATTTTGAACTTTTCAAATGCTTCTAACTTATCTTTCAAGATGCAACCCACATCATTCTAGAATAATCATCTACAAAAAAATGAAATACCTTTCACCATAGTATAATCTTGTTTGAGTTGGTCCACATAGATCCAATGAAAACTTTAGTGGCGATTATTTTCCATTTGGTGAATGTCGCCTGTGGGTAACCTAGGAATTGGCAAGTATTTTTCCCATTTTGGATTGACCCTATCACCTTGCATTTATTAAAATTGGGTCCAATGCCTGGGTCCATCGCCTAGCAGTTTATTAAATTCTATCCATTTCTTTCACATTATCACCAATGGCATATATGTTTTGGGAATGATATATTTTTAACAATCACCTGTAATTTCAACACTGCTCCAAATGGATGGCCTATATTCGCCAATAGTTATATAATTATTTTTTTAGGCGGCCCCAACTTCATCAACCATTTTATGGACGCGTGTCTCAAACTGATGGGTTTTCACCATCTTTATTAATCATATTAAGGTATTGGGTGACCCATCATCACCTAGGAAATAACATAAGACATGTTATAATTATGCGGGCTTCGCCAAATGTTTGGACACCAACCTAATACCTCCCACCTAATTCACCAAAAAAGATTACTATAAATACATTCATACATCAATGTTATTGTACACAATTTGGATCGGTTCAATTTGATCGATAGTGAAGTTCAAACTGTTGAGTCTTGATTTCTTTGGAAAATTGTGACTGTAATTGAATTTGAGGCAAAGGTAAGTGATTATTATTCTATGACTATGTAAACATTGCATATTATAGTTCTATTGTCATTTGTCACTTCTTCAACAAGTGTACATTTTTTTTACATTGTTTTATTCACTGGTAGGCTAGTAGCCTTTATTTCATTGAAGAATCGAGATGTCGAACAAGAATAAGGGTAAGGCACCGGCATATGGGGAAAGCCAAAAGAGGCCAAAAAAATGCAAAACCTTATCATCATACTTTGGTCATGGTGTTGGAAATGTTTCTGGCCAAAATCAGGAAGCTACTTCATCACAAGAAGATTTTCAAGATTCACAACCTGAGGCTGAACCTACATGACATATTGAAGAATTCAGTGAACCTAATATCTCAGATCATGATGAACTTGAAGAAGATTTTTAGTTAAATACCCAGAGTAGCCATAATGATATATTCGACTTAGATGAGACTAAGAATGTCAGAGAAGATGATGGTGCAGGGAAGAAAAGAAAATACAAATCAAACAATGATAGAATGTGGGATCTCTCAAGGAATTTTCAAGTAGAATGGGTGTCAAAGTATCCATTCATTGAACCAATGGATAATCCAATTGAAGGGGAGCCTCTGGTAGAATGCAGATGTAAGATTTGCAGCCAGATAAATAAGAAGGAAAAGAGGTTGCAGCTAAAAATTAACACCATAGAGAAGCATATGGGTAAAGTTTACGAGAAAAAAAACCATAGATGGATTTCAAAAATCAGTGATAAGATGGAAAATAAAGGAGGAATCTCAGCATGTTAGGAATGCAGAATTATATGAATTTTAGCATAATATAAAGATGAAGCCTGGTGAAGCTAAAGGCTCTATTGAAGCTTGTTTTGGAAAAGCATTGGAAGTAGAACTAATGGGAAAAGTTGTTCAGTTAAGTGTTGTGTTTAATATTTTGAGCAGAGGGCATCCTATGATAGACTACCCATCATTGAGTGCTTTATTACACTTTCTGAAAGTTTGTAACTATCCTAACAGTCACTAGTCAGTAAACAATGGATGGGAATGGGCAAGTTGTCTTGCTGAGGTTGAAAAAGAGGATCTGAAGGCAAAAATTAAAGAGTCAAATTTTATTTCATTATCTTTAGACAAGGTTACAATAGTAGACAATACTTCCTGGGTATGCATGCATGTTTATACTATACATAATTTTGTTCACCAACCTCATCTACTAACTGTTGCTAAAATCAAGGATAATGCGACAGCAGAAAATTTATTTGAACTAGTAAAGAGTTCTCTAATTGAATATGGAGGTATAAATGACATGACCATTGCCAAAAAGATGGTGTGTGTTGGAGCGGATGGAGCTTCAGTAATGCAAGACCATGTAATACCCCAAAAATGGGCTATAAGTTCATTAATCTCCTATATCGACACATCGAATGAAATCGACATCAAAGTCCTAACCTAAGGCACATCTGCACATTATCGAATCTTAATTGATTATCTTAAATTCTGCATCAGGGAATATTCCTTATTCCTATTTATCCTAATTATCTTTAATTTAATGATTATTTGGTGATAAATCTTATTTATCCTAAAGTTTGATTAATTGAATATTCTGAATATTTAATTAATTAGATTTAATACTGCCACTTAATTATTTAATTGGATTTAATTATATTTATTCCTAAATTGTATTATTCCATTTTGACAATAAATCAAATATCCTATGACTAATTGATTAAATTCTTATTTAATTAATTAATGTCAATTGTCAAATTTAATAATATAGTTTTTGAATAAAAGTTTGATTTAATGATTGATTAACCCATAAATCAATTGTTTTATTTTCAAAAATCAGTTAAGTTGAGAATAAATCACTTTATTTATTTAATTAATTCATATTAATTATGCACATCCAAAAAATAGTTAAACTTTAAATCGGAAAATCAATTCAAGTTGTTTTAAAAATAAACTCAACTCTCTTTTGAGTTAAAAGTTGATCTCAACTTCTGATTTAAATAAAAAAGTTGATTTGCATGATTTTTGTGAGTTAATTTATCTCTTAATTCTTGATAACTCAAAAATCAACCTGATTTTATCAAGAGTGATTTATGGTTTTTTCCATGCACCTCCAAAGCCTTGGATTTCTATAAATTAAGGCCTCAGCTCTTCATTTTGGATCCATCCACAAATTGCATCCTCATGCTGTCAAATTGGTGATCGAAGAATTCGTCTTTGCGAATCAAAGCTGTTGTGAGATTTTCATTATTTTAGCATTCATATCATTTAGCATATCATTGTTAGATTAATTGAATGTCATATTATTTTTTCATATAGAATAGATTCATATCAATTTATCTCATCTTATTGCATAGAAAATCCAAAAAAATAGATTAATTTGCATTCATCTCATATCTAGATTCTACATTCAAATCCTTCGTTTAGGTGTTGTCAGGGTCACTGATCTCGGTCTAGTCTGAGAATACATACTCGCATCTACTAGAAGATAGTAAATCGCTTGGTTAGATTAGTTTCCATTTCACTGCACGATTTTGATTTCTTCTAACCTCTAATGTTTTACTGAAGTGTTGTGTCTACAGCTAGGTACAAAATTCACACACACATTTATGGCACCCACTGTGGGCCCTGAAATGGGTTTCCATTCAATTTCTATCAATTTCTATCATCTTCTTGTCATTTTCTATTCCAAGCTACGATTTTTAATTTCTATCTGTACAATTTTTGTATGAGTTTTGTTAGAAACTTGTGTCAAGAGGTACCCACTACCATACAACAGTTGATTTGATCGAGGATCATACCATCAGAAACCCAGTGTCATTTGGAAGCTCTTTTGTCGTATGATCTGATACCCATTATTGTACGAGTTTTTGGATTGTAATCTGGTAGGTGACCCACTGTCATATGAGTTTCAGTGCTGGGTTTCAATTGTTGTTTCACTTTTTCAGCTAGTTTTTGAGATTTTTTTTCCTAATTTGGACTGACAGATAACATTAACAATTGAAATTTGTTGTTTCTGATTGATTTTTGCTGATTTTGATTGGGAAAAAGAGTGAGAATTGCTAAAAATGGGTAAGAATCTACTAAGCACATTGTGAGGAATTCAGGTAATCTTCTCAGCTAATAATATTTTGATTTGGATTAAAAAAAGAACTCTTGCGTTTCAAGCTTGTGTGACCTTTATTGCTTTCATATCATAGATTTCATTTTGGGCTATAAAAATGAACATAGATTTTCTTTTCAGCATCTTTGTTACACATAGTAAATAGGCCTTATGAACACTATTCGTGGTTCTTGAGAGAGTGGGTTTCCAATGAAACTCTTCTCAATGAAGGAACCCTTAATGTAGGTAGGGAGGTTACTGAGAGCGTCTCACATTCTACTAGATTTGTGCATCTTCAGCTTCTAATTGATACATTCTCTCTCCAGAGAGGTTGATAGATCATGAGTGGTTGACATCATAGATCTTTGTGAGATAATCTTGGTCTTAGCATGTTGGATTAACTTGTCTGCTTTGTTTGGGTTAAAAGTGAAAAGGCTAGAGGACTATGCTCTACTCCCTTTTTGGGTAGTACTAGAAACTTAGATCCTTGAATATGGAACTAGTCTCCATGTGGTGTCTTTTGTGAGTCACCTTTAGAGAGGGTTAACTATAGTGGACATTCCCTTAATTGGGTCAACCACATTGATGAAACCTTAAGCAGTAATAGCCATTTTCATTGTGGTAGCAGCAACCACTATATAAATGTCCTTGTGGAGGAAATCTTCACAGGTGTGGTCTCTTGTTGGGCTGTTAGATCTCCCTAGCAGATCCCGATTGATTAATTTCTCAGACTGTGTCAAAACCCCGATGTTCCTGGATTGGAGTTCACCCTCTTGAGATCAAAAAAGTTGTAGAGTCAGACCATTACTAAAAAACCTAGTGAGGCCAAATTTTTATTTTCTAGGAATATGTGCGTTATTGCAAAACTTTTTGGAACATACACTATTAGCACTCCTAGGGATTAGCACATTCAGTCACTTGCTTGTTCATGTGTAGGGTTGCTTTGTCCCCTATTCATTGTTTTTAGACATGCTTGAAATCACTTGCTTGATATTTTGCGTGCCTGTTTATCTATCTGGTTACTAAGAATGAATCAATCTGATATTATCTTCAAATCTGGACCAAAAATTCTATGAACAATTTGAAATTGAAAATCTAAAAAATTGCAAAATCTAATGTCAAACACCTTTCTGGAGTCAAAAGTCATCTTGTAAAGTCAGAAAGTTGTATGACTTTTGGAAAGTGTCATTTCATTACCTCCAGATTGTCGTATGGTAGCTAGTATACTATCGTACGAGTTTTGCTACCAGTCAATTCAAAAAGTCAAAAATCCTACTATCAATTGTCGTGTGAGTTTTGCAATTGTCATATGAGTTTATCAATTATCATTTCATAGCCTACCCACTATCATATGAACCTACAGAAAGTCATTTGAGAAATTTTGAAAAATTGCCAGAAAGTTGTCAGAACCTTCAGAGACCTAGTTTTTCCAACCTATTTCTAGAGTCTGTCAATGAAATCACTATGTCAGGAACAGATCTACAACTACTGAGAATCCAATCATTTTCCTAAAGTGGCCTTTTGAATCTGATTTAGCCTTCTATTTAATCAATTTGATTCTTTTTCATCTTGTGTCAAAACCTTGTCATAACTATCAATCTTCAATCCATCTTCAAAATAGCTAAGTGTTGTGAACTCGTGTCTACTATCTTTTGGGAATCTACCCATACATCCAGGGCATATTATCCTTCATTTACACCTAATCTAAGCTTCAATCAATCAAACCTTGACAAGGTTGCATCATTTGATCTTCTTGAATCAAATCTTTCTTTAGTTGTCTTCATCATATTCTTTTGTTTCACCCAAGGTTAATGGTGGAAACTAGAGCTTCCTCTCACAAGAAATCTGGAGAAGCATCCCATACCTTACCTATAACCACTATCAAAGGTCCAACTCTTGAGCAACTCTACAATTCTAGTCTTTATGAAGATGATGGTCTTGGAAACTTTTGATTAAAAACCAGATACATATCCCCTCCATCAACTCACGGAGGTAATCAACAAACTCCTCGATCTATCCCAAGGAGAACTCATACCATGTCTCAAGTGGGGACAAACCATGGCTCTCAAAGAGCTCAATCTCAACATGGTGCAGATCAGGAACCCACACCTGAAGAAATTACTTGGTATCAAAATGACGATGACTTCAAAAGAATGATGAAGCATTTCTTGAAAGAAGATAGAGAAGCATACTTTTTACAATTAGCTCATCAAGGAGCTAAACTTCCTCCCAATTTTAATGTGGAAGATATCATTACACATGAGGAAGAAACTCCTTTTTTGGCTATGATGAAACAAATGCACACCATGCAAGTAAAACTTAATAAAATGGAAAAAGAAAAAGAACCTAAGGAGTTCTCCATGGAGGCCCTATGTCCTTTTCCATTCGATAAAGACTTGTGTATGCCACCATTCCCTAAAAGGGTGGAAATGCCAAAATATGATAAGTATGATGGAAACTCTGATCCTCAAGATCATGTCAGAGAATTCTATACTCAATCTATGGATTTCATGCATGAACCAACCTATCTAATGCATCTTTTCCCTTGATCTCTGGGAGGAGCAGCCATTCATTGGTTCTCTAGGATGCCTCCTACAATCAAAACCTTTAAGTTGATCAAATTGTTCTATCAATAATACTCCTACAACATCCAACATCCAGTCACCATGATTGATATCTACAATCTCAAACAATATCCAGGAGAACCATTCCTGACATTTCTCAAAAGATGGAGAAAGAAATTCTCTCTATATGCTAGACCCATTCCAGAAACTGAGAAGCTGGAAATCTTCATCAACAATCTTGTTCCAGAAATCAACTACCCTTTACAAATGCAAAATCATACATCTTTTGACAAGATGGTAGATAATGCAATCAAAATTGAAAAAGTACTTGTGAAAAAAGGAGATGTCACACTTCAAAAGGACAAGTATGAATCTAGTTCTAAAGACAAGAAAAAAAATTGGAACAAGAATAAGGGCATCATCACAGATGGCATTGTTGATAATCATACCCCATCTAAGGCACCTTCTTTCAATTTAACCATTGGTACTCAAGCCATCAAAGCTTCAGAACAAAAGGTGTCTGAATCATCTCAAAAGAAGCCAGAATACAAATCTTGGTCTGTTGATAATAAATGAAAGTTCACTCCTCTTGGGGAATCTTTGGAATCAGCTATGAGAACTCTACTGGCTAATAACATCATCTCTTTGCCTGAGATCTGACAATCTGATCTTGATCCTAAGCCAAAATGGTGGAGAGAGAATGAATTATGTGATTTCCATCGAGGTAAAGGTCACAAAACTAATAACTACTTGCACTTGAAGAATACCATTCAAGACAAGATTGATAGTGGATAAATCATGATTGATAATCCTAAAAGCAATAATGATCACACAACATTCACCGAACCATTTCCAAAGCATAGCCAAGGAGATTTGTCTTCTTAGCCTAATGTGGGTGCTAAGGTCAATTATGCCTATCTTGGAAATAATATTGTTATCAATATGGTCGAACCAAGCCTATTTGAGCATTGCAATGTCATCACAATTGTAAGAAGAGATAGAGAACATTAATCAGCTAACACAGTTACTTGATCACAAGCTCAGGCACACCTACAAGGATAAATCCTAGATCAATCAAATGTCCCTAAGGTGCCTTTCAATCTATCTCCCGCTTCTAAATAGAGGGCAACATCTAAATCTTCAAATCCTAAGGACACGAGGCCTACTTCGTACAACACCATTCAACAACTCCAACATACTAATGCTAAAATCTCCATGTTTGAGTTGCTTCGGATATCTCCAGCTCATAGAGCCATTCTAGACAAAGCTCTGCTTGGATCTGATGTTCCAGATAACCTTGATTTAGATAGATTCTAGGCTATGGTTGGTCATCTTACATCTCGACAATATATCTCCTTTTCAGAGGATGATGATAACTCCTTGAGTCATCCTCATAACCAGCCCTTGCATATTGAAGTCTTGATCCAAAACCGTCATGTCAAATGTGTGTTGATAGATGGAGGTGCTAGTCTGAATATTTGTTCTTCCAGCTTGATCACACAATTGGGATTTTCATAAACAATAATTGATCCTAGAAAGAAAATAACTATCAAAGCATATGATGAAGAGGAAAGATCCTCCAAGGGAAAAATTGTCTTGCCTATCAGAACAGGTCCTGTCATTAGAGATACTATATGTCAAGTTCTTGATATACCTTTGGCTTACAACATCCTTCTAGGGAGACCCTGGATACATGAGATGAGAGCTATCCCTTCAAAATACCATTAGTGCTTGAAATTTCCTTATGATGGAGTAGAGGTAACCATTCTAACTGATGTATCAACAACTTGTAATGCATTGAAGGAAAATGTGGATAAACTTGTTCCTAATAATAGAGAATCTTCCACTAAGCAAACAAATGTAGCATCCACCTCTAAGATGGAAGACATTGCAAAATAGGTCAATATCAAAGAAAATGGTATGGGAGAATATACTATAGAGCTAGTCTTGTCTTTGACCTCTCTCCCTATCTTGCCTAAGTCTTATGGGCAAGCTCAAAAATAGTTCAAACCAGAATCTAAGGAACCTCTTGAGGCATATAAAGGAAAATTTGTTACAGAGAAAGTGCCTAAGCAAGAATTTGAAGAAGATGAAGCTGTGCTTGCATGGCTTTACAAGGATGAACCTAAATCCCAAGTTGTTCCACCTAGTGACTCTAAAGTATCAAAGGTTCCTTCTAAGTCATATGGCCCAAGGGATAAACTGATAGCTAAGATGGGATATAAAGGAAAAGGACCTCTAGGACTATAGGGTAAAGGTCTTCTGTCACCTCTTGAACATCGTGGTCGAGCCAACAAGAATACAATAGGTCTAGGATACATGAAGAAACCTTTCTATCTTAGCAAGAACTCCCCACATGTTCTAGAACAAATTGAGCCTTCCATAGCAAATCAACTGAAGAAGGAAATAACTGCTCAATCTGATAGTGATGATTCTGACACCACTGATGAGCTCATTCCTTATGAGCATTTTCCTAAAGAAATCAAAGACCTCCTTGATGCTGAAGATGATCCAATAAATAGAATTAATGTAGTAGAAACACAAGAACCTACTATAGAGCAAGAGATAGTTGCAACACAAGAACTAGCTAATCTCGAAGAAAATCAAATAGACAAAGAGGAAGGTGGTACTTATTCTGAGATAGATTCTCATGAGTATGAATTCAAATCAGAATCTGAGGGTAACCCTTCTTGGGGTTGTTAGAAAGTAAAGACCACCAAGATAACTGAGAGGGGGGGGGTGAATCAGTTATCTGATAATTAAACCATTTAGCATCATTAACTTCAATATCAACTTCAATAGCTTTAAACCATATAATTAATGTAGTAACCAACCATAGAAGGATAATCATACACAATGACACAATAACACAAGATATGTTAACTAGGGAACCTCTTGATCAAAGAGTAAACCCTAGTGGGAATGATGCCCACAAAATGATGTACCAATATGAAAGTTCCTTGTTAGAGGATGGACCCTGTTAGGAGTCTTATGAAATACATTCAGTACATATGAATCTCTGTTAGGAGATTTTGAATCCCTGTTAAAAGATTCTAACCCTGTTAGGAGTTATGGAAGACAGAAGGACCCACTACCCAAACAGCTTCAAGGCAAGATCTTTGAACTCACTTTCCAATAGATCTTAGGATTATTCAATAGAATAATATGAAATATGTTACCTCCTTCACACTGTGCCAAAACCACACTCTCTACTACACAAGATCACAAATCTAGATCTATGTACTTCACAAGTCTTCCTTCATCACTGAATTAGCTCTTTTCTTCACTTCATGCATACATTCACATCACAACTTTCATAATTTCATATCAAAACTATTAAAATCCTCTATATAACAAGGAAAAAATTCCTTCCTTTATACCACACTCAAATAATTACAAATGAGTCGGCATGCAAATACAAAATAATAATTTCAACACACTACATCAAAATTGCATAAAACTGTCAGCTTCCAGATACAATAACTTTCCAATCATGTGAGCTCAAAGATTGCACTATGAACCACATCATCACCAATGAGTCTCAAACTTCCCTTTAACTGCACAGAATCAGATTCCATCTTGGTTAGGAGATATCCTCTGATTACCAAAAACCGCTACACAGGAATATTGCCAAAATACTGCTTCCACCAAAATGCTTATAAATTTTATGAATAAATGAATTTCTTTTTGTGCTCTTAACCATAGGCTAATAACACACCAAAGAACATACCATCAACTATGCATAACTCAATCTACAATATAACATGTGCACAAAACAAAACTGTGTCTACTTCTCTGCTAAACTCCAGAATATCATAGTGTTGACATCAATGATAATCATAGTCATGAATGCAACAACCACTACTACAAAATGACTACCAAAGGCTTTAGCATTCATTCCTAATAGGGGTATTCATCCTGAATTTACTCATGTTCTTAGATTTCTTAGAGGCATAGATGAAGAATCTAATGACTATGAATGGGGAGCCATTCCAGAAGAAGATGAGCTTATTACAGAGAAACATGTTGATGTTATTCACCAATATGCACCTAAACCTAATGTAAGTCTAGAGTGAAATGATGAACTTATCGAGTCTGATCCACCGATGGCTAAAATGGACTATCATAATGACATTGAGCCTATTCATGAATTGAATTTCTTAAGTTGTAATATCACCTTTGAACTCGTGCATCAGGTTAGGACCAATGATGACAGATCCATATCCATAAACACTCTTTCCCAATCTTTCACCACTTTGACTATCCAACATCCTAAACTTCTTGATCAAACCTCCATAAATCTTAGCCATGGTATTTATACCTTCCCAAATGACTATGCCCTTGCTTCCTACCTCAATGCAATTGAGCCTAGGAGGATTTCCATTAGTGAATTAAGTGTTAGCATGATGGAGTCAGACATCAAGTATCTTAGTCAGAAAAATAAGAATAAGAATATAAAGAAAAAGAGTTCTGAGGGTGAAAACCACTTTGTGGCAGTCTCAGAACCTACAAAAGTAAAAATAAAAGACATATCCGAAGGTGAAAACCTCTCTAAGGTTCCTAGGGATGAGATATTTGATGTCCTTCCAAGTTATTCACAAGAAAGATCTCCAGTTCTAATTGAGCCCACTCAATCTATCAACTTGGGAACAATAGAGGAACCACAATTGATCCATATAGCACAATCTTTAGAAGAAAAGAAAAAATTTACAACATTCTTAATAGAGAAGAAGATCAACTTTGCATGGAAATATTCAGATATGCTAGGGTTGGATCCTGATCTTATAATGCACCAATTATCTATAGCTCCAAGAGTAAAACTAGTTAAACAAAAATTAAGAAAGATGCATCCTCATGTTGCACTCTTGGTAAAAGCTAAATTAGAGAAGCTCCTAAAAGCTGGATTTATCCAAGTTATTGATTATGCAGAATGGATCTCTAATATTGTACCTATTTCAAAACCAGATAAATCAATCAGAGTGTGCACAGACTTTAGAGATGTAAATAGAGCATGCCCTAAGGATGATTTTCCACTACCTAACATTGATATGATAGTGGACATGATGACGGACTTTGAGATGTATTCTTTAATGGATGGTTTTTCTGGATATAATCAAATAAAAATTGCTCCAGAGGATCAAGAGAAAACTTCTTTCACATGTGCATGGGGCACCTTCTGTTGGAATGTCATGCCATTTGGGCTTAAGAATGCTGGTGCTACATATCAAAGAGCCATGACATCTATTTTCCATGACATGATGCATAGGACTATGGAGGATTATGTGGATGATACTTTAGCAAAATCTATGATTAGAACTAAACATCTAAATGACTTGAGCAAGATACTAGACAGAATGGAAAAATTTAGTCTCAGACTAAATCCTAAGAAGTGTGCTTTTGGTGTCACTTCTAGAAAGCTCTTAGGGTACATAGTTTCAAAGAAGGGCATTGAAGTTGATCTAGCTAAAGTAAAGGCTATCATGGAGATGCAACCTCCCACAAACATTAGTCAAATGAGGACATTACAAGGAAGAGTTCGATCTATCAAACACTTCATATCTCAACTAGCAGACATATCACAGCCTTTTACAAAAACATTACATAAAGGTGTGACATTTGCGTGGAATGAAGAATGTGAGAACAACTTTAACCATATCAAGAAGTATCTATCAAATCCTCCTATCTTAATGCCTCCCATTCCAGGGAAGCCTTTGATCTTATATGTCTCTGCTATAGATACATCACTGGGGGCATTGGTAGCACAGGATGATGAGAACAAAAAGGAAAGAGCTATATAATATATTAGTAGGACATTGGTGGCATATGAAAAGAATTATTCTATGATTGAGAAGTCTTGTCTAGCTGTGATCTTTGCATCACAGAAATTGAGACATTACATGTTGGCACATACCACCCATTTGGTAGCTAAGATTGATCCACTAAAGTACCTACTAAGCAAAGCTGCCCTCACAGGTAGATTAGCTAAATGGGTCTTGCTCTTAAGTAAATTTGACATTGAATATGTGGAAAGAAAAGCTATAAAAGGATAGGTTATTGCTGATCAATTAGTAGATGCACCTATGATTGATGATACACCAATGCAAATGGAATTTCCAGATTCCTCTATCATGACTCTTTCTTCTAGAGAATGGTAGTTGTTCTTTGATGGCTCCTATACATAGAATGGATTAGGAGTAGGCATATTATTTATAACTCCTCAAGGATACTCCATACCTAAAGCATTTAGATTAAAGTTCCCTTGCACAAACAATATTGCAGAATATGAAGCCCTTTTGAATGGTATGAAAATAGCAATTGAGTGGAGAGTAACAGAATTACACATTCATGGAGACTCACAACTTGTAATCCATCAAGTCAATGATGTGTACCAGACTAAAGATGAAAATTTCATCCCATACAAGAGAATGGTAGATGATCTAAAGAAGTATTTCATATATATCACATTTGAGCAAATACCTAGAACAGAGAATAAGGTTGTTGATGCAATGGCAACGCTATCTACTTTATTACAATAGCCTAAACATGAGCTATGCTACGAGTTCCTGGTGGAAGCACTATCTTATCCTACATATGATTCCCCTGAAACCCACATGATCTGCACTATTGTTGGTCATGATTCATCTAGATACAAAAACCTATTCTCCTATCTCCAAAACCAAATCATTCCCGATACCTTCAACCACCATGAAAAGTGATACCTTATCTATAATGCCTCTTGATATGTCATCATTGGTCACAATCTGTACAAATGAGGTCTAGATGGTATACTACTTAAATGTTTAGAATAGGAAGATTCTCAACGTGTGTTAGAGGAAGTCCATGATGGTATTTGTGGGTCACACTCAAACGGTTTAACACTAGCTCAAAAACTTATGAGGGTTGGGTACTATTGGCCTAAAATGGAGAAAGAGTCTATTAAATTTGTTAAGAACTATCAAAAGTGCCAAGTGCATGGTAACTTAATTCATGCTCTAGGGAGAGATCTAATTCCCTTTACTACACAATGGCCTATTCATCAATGGGCCTTTGATCTTATAGGAGCTATACATCCTCATTCTTCTAATGGACATACCCATATAATCACAGCTACAGATTATTTTACAAAATGGGTAGAAGCAGTCCCTTTGACATAAGCAATTGGAAAACAAATATCTATGTTCATGTTGAGCTATATCATATGCAGATATGGGATACCTCATTCCATAATCACAAAAAATGGAGGACAATTCAAGAACAAGGATCTAGATGATTTATGTGCTAAATTCAAGATTACACAACATTGGTCATCTATCTATTATCCTCAAGGGAATGGACAAGCAAAGGCTTCTAACAAGAATCTATTGAAAACCTTGCATCGTACAGTTAATAAAACAAGAAGACACTAGCATCTCATGATCAATCTAGCTCTCTAGGTCTATAAAACAAGTATCAAAATGCCTACTAGGGCTACACCTTTCACTTTAGTTTATGGGTCTGAAGTGGTACTACCTATTGAGGTTGAAATCCCATCACTAAGAATTAGAATGCATGGTCTAGTAACTGATGATGATTACAAAGTGTCTAGGTTGCAAGAACTTGAACTAATAGATGAGCGTAGACAAGCAGCTATGATCATCTTAGAGTATATCAAAAGAGAATGTCTAGAGGTTACAACAAGAAAGTCAGACACAAAGAATTGTAGGTTGGTGATCTAGTCTTGAGAGAGAATCCTAAAAATCAATCACATCAAGAATGCAAGGGGAAGTTTGAACCCAACTGGCTGGGTCCCTTTGTTATCACTGCTACTTTTGGCTCTGGTGCGTATCAACTCTCAATGACTGAAGGAGAATAGCTCTGAGAACCAATCAACATTGTCCATCTGAAGAAATTCTATGCCTAAGGCATTCAGTCTGTGGTAAAATGTCCTGAAAAAATCATAAAAATCATAAAAAATCCTTTAAAAATGAACATCTTGGTGAAAACCTAGCAATAGGTGCCTTGATGATTCACAAAAAAAGTTAAAAAAATCAAAAATACAAAAAAATTGGAAAAATGAAAAATACAAAAAACATGAGAAAAAGAAAAAGTGCCTTGGTGAAAACTTGGAAACAGGCACCTTGGTAGCAAAAATAGAATCTCTACCAAGATGGTGAAAACCCAGCAAACTGGTGCCACTTGTTCAAAAACACTCTATCTATCAGCGCAATCTTGGTCTTTCCTAGCTTTTAGTCTTGCTTTAGTTTGTACATATCTCTTGGTTTGTTCCTACATTCCTATTTTTAATAAGTCGATCTGTACACCAATCAGCTCAAGTGTCTATATCCTATCAATGCTTCACACTTGGGGGCAACCAATGTCATATCCTATGGCTTCCAATGTATCTTAGATGTATCATATCTAGTCAGAGTCCTTTGAAGTTTCATTTGAGTTAGTCTTGTCTCCAGAAAGGATTTTGCATCTACAACAATGCAATCAAACTAAAAACTGAAAACTGAAAACAATCTATGTTTTTACATGCTTTTATCTCCTTGTATGCTTACTGATTCACATTGAGATTTTTTCATATTGTGTCCTTTGATCTCTTTGATGATGTCCTTTACAGGATTTAGAGAGTGATGACTGGGGGCATAATCTTTTCTTTGTTTTCTTCTTGTATGTGAAAATCTAACAACTTTGGAAATTCTAGATTGAAGTGGTGTCCAACTGTAAGAGCCTCTATCTCAAATTGGATGGCCATGCATACCTCGACCATTGATACCCAAAAAATTCAAGGAAGTTTGATCTAACTATTGTCTTTTTGAGTGAGTTCTTTCTCCTACTGTGAAACGTGATCTTACCTAAGGATGTGAACAATAAAGGGTCACTACAGGTAATTCACATTGGATTTTGAATGATCTCTTGACTGCTTGATGTGTTTGTAATGCAAGGCGTATTTTGGTCATCATGACATTTATGTTTTGATGCTTATACAAATTGCCATATCAAAATGGACATGATATTCAGGTCATCCTGTCGCTTATATCTAATCTGACATTCCGACAACAAAATCAATATTCATATATCCATGGTTTCCTAATCAGTGGGTGTTGTATTGATTCTTGCACATACAAATTAATATTCATATGTCTATGGTTTCATAACTAGTGGGCATTGTATTGATTTATCTAGTTACCTAAAAATTCAATGATGAAATCGACCGACACATGATCAATGACTAGGTCCTAGGTCTTAGATTGCATCTTTGCATGTTTCTTGGCATTTTTCATGTTTGCATGATCTCACAATGGCTAAAAAAACTTCAACACTTAAATGATTCTTCAATCACCTATTCAAATCTAACAAGAGCTGAAACTTAACTCGAAGGTCTCTTCATGACATCACAAGTAGTTATCCTCCTAGGTTAAAACATCCTTTTTGACATAAGACTGAGTTCTTGTCTTCATCAATTCTTGCAAAACATATCATGTGTATCATTGCATTTACATTTCATATCATAATCCATCTATTGCATTACAATACATCCATGTGCATAAGCATAAATCATACATACATCTTTTCATAATCAAAACACATTTGCATTACATCCAGCGAGACTCGTATGACTTTTTGAAGAAGCACAGAGGTCCACCTACCGGATGTCCATACTACCGAGGTCTCTGGTGTCTCCAGCTGCACTCAAGTCGATGTGAACTCATAGGTACCTTTGGTTCTACCACCTTTTCTACCATTTTTTCTTAGAGGGCTCCACAAGATTTCTAAAGTCAAAAGGTTGAAATGAATTGAAAATGACCCTTCCGGCCTTTATATAGCTTTTGACCTAATTTTCAAAAGTGCTCTATTTTTCAAGAAAATTGTACCCCTGGCTAATTTTGATGTTCTAAATCCATTTTCGGGATCAAAATCAAAATTTGAGATCATTTACTATGTCAAAACCATGATTTAAAATTTTTGGACCTAGGATGGTCTACTGCTTACATAATCAACCTTCAATCATCACAGAAATCCAGTATTCAACTTAATTGATTATCTTACATCAAACTTCAAAATTTCAACTTGGTTAACCATGGTCAACTCATGATTTAACCTAGTCAAACTTGATCTGCAGGACCTCCAAACAATGCAGAATGCATTCTCGAACGTGTTTAACCACTTCTTACATCAATAAACATGCTTCTGAACTATTAAATGCTAACTTTTCTTGTCAGATTTCAATTTTTATCCCGAAGGGGGCATGGTATTGCACATCATTCAAAGTCTATAATCTAAATTTGAAATCATTATTTCACATCATTCAAAGTCTGTAATCTAAATTTGAAATCATATCTTTCTTCAGTAATCAAGACAACAACCACATCTAGTTGTTGATTCATCAAAAAGACCTCATCGCTTGGGGTAAATCAATCATCACTCGGGGCATATCAGATTCATCAAGATCCATATCAATCTGGTATTCTCTTAATCTTGTAAACTATATCAATCTTTTGTAACCATCGGTTCATTAGTGTTATTTCCTTGGTTCTTCGTAACTGAAGGGTTCAGATGTGATACCAATGTGATTCTTATCGACAATTGGGTATGGAATCGTCACTCACTTCTTCACAATCATAAGGTTCAAAATCAGGTGTTTTGACACTTTTTCACAATCATCGGTTCATTGCTATTATAGTTAACATTATTTGTGGTCATTCAGGACCTATTATCTTCATATCTATGAATCTTTCAATCAGTTTCTATCTCATATCACAATTTCTGTTTCATATCAATTTCAATTTCAAACATCAGTTTCAAATATCATACACAGATTGTCTTTGAACCACTGCGCTTTGCACAACAATTCAAAGAGGGGCAAAATGTAATACCCCAAAAATGGGCTATAAGTTCATTAATCTCCTATATCGACACATCAAATGAAATCGACATCAAAGTCCTAACCTAAAGCACATCTGCACATTATCGAATCTTAATTGATTATCCTAAATTCTGCATCAGGGAATATTCCTTATTCCTATTTATCCTAATTATCTTTAATTTAATGATTATTTGGCAATAAATCCTATTTATCCTAAAGTTTGATTAATTGAATATTCTAAATATTTAATTAATTAGATTTAATATTGCCACTTAATTATTTAATTGGATTTAATTACATTTATTCCTAAATTGTATTATTCCATTTTGACAATAAATCAAATATCCTATGACTAATTGATTAAATTCTTATTTAATTAATTAATGTCAATTATCAAATTAATAGTATAGTTTTTGAATAAAAGTTTGATTTAATGATTGATTAACCCATAAATCAATTGTTTTATTTTCAAAAATCAGTTAAGTTGAGAATAAATCACTTTATTTATTTAATTAATTTATATTAATTATGCACATCCAAAAAATAGTTAAACTTTAAATCAGAAAATCAATTCAAGTTGTTTTAAAAATAAACTCAACTCTCTTTTGAGTTGAAAGCTGGTCTCAACTTCTGATTTAAATCAAAAAGCTGATTTGCATGATTTTTGTGAGTTAATTTATCTCTTAATTCTTGATAACTCAAAAATCAACCTGAGTTTATCAAGAGTGATTTATGGCTTTTTCCATGCACCTCCAAAGCCCTGGATTTCTATAAATTAAGACCTCAACTCTTCATTTTGGATCCATCCATGAATTGCATCCTTAGGCTATCGAATTGGTGATCGAAGAATCCATCTTTGTGAATCAAAGCTGTTGTGAGATTTTCATTATTTTAGCATTCATATCATTTAGCATATCATTGTTAGATTAATTGCATGTCATATTAGTTTTTCATATAAAATATATTCATATCAATTTATCTCATCTTATTGCATAGAAAATCTAAAAAAATAGATTAATTTGCATTCATCTCATATCTAGATTCTACATTCAAATCCTTTGTTTAGGTGTTGTCAAGGTCACCAATCTTGGTCCAATCTGAGAATACATACTCGCATCTACTAGAAGATAGTAAATCGCTTGGTTAGATTAGTTTCCATTTCACTGCACAATTTTGATTTTTGCTAACCTCTAATGTTTTACTAAAGTGTTGTGTCTAAAGCTAGGTACAAATTTACACAGACAGGCCATAGGGGTAGTCTTTGCACAAAGATACAATCTTCTTGTGCACCCTACATTACTCTCATTCACTACTGGCCCATAGAATGAATCTAGCTTTTAGAGTTGTTAGCAAGCATGCTCCAGTACAAAAAATTGAAGCTTTAATCAAAGAGCTCTACTAATACTTCTATCAAAGTTTGAAATGATTGAGGGAATTTCAACACTTTGCCGAAGGACTAACTAATGGGAACAAGCTTCTTAAGGATAATGATACTAGATGGATCTCTTTGGATGGACCAGCACATCAAGTTTTTTCAGAATATCAATTGTTGCTTGGTCTAATGAACTCAAGTCGTGACAAAGCAAGGCAACTGAAATTCCCTGCACTGTTGGCAATGTTAAGTAATGTAGAGACACTATTAACATTAGCAAATATTCTCCCCATGCTTGAGGAAATGAGAAACTTAATGAAAAAGGCCTAGCAAAGAGCTATGTATATTGAAGAATATGCTATGCTACGTAAATTAACATGTGTGACACTCAATAATCTCTATCAATTATGTGTCGGTGATGTAAAATTTTCCAGCTGGCTGAAAATCATAGATTTGGACAATCCTGATAATTTTTTAAAAATTGGTTCAAATGGGGAGTTATGTACAGAAGTTCACAGAGTTGAGATACCAATGCACTACTTTTCCAGGATCGGGACTAAGGAACCAGGAAAGAACCCCAGGAGGTGAGTATCAAGTATTAAAAGGGAAGACTTTACCAAGATCATTGAGTCTGTAACAGCTTCTGTGAAGCACATTGCCTATGATATTTCCTCAAAGATTATAGCAAGATTCCCTCCAGTCAAACTACTTGAATCCATGGCTATTGTGTTTCCTCGATATTGGAGTATGAACAATCCGAAAGATTTTAAATCTAGGCTACTAAATTTGATAGATCATTTCTGCAAAACCAAAGAGTTAAATGGAGTAACTCTAAATGGAGTTTTAGATGGAAATCATTTCAGAGAGCAATCAGGTCATTTTTCAATGACAATGAGGGAACAATATAATATTATGTAGAACCCTCGCAAAGATGGATCAATATCAAGGCTTTGGAAAAGTCTAGCTGAGAGCGAATTGTTGACTAATATAATATCAGAATATTTCAAGCTTGTTGATTTATGTCTGACCATGATATTGGGATCAGTGGAGGATGACTGAGTTTTCAGTACTTTGGGATTCCTAAAGTCAAAGCTAAGAAACAAACTAGACAAGAATCTAGAAAATTTCTTAAGGCTCTATACATCCAGGTATGAAGTCAATAATTTTCCTTACAAAAGGACACTGAAATTGTGGAGGAAGAAATGTTAGAGAAGAAGGTTGGGAAACATTTCAAACCAAAGTGGGATTGGGAGTGGGAATGCCAGGGACAATGATGTCATTGACTCATGTACTGGTACTAGTACTGCTAGCGGTGAACATCAATTAAGCGGTGGTATGCAGACTGAAGAAAACATATCAAAGAACCAAGGAAGCTATGAAGTTGATGGCACTGAATCTGACAATCTCAATGATGATATGATGTGGCAGCTTGAAGTTGAACTGTTGTAGAAGTAGCATGTCCTAGGTATTTATTAAGCTTTTTCCTGAAGTCTACTATCAGTTTCTGTATCTCATCATCAATCATGCATAATAGAATATTCCAATGTCAAAAACATGAATGTGGTTGATAACGTCATCAAGATTCAATTCCATAATTAATAATGGTTTTCATTTGCATTATTTAGCTCATATGGTACAATTCTTGTAGATTTTTCATTATTCTTTTTTACAACATAGCAATTCATATGTTATAATTCTTAGAGTTAGAAATACTGATTCTCATTCATTTAATTACAAATATGATATAATGCCTCAATA
Organism: Chamaecyparis obtusa; assembly: GCA_027943335.1. Lineage (NCBI taxonomy): Eukaryota > Viridiplantae > Streptophyta > Pinopsida > Cupressales > Cupressaceae > Chamaecyparis > Chamaecyparis obtusa. The sequence goes on from BSBK01005481.1 coordinate 585,471, forward strand.
AAGCTCTGTGATTCTATTTACAAAAGTCAATGACTCAATACCCATTGGCAATTTGGCACATTGCCCAATTTTATTCATTACCCTAACTCTAAGCCAATGACCCTAAATTCCCTTTTATAGAAACAAGGGAGCAACAACAGCTTTAGGTTGATTTACCTAATGTGAAGTGAGAAGTCTCAAAATCTAAATCAGTAAGACAACTAAAAGTCTACAACATCTCCACAACTTTAGTTGTACATTTCTGCATTTGACAGGCTGGTTTATTAAATTAGCATTGGCAATAGCATCTACAACTGCAAGACTGCAACATTGATCATGTTCAAAAAATAAAGTTCAAACTTGTTACTTTAAACTCAATTCTAGACTCTAGTATTTAGGAAAATATCAAAGATATATACTAAAGATATAGAGATGATTGAAACTGAAAGTACTTTCACATACTATGATTGATGAGATCAAGATGATTTTGTCAATTTCTTTAGTATGCTCCATTCTTTGTCGGTTGGAAGGGCAAATTTTTTGATGTTATAGTAAATGACCTGCAACTTCGTCAGCCATCCATACTTGGAAGAGTGAGTTGAAAGCAATGTTCCTTCCATTACTGCATTCAAAATTGTGAATGTTTTGATGCACTTTGCAATGCCTTCATGAGTTCTGTCCTGAGGAAGGTTGCCTAAATCAGACGTCATTGTGTCCTCCAACTTTTTTTTGTAACCTTCTCTTCCAATGAAATTCGTTGATGACTAATCAGGTCCAGGACTTGAAAAACAAGGAGATATCAATTTGGTTGTTTTATTATTCATCTTGGTGAGCTTTGGCCTGAACAAGGAAAGAGTTTCATCTACTTCTGTTAGTTTTTGACATATTTGAAAGACAGAGGTCACCTTTATTGTTGCACCAATCCAGTCCTGAATTCCCTTACTTGCCAAATGCCTATCACTGGTTCTATTGATTTATTGTATAATCTACTTTGCAGTTTTCTATCTCTGACAAAAACTTTTGTTCTTTGCAATGTGCTCTTTCAGCTTCCCATAAACATCTGTAACAATTTCATTCAGTTCAAACTAATCACACAACCTATCACCAGACATCTTTATTTTCCCCCACAAGAATTTTTTATTTGTTTGATTGTATTATTTATATTGTCATTCAAGATGTTTTCATAATTTTTAATTATATTATTTGCCTTCTTTAGGTCTTCTCTCATTTCTAAGAACTGGTGTTCACCATGTTGTCTTATTTGCTCTGCTTTCTCTTCCCACTCTTTTGCTTTTTCTTCCCACTATTTTGTTTTTACCCTCTCATTCTCCAATTCTTTCTTTAAGTTATTCGTTGCATGTCCCACATTCTACAATTTTTTGTATAAACTTAATGAAGAGGCTTTTTCATCCTCAAGTTTTTTTTCGCTTTATTCCAATTTTTCCCTCAGAGTTTTTAGTTATGCATCCATATGTTCTTGTTGTCCAATTGCTTCCCTCTAATTCTTTGCACCTATTTTCTATTGCTTTCTTAGTTGCCTTTACATTTTCCAGGTCTTCCTTTAACTTATCTATTATTCCCTGACGCTTTCCTTTCTCTCTCTCCAACTTCATCAGTGAGCTATGGACCACTTGGTTGGTCATTTTCGACACATTTATCTTGTCCACATTTTTAATTTTGGATAAATCCATTTGGAGGGTGCTAACTTGAAATTGAGATGGATCTAACTGACTCTCTGGTGGATTGTTATCTCTAGTTGGGGGCATAACAACCATGAATTTCATCATATCTTTATTTGGGACATATGTGGGAAATAACCTATTGGATGCAGGTTCTGCATCACGGGCTCCAGCAACTACTTCCATCTTCATTTTCTTACTATTTTCTCTATTCCTATTTTTTGATTGTTCATAGTTAGTTACAAAATCATTGTAACAAAAATTAGGGTTTTGTGACACAACTAAATGTTTGAATGGTGAAATAGAACTTGCACTGATGTACGAGCTTCCACCTATGTTTCCTGTGGTTCTGCTAATTCCACCATGAGGATTAGCAACACCTTGACCCATTACAAGTGGAGTTTTTGGACTATTCTGAGGGTTTTGTCCTGAAGGTTGGGCAATTGTTGGACTCACAGTCACCATTGACATTTTTGTACTAATACTTGTAGTTATCATAACCTTTTGCTTCTTTACCATGCCTTGATCTCTAGGAACATTTGTTTTTTTGTCTATTTGTAATGTCCTTTTTGGACCATAGTTGTAGTTGTACCCATGATATCCACAGTTGTGGGAGTGGTAATTGATTGAGATTGAATCTAAGTGCTTGCAATAGGTGGAACTGTATTTGAAGTTGGAACTAATGGAATTGACTAAGTTGATGAATGTGATGATTGAACTCCAAGCCCAAGGCCTAGTTTTGCACCATGTTTTGGTGGAGCTAGTGGGTCAGGTGCAGACCAAACCCCTTGTCCACTGGGACCCAGACCACCAATACCTTGGTAGCCCATTTTTTGTATAATATATGCCCCTTTGGTATATTTATCTTTTGTGGACTTATCAAGTCCTCTACTAATTCTGGGATTCACATTGGATGTGGGATCTACAGAGTCCTGGTCATAGTCATCATCATCGATGACATTTGCTTCAGCTGGATGCTCCTTATTCCACAAGTCGTTAAACATTTTATCCTCTTCCACCTCATAAAGATCTTTAGAGGTCTTTGGCTCACTGAGATTCTTCCTCATTTCCCAAAAATCTAGAATTTTGGTTCGAGTCCAATTATCATCCATACATTCATCCATTAGGTCATTTGGAATAGATTTTGTAGATGGTTGAGCAGCTTTCTAGTAGAAATTGTATGATGACATGGCCTGGAATTTTTCTTTCTGTTTGTGCAATGCCATTATTTGTGATGACAATTCCTGTATTGACATATTATTTTCAGCAGCATATTTCTCCATCTCTTTTTTGACCTCCTCCCAGGAATCCATGTTTTTAAATTTTTCAATCAATGGCATACTTTCATGTTGACATTTGCTTACAGAGTTCCCATTCTCTCTAAGCTTTGTTCCAATTATGTTGAGTGGATCATACTACCAGTGACTGTCAACATCAAAGAGAAAAATTGTTAAAAAGGCTTCTACCACTTTGAATCCTCTTCTCTCAAATGTGAACCCTCCAAATGAGAAAGGAAAGGAAGGAAATATCATTTTCTTTTGCTAACCATTAAAGAGTACATCTATGCTCTCCATCTATTGTACATATTCCAATGCAAATACCCTCTTTGTTACATGTATTGGAAGTTTGTAGGGTTCTACTATTGAACTGTAAAACCTTAACACTGTGTACTCTTCCATGAAGTACCAATCAGCCAATTGTATTTTACTTCCAAGTTGAATTAAATCTCTACAAGTAGTAGGTATTATAGGCATTGGAGTGCTTGTAATTTTATCATACATTGGTGCCAAAAAGAAGTCTACAAAATTGTTGTAGTTCCTTTTGTTATCAATCATCCTTATCTGAGGTGTCCACTCATATATTGGATTTTGGCCTTGACTGCAAGGCTTGTTTGTCTGAAATATTGCATGATGCTTTGCTAAGAGAAGATAACACAAGTAGGTTGTGAATCTAAATGTCTTCTATGAACCTGTTTTAATCATTAGTAATTATTCTTGCATGTAAAGAACAATGTGCTCAATAAAACAATATTTTATTAGTTCTTTTTCAAAATGAATATGAAAAAGCATTTCAAGAATTCTGGCACCCATCTATTTGTTACTATCCAATCCCAAACAAAATGCTAGCAAGGAAATACTGTCCTAAACCCATGGCACAAAAATTTCATAATCATAAGGAGGCATATGATCTGGACTCGGGCTAGAACCATTTGTTATTCCTTTGATATAAGAATCTTTCTGTGTTGCATCTATTTTTTCATAATCCTCTACCAACTTTCTCAGGTCAATTTCCACGTTTGAGTTTTGTTGTTCAAACCCTAGGTTCAACATACTAGCAAATTCACTCTCGGTTATGGACAAAATTTCCTCCTGAGTATTTTTATTCACAATTGTTTTTTTATTTTCATCATAATTTTTGGCACAGACCATGACAATTTATGGGCAAGGCAATACTTGAGGTAACGCCATGCTTGCCAACCCAGTATTCCATGATGCAATTGTATTTATCATTGCATTTACCTTGGGGTTAAATGAAGAAAATTTTGAACCCTTATTGGATCGTTCCACTTGTTTTCAATTTCAAATCTAATTTCCATTATTCCCTTATTTCCATGAATAACAGGATCATAAATATCATGGAATAAATCAGTGAAACCTGGTGATTTAAGCAGATTGTGGAATTCTATTATCTGACTTGTCTTTTTATTCATAGTCTTATTCTTGATATTTTTTTTTCCCATCGTGGTAAGCTGGTAAGTGGTAACCTAAACCAGTATCACTATTTACTCATAGGAAAATTCAAATATTTATACACAGCTACAAGCCTACAATTTACAGGGGTGATTCAAAATTAAACCCTAAAAAGTAATAGGATAATTTTTTTCTATAATATAAATAGTAAAGTTGTAAATCAAGAGATTTAGAAAATTTAAAATGTGGGACCTAGGTGTTTAGGATTTTAGTAGTTATCCATTACCCTTAGTTTTGATTTTTGCAGACTATGACTAGGAACAGAGCTTCAGTTGAGAGACTTTGTTGCACTTGCTTTCCTCAACATAGAAATTTAGAATCCGTAAACCCTTTCTAAACCCTTTCTAAATCCGCAGACTACTAGAAAGTGAAACTTAAAGTGCCAAAATTATACAATCTAGAGTCGTCATCACTCATCTGATGACTGGCTCACCTCATGACTACGAGTCAAACGTGTCACATCATCATCAAATGGCATTGTTGGTAAGACCATGCGAGACTACGATTGGAACGTGTTACATGTTTAGTGACACGTGTCATGATTCTAGAACAGGTTTGAAAAGATGGGGTTGCTTTTCCCTTTCATCCCAAAATACAACTTCAGTCATTGATCTACAATAATCTAATGATCATAATGGCATTGTGTGCTTGTGGTGGCCTTGGGCCCTCGTGGGTCCCATTAACTCACCTAGTCACCACTCACCTGACGGTTGCCTCACCTCATGACTATGAGTCAGACGTGTCACGTCATCATCAAATGGCACTGTTGGTAGGACCATGCAAGACTGTGAGTGGAATGTGTTACATATTTAGTGACATGTGTCATGATTCTGGAATGGGTTTGAAAAGATGGGGTTGCTTTTCCCTTTCATCTTGAAATACAACTTCAGTTGTTGATCTACAATAATCTAACGGTCATAATGGCGTTGTGTGCTTGTGGTGGGCCCGAGCCCCTATGGGTCCCATTAACTCACCTAGTCACCACTCACTTGATAGCTGACTCACCTCACAACTACAAGTCAGACATGTCACGTCATCATCAAATGGCATTGTTGGTAAGACCATGCGAGATTGCGAGTGGAATGTGTTACATGTTTAGTGACACGTGTCATGATTTCAGAATAGGTTTGAAAAGATGGGGTTGCTTTTCCCTTTCATCTTGAAATACAACTTTGGTCATTGATCTACAATAATCCAACGATCATAATGGCATTGTATGCCAGTGGTGGCCCTGGGCCCCCGTGGGTCCCATTAACTCACCTAGTCAACACTCACCTGACAGCTGACTCACCTCACGACTACGAGTCGAATGTGTCACGTCATCATCAAATGGCATTGTTGGTAGGACCATGCGAGACTATGAGTTGAACGTGTTACGTGTTTAGTGACACATGTCATGATTCCGAAATAGGTTTGAAAAGATGGGGTTGCTTTTCCCTTTCATCCCGAAGTCCATCGTACATCATCGATCTGTGCTCATCCAACAGTAGTTATTTGCAATGGACATTGTTAAATGTTATAATGTTATTTTTTCCTTTATAAATATTAATAAAATGGATAATAAGTTAATAACATTTAAAGTTATTTAATTGAATAGTAACAATTTTAACCAATCAAATTTAAAATGCACTATTTTTTTAATAATATTAAATTCTAATAAATTTCAGAGGCCGGAGTTAAGGTTAGTGTTTAGAGATAACAAGATTTATGTGGTCGCTGACTCGCTAGGTCTCCCAAACATGAGTTAAAGTAATATTTTTTATTGATTATATAGTATACTTAATGTTAAAATGATGTTTTTTATTGATTATAACTTTAACATTGATAATTATAATCACATATAATTATCATACCTTATAATTAGAAAACAATAAATTCTTTCTCTAACCTTATTAATTCATTTGTCTATCAAATTGATTATATAGTATTCTTAAAGTTAAAATGATATTTTTTATTGATTATAACTTTAACGTTGATAATTATAATCATAGATTCGCATATAATTCTCATACATTATAATTAGAATACCATAAATTCTTTCTCTAACCTTATCAATTCATTTGTCCTTCAAAATTCTATAAATCTTTCATATTAAGTGTACAAGTGTGTGAATTTTGACAGGTAACATTACCCAAACTTAATGTCAGTACTCAGTGATAAGTGATAAGATATTTCTTTTATTAACTACAACTGTCTACATTGTACAACTGTGATACATCATACATGTCTAATACGTAGATAAATTATAAAGAAACTAATTAAAATATTGCAATCACAGTGATAGAGAAGTATAAGAACCATTTTTTGTACAAATTGAAATGAGCTAAAGCTTGCGAAATTTTCATTGTTTTCTTTTCATAAAATTATAATTACATAAAAATTATCCAATTCCACTTCTAGAACAAAGAGAAACCTACTATAAACAAAAAAAAACCCATAAATGACTACGAGGTATGTTTTTATCAAAAGAAACCAGTAGTAGTCCACTAGTGATTTTTCCCTTCGGCTCCATCTAAGTAGAATTCACCAGAGAGGATTAACTGTGAGAATTCATCAAGCCACCCAAATTGCCCCACCTTAGCCTCCTCTTCATCAAGCATAAACCACTTTCGGAGAAAATCCCTAGCAATCAAGGCCCATTTCCTATGGCGCTTATACTGTCCAGCATTTAGGCCCAAAAGAAAAGGTTGCATGGCCACATTCTGGCCTAGGAGGAGAAGCTTGGGTATTTCACTTGCCCAAGGGATCCCCACCCCTATTTTTGTGAGCATGACAACATTAACATTGTCCCCCAGGTATTCTTCTTTAAAAACCCTCCTTAGCAGCATTAACATGTCCACCTTCTCTCCTCCAAGGTTGAGAAGAGATGCCAAAAAATGGGTCGTAATGTTCATGTTGACCTGGTGCCTATCTTCATTGTTCATAAACTCTCAGCCTAGCACCATTTTCACAGCCTCTATAATGAAAGGCCCACCCTCCTTACAAATAGATTCTAAGGTTTCATCAGAAAAGGAACCCAGAAAGGCCTTCTAGGCCTCCTTAGATGTGCATATAAGCCTAATTGGAGTGTCCATCTAAAATAATAAAACTTCAGAAAACTTAAAAACAAATTATTTGCAGAGTGCAGACTGCAGACCCTAAACAAACAAATTATCTAGCAAAGGCCAAAGATGAATCAATGAATAATGAAGCTAGATCGTCTATAAATAGCCCTTGAATTCTTGATCATTACTTAGCAATAAATTATTCTGTCTTTAATGGTATTAAATCCATTGCCCTTAACATGCCTCTAAATCTTTCATGTAAATCTTCCCCCTAAATGCATGCATGTGAGAAACTAAAATTTTGGACTTAATCTTTCATATCTGGCAGTAAATCTTTTCCATAAATGCAAAAAATGTCAGATATTGGTTATAGCATCTATACGAATTTGGAAGTGTTAGAATAACAAGCAGAAAAATGCAAATATTAACACATAGAAGAGAACACAATAACACAAAATTTAATGTGGTTCACCCAATCCCTAGGCTATGTCCACTAACAGCGAGTCCAATATATTTATTATTATCTAGTGATTATAATCTGAAACTTGCAACTCAGTACCACCACAAGAAGCTACAAAAACCTTCATACCAACAATCTCTAACCCTAAGCCCTTTTTACAAGTATTTTTGACTTCACCTAATTAGGGCAAAAAATACTCTGACTAATAGAAAATTGATGGTCAACCCTTTACAATATTATCAAGTCATTGACCCCGCCTGGGGCGCTGCCCTAGGACCCTGCAAGGGGCTCTGCCCCTTGACTCCGAGCTTGGGGGTGCTGCCCCCAATCCCTCATAGATAAGTCTGGGGGGAAACCGCATCGAAAGAACCTGAGTCTGATTAGGCTCCACGTACATAACAGGAAGTGGTGCATGTCTACTCTGTGTGACAAGTAAAAGAATGCCGCTTGTCACTGACAAGGCATTTATTGCTTGCTGAGTTAAGAGGTTACAAGTTGCACTATAGTAATAGAACCATGAATATCGATACCAACATGTGTACACTGTAGTCTGTAGACAAGTAACCATTATTTGATACATGTCAACATTCCAGTGACTTCCTCCACAACTATGTTTCCTTCAATAAATTAGGGCTGAAATTAAACTTCAGCCATTGATCTTGGATCATTGGATGATCTCAAACAATATATTTAACATTATAAAATAATGTATGTATGTTAGGTATGTTAGTCTAAGGTATTATAACAAAATATTTCCCATCTTTTGAAAATTGCCAACAAAATATTTTTTTTGCCATAATTAATGAATGATTAACCAATAAAATAAATAAATTTTCAAATGGTACATAAAATTCACCAATACAAATATTTTTTTACTCTTCAAAAGAAAATCATTCGCCTCATTTATTATTATTTTTTACTTCAAAAGAAAATCATTTGCCTCATATATTATAATTTTTTACTTCCAAAGAAAATTATTTGCCAGCAATTTATGAAATTTTCATTTGGCGGGGAAAAAATCACCAATAAAAACTATGAAAAATCATGGATTTGAAAAAAAAATTTGCCTGCATTAAAACAAATTCCCCCTAAAATAATGTACGATTCGCCAAGATTTTACACTTTTCCTAAAAGGGGGTTTCTTAAAGTTATCCCTACATAGATCTCTATGAATCAGATCTAGCTTGTTCTCTGTTGAATTGTGCTTACTTTTGAATGAGTTTCTCACATGCTTTCCCATCACACATTCCCTGCAAATAGTATCAACCAGCTTTGCTATGCTAGGTAGGTCTCTTACTGCTTTAACACTACTGGTCTTTACTACGTTATCAAAATTGATATGACATAGTCTTTTGTGCCATAGCCAACTGTCATCTACTTTAGCAACAAAACAACTTGCTTCTGGATTAAGTTGAAAAACATTACCTTTAGTCTTTGATCCTGATGTAATTATTTCTCCTTCCTTGTTGTTAATGATGCACTTGTTTCCATTAAACTCCAATCTATAGCCTTTATCAAGCAACTACCCAACACTTAGTAGGTTATGTTTCAAACCATCAACATAAAGAACATCATCAGTTCTATTCTTTCCATCCAGGGTGATGGATCCTCTACCAATGATAGGTTTAGGAGTGTTATCTCCAAATTTGACCATGCCTCCTTTGTATCTATCCAAATGAACAAATCTATCTTTGTCACCTGTCATGTGATGTGAGAAACCACTATTAATGTTCTAATCTATCCTAATGTCTGCTTGTGAGATCAGTGCTAACTCTTGTGAATTCTTTTCATCTTCAAGAGAAATGAATCCAATTTCTTCTTCAGATGATTCTTCATATGATACTCCATCTCCAGCATAGTAGCATTCCTTTATATACTTAGGCTTGTAGTTATTCTTGAAATTTTTAACTCTTGTAGGACACTTAGATGAAAAGTGACCAATCTTATTACATGAAAAGCATTTGAATGGTAATTGACCTTCATATTTTCCTTTTCCTTTCTTTTCTCTTTTAGCAATCATAGAAATGAAATTATCTAAGGCTGCTTCTTCATCATCATCATCAAAATTACCAAAGGTGTTCAAGGATTTCTTACCATGGACGGAAGCTTTGAAGGCAGTCTCACTTTTAGGCTCTATCTTCAAACTTGATATCTCAAATGTAGCAATCTTGCTGATTAAGGTCTCTCTTTTGAAATTTTCTAAGAATTGCATAGTCTCATCAAGGATGTTTATCTTGTTCTGGTATTTTGGTGTCAAGGTAGTCATCACCTTATCCATGATGTCTTCTTCTAAGATTTCTCCACCATTGTTTCTAATTCCAGCAACTGCTTCATTGATCCTTTGATTGTAGGCTCTTATGTTCTCCTTAGGTAGCATCTCCAATGTATTGTACTTTTTCTTCCATGTCTTTCTGCGTGCATTCTTTTCTTGTTTATCTCCTTCAAACATGTCTTATAGGTGCTTCTATATCTTGTAGGCTATGTTTACTTTCTTTATCTTTGAAAACTCACTATCAGATAGGGCCCTGATAAGGGCTTCTTTTGCTATTGCATTCTGATGGAAAAAATCCTTCTGCTTGCTAGTAGCATCATCCTTTGCAAGATCTGCTAGAGAGGGGATCTGAAGTTCCTTGATAGCCACCTCAAAAATTTCAAAAGCAATGCACTGTAAATGTGTCATCATCTTGTCCTTCCAATCAAGATAATTCTCTTCATCGAACTTAGGACTATCTTTTCTAAAGAATGACATCTGATCAACCTTAAGCTGCTAAACTTTCTCTCCGAGGCACTTGGCTCTGATACCAATTGTTAGGAATAGTCCCAAGAGATAACTGAGAGGGGGAGGGGGGGGGGGTGAATCAGTTATGTACAAGTTTCAATTATTTATCTAATTAAGTAAACTTAAAAATAAAGCATAAACACAATGAAAGAACACTTGAATACAACACCAATATTTTGGTTACGAGGAAACCCAAATAGGTAAAAACGCCGGTGGGAATTGACACCCACTAATAATCTGCACTAGTGTATTATGATCCTTGTTAGGATTTTCTTTACAATATATTTAGTACAGTGACCTGGTCAAGGGTCGGACCCTGTTAGGAGTCTTTTACAATTAACCCTGTTAGGGGTGAGGACACACTATTCGAGAGCACACTTCTCAAAGGAGTGAAGGCTACAACCTTTTGAATAATAGATACACACTATATCTAGATCTTGGTGAGCTGCACTTTGACCTGTTGTCTGGATCATTTCCAATGTATAGCACAAACTCTTTACTTGGTCACATAGAGCTTTTTCTGATGGATCAACACTTCACACACTCTTCTCTGCACTTCACAATCAACTTTGAACCATGTTTTAGCAATCACAAATGACTGCCTCTAAATATCTTTCCTCCAAATGATATAATCAAGTTGGCCTATTAGAACCACCTTGAAATCTTATTAGAGAAACCATAACATACTCCAATAATAATTATGTCAGCTCTACTAAGCACACAACACAATCTGGGACCTATCCAATATTAATAAAAGTAGATGCACATTACACACTATCGGCTCTACCAAATTAACTGAATCTTTCTCCTTAAGCTGAATTACATCATGCTCTCTTAACTAAACATTGGTAACTCTTCTCCAATCATGAATCCAAGGGCTCATACCATAATGATAGGTGCAACTCCTAAGCCAATACAATCTCTATCGGATCTTCTAAATAAACACAGGAAACTGCTACTGGTAAATAGTGACTACATAACTTCATTTCTACTAATCATCAGACTCTACGTTCAAGATTTTAGCATCACTAACATGTCTTCATCACATATCCAAGGGTGCAAGGCTCCATGATGACTATACAAAAAATCACTCACAGAACACTGCCTGTAACACTGTCAGGAACACTGCTGACACAAGCTGCTACATAACTGTCTGTAGTAACAGTTAACCTCTGTGTCCATGATATCATGTCGATAACATGTCCATGCTACATATACTCAAAGCTTACTGCATAAGTCTTCAATGCATGCTACTTACCATATGTTTTCATCAATGACAAACATACAGTCAACATTGGCTTGTTGGAAAATCTTTGACAAGAACAACATTTAATGTTGAGCTATGATGAGATAGAAGATTTTGATGATGAGGAAAAGTTAGTTGGAGAGATCTACGATTAGGAAAATTCAAGGTGAAGATCGATGGTATAGATCTAAGTGGAAAAAAGAGAAGAAAAAAGTTCCAAGAAAGTTCAAGTTTCGAGGTGATGATAAAATGTTTAACCGAGATCTATATTCATTGAATTAGTTTGTGAAGTGAATTGGACAACTGAGATTAACCAAAGGAAAACGTAATAAAGGAGATTAAGAGGAAAACCAAAGTCTATATGAAGGATAAATTTGTATGAACAAAAGGCTGGCAAGTTGAAGGGTTGACGAGTCATCGACTGATGTAGTGAAGAAGGAAAGGGTTGAATTTTGAGTCAGAAAGATGAATTTGATGAAGTTTTGAAGCCAATGGAAAGTGAAGGATTGAAGTGAATACAAAGAGTGCACAAGGGATATGTTTATGAAAAAGATAGTTGCAGATTTACAGGTCAATTTATTTACTATTTCTTATTAACATTTGTAACAGAAAAATCTCTTAACCAGGTGAACCTAACAATCTTATTTATAAATCCTTGCAAAAGGTAACATTCTAAAAGAGTGTTTGAAGACCTTTAACTAGGCCACTCCTAACATGGTGAAGATCCTAATAGATCTGAGTTAAATCCCCTAACAGAATCACATTTAACAATGTGTATTGTAATCTTTAACCAGATTAGCTTTTAATCGAGCATACTTCAGAAGAGTATTTTCTTTAGTGGGTGACATATCTCACAGTGGTTTTTCCCAAATTGGATTTTCACATTAAATACTGGTGTTATGTGTGTTGAATTTTTAATGTGAATATTATTTATGATTGATAAATTTAATTTACTCCTATTGGTTAGTGTTGAAGTATGTCTAACCAAGTTGACACCGAGTTGAATCAAAAATAAATTTAAGGTATAGAGAATCAAGGATTACTGATTCACCCCACCTCTCTATAATCCAATAATTCGTATTAGAGATAAGTACTCTAAAGGGATAAGTTTGAAAGACTTGAGTAAAAGATCTCTAGATGTATATGAGAGAAGTACCTAAGATGAACAAGGAAAGTTTCTCTACATGGAAAAGAAGGATGAGGTTATACCTATCTAGAATTAGAGATTCTGCAGTCAATCTTTTGGATAATGACTACACTTCACCGCCTCCTGGAGCTATGATAGTTGATCAGGTGAGAGAAAAGTAGGAACATAATTTAATAATGATTGAAATTGCTTCCTCCCTGATCGATGTTGAATTTAATGACATTAAGGATTGCATTACTACAAAAGAGATGTGGGATACGCTTGCACTTGTTTATGGAGGTGATCTGCATGTACAAAAAAAAAAGGTTGATAGTCTCAGAGGAAAATTTGATGAGATGAGAATGAAATATGAAGAGAACATTTTTGAATATAGTTCCAAAATTAAGGAAGTTGTTAGGGCCATCAAAGGTGCTAGTGGAACATTAATTGGTGAAGAAGTTGTAAGAATTTTTTTGAGAACTCTCTCATCCAAGTATGTTATTCAAGTATCTACTATTTAGAAACTAAGATCCATACTGAATAACACTATTAATCTTGATGCCTTGATCGGTAAGATGACTTCATTTGAGATTAGTAATTATGATAACAGTCTACCGACTATTGAAACGACCTTCAAACGATCTTTAAGCATTGGAACTTCAAGAAGAGAAAGAGAGAATCATAGTAGTTCATGTGGAAGTGACTATGACAATATCCTAACTGAAGAAAAAGAACAAGAAGAGTTGGAAGAACTGCTGGAAAAGAGGCTATCGAGAGGAAAAGGAAACTATAAAGGTAAACTGCCTCTAAAATGTTTTAACTACAATAAAATTGGCCACATTGCATCTAGATGTCATGATAATGATAGGAATGATAAAAGTGACAAGAAGGAGAACTGATACCAAAGATTTAGAGGTTTCAAGGACAAAGGAATGAAATCATGCTACCTAGTTGAGGAAGGAGTAACCAATGATGAATCTAATGACACAGAAGAAAATGTGGAAGTTGTTTATGTTTATATGAGGGATGATTCAAAATAGGAGAGGTATGAAGAATAAATATCCCTTATTTCTCATGTTAGCAAAACTGACCCATGGATAACTGATAGTGGTTGTTCACATCATATGACTGGTGATATTGATAAGTTTTAGAACCTAAAAGAGTATGATGGAGGATTTGTTAGATTTGGGAATGATGCTCCATATTCTGTGAAAGGTAAAGGATCCATTATACTAAATGAAAAGATCATATTTGATGATGCTTATTAGGTTCAAGGACTAAACTATAATTTGTTGAGTGTTGCACAATTGAAAAGCATTGGTCACCGATTGAAATTTCAAAATAGAAAAGTGAAGGTCTTTGGTGCTGATGGAGATTTGATTGGAATTGGTGAACAATCTAAAGGTAACCTATTCTACCTTGAAACTGCTGCAAAGAGTTGCTTGTTTGTTAAAGTTGAGGATGTTTGGTTGTGACACAAAAGACTCTGTCATGTAAATTTTGACAACATGATTAAGATGAGAAAAAAGAATAGAGTCCGAGGTCTACCAAAATTAAGAAAACCTGATAAAGTCATGTGTAAGGAATATCAGATTGGTAAGATAAAAAATCAAGTTTCTCAAGAAATTCTTACTCATCTAATGGTATTTTGGAATTAATTCATACTAATCTTTATGGTCCTATGAGAATACAAAGCTATTATAGTGATCAATATTCATTTTGTTTGTTGATGACTATGCAAGAATGATGTCGAAAATGTTTTTAAAAGAAAAGTATGATGCATTCCAAATGTTTAAATGGTATAAGGCTAGAGTTTAAAAGGAAACATGTAATCATCTAAAATATTTAAGATCAAATAGAGGAGGTAAATTTATCTCTGATGAATTTATTGTCTTCTACAATGAAAATAGAATCAAAAGACACATATCTTCATTGAGGACTCCACAACAAAATGGCATAACTGAAAGAAGGAACAAATAAATAGTTGATTGTGCTAGAACATTGTTGATTGACAAAGAGGTTGCACAAATATTCTGGAGAGAATCTATTAGTACTATTGTATACACTCCCAACCAAGTACAATTGAAAAAAGGTACAAACAAAACCCCTTATGAACTCTGGTATGGGCATACACTGAATGTTAGTTACTTTAAAATCTTTCAAAGTGGGTGTTACACACTGAAAGATGCTAGGAATGGAAAGTTTGATTCTAAAGAAGATGAAGGTATATTCCTAGGATACTCCACAAAGAGAAAAGCTTATAAATGTCTGATTAAGGCTACTAACAAAATTATGGAAAGTGAAAATGTGAGGATTGATGAATTTACAGAAAGAAATGAAGAAGATAGCAAAAAGGAACCAAAAGATTACCAAAGATTTGTATATGTATAAGATGGAATTTTGGGCACTGCACCCGAGTTGAAAGGAGAAGAAATCGAGGAACAAGTTGAGCCTCCACTAAGAAATAAAAATGCTAAAGAATAGTCTACCGATCCTGTTTTAGTAAAATATGTGAGAAGACACCACTCACCAAGAAAAATTATTGCATACAAGAATGCAGGAGTCAAGAAGTAAGTTGAAAGATAATACATGTTTGATTTTTGAATTTGAGCCAATACTAGTCAAGGATGCACTTGGAAATGAATATTGGGTTAATGCAATGAAAGAAGAGATTGATCATATTGAAAAGAACAATACTTGGTCACTAGTATCAAGATCCAAGGACAAGAATGTAATTGGTACAAAGTGGATTTTCAGGAATAAACTCAATGAAAATGGAGAAGTGATTAGAAATAAAACAAGATTATGTTACAAGTAGTTGTTGTTGTTGCACCAAAAGATCAACCTGTTAATGTCTAATAGAACCACTAGACTCATAGAAGACACATGAGGCAGTTAAGCCATGTCACGAACCCTACCAGGGATGCTGGTCCACTACCAACAATCCCCCTCCCAGCGTCACTCAGCATGGCCTACATGGATTTGAACCTGTGACCAAGCTCTGATACCACTTGTTACAAGTAGTAGTTTCTATTGCACCAAAAGATCGACATGTTAATGCCCAATACAACCACTAGACTTATAGAAGACATGGGAGGCGGTTAATCCATGTCATGAACCCTGCGAGGGACGTTGGCCCACTGCCAACAAATTGGTCTACAAAGGGTATGCACAAGAAGAAGGTATTGGCTATGGTGAGAAATTTTCCCCTATTGCTAGATTAGAAGGTGTAAGAATTTTACTTGCATATGTTTCCTATAAAGGATTCAAAGTTTATCAAATAGATGTTAAGTATGCATTTTTTAATAGAATTTTTGAAGAAGAACTTTACATTGAACAACCTGAAGGATTTGTTGAGAATTCTAATAAGGACATGGTATGAAAACTACACAAGGCACTATATGGTTTGAAGAAAGAACTCTGAGCATGGTATGAAAGACTACACTCATATTTAATCAAGATTGGATTTCAAAGGACAAGTGACAACATCAATTTGTACATGAAATGTGATAGTACTGATAAGATTTTGATTGCTAAAATATTTGCTGATGATATTATATTTGGAGGAAATGAGTCAATGTCTAAATAATTAACTAAAGAGATGAGAAAGAAATTTGAGATGTCCATGATAGGAGAGATAAAATTCTTTATTGGACTACAAATTCAACAAGTTAAAGATGGGATCTACATAACACAATCAAAGTATATCAAGGAGATCTTAAAGACATTCAGTATGGAAGAAACAAAACCAGTTGGTACACCGATGGCTATTGGTTGTAAATTTTCAAAGGAAGATGAGACAAAAGAAGTAAATGAAACACTCTACCAATCAATGATTAGTAAACTAAAGTATCTTGTACACATTAGGCCTGATATTTCTCATGTTGGTATTGTTGCAAGATTTTCTACCAATCCAAAGGAAACACACATGTTTGTAGTGAAAAGAATATTTAGATATCTGAGATGTGTACACTCAAAATGTGCACTTCTCTAAGTCATTACTTCCAAGGGCATCCATGGATTGGAAACCTTGAGAAAGTGACCTAGAGCTCCCTAGGCATGGAGTGCAAGGGTGTTAAGAGGGCTCTCAGCTAGAGCTATTAAGCATATAACCTTGCTAGTAAACCATGCAATGGGAGATTCAAAGAGACAAGGGCAAGAATGCCAATATCCTCAAGAATCAAAATGGAAATGCAATGCAAGCTATGCTAGAATGAGGATGCAAGAATGAAACTATGCTATGAAGATGAGATTATTACAAGCCTTTGCTAATTAAACTATGTGGATTAAGCTACAACATGAAAGGAAACTAAACTAAAAATGCTATGAAAACTAAGAATGAAGACTAGAATACAATAAGATCTTTAAAGCTCCAAAGTCACCAAGAAAACCTGTAGCACAACATTAGCAACAAGAGTGGGATCCTTTGAATGAGAAAAGAGCTCTCCTTTTAAAGATAAATGGACCATGGAGATTAAGAGGCAAAAGATTTGATCAAGGGTGGAGTTTGAAAATGGGAACAATCCATGTGCACAAGTCTCCTCCAATGAGAAAGAAGTGTTGACTTTTGTGCCCCATGTGAGACAAAAAGGCCTTTTCTTCTTTTTATAAAATAAGAATAATGCTTTATTTGTGCAACTTAGGATAAGAGGTAAGTGGGGGCTTTTTATTTAATAAAAGGGGAGGGAATTCCTTTTAATTAAATAAAGACTTAGGATAAAATGGTTAACCCATAGAATATAATCAAATAAATGATAGAATTAGGATTTGATCAAGAAAATTGATTTAATTGAAAATATTTGCAAAGCATTGATTCAAGAAATTGATAAATTGAAGAATGGGGGCCCAAAGTCTAGGCAACCATTTTAGGGTGCATACAAGAGGGACTAAAGATTTCAGTCTGCTATATACAAAAGGAGGAGATTTTGATCTTAAGGTGTATACTGATGTTGATTGGGCTAGAAACATTGATGATAGAAAAAGAACAAGTGGCAGAGCTTTTTTTTTAGGAGAAAGATTAGTGACATGGTTAAGCAAGAAATAAAAATGTATTTCACAGTCTACTATCGAAGCTGAGTATGTTGTTGCGGCTATGAATTGTTCAAACATTGAGTGGATCAAATAATTACTTGAAGGTATGCAAGAAGATATTACTAATCCAGTTACTATTTATTGTGATAATACTAGTGCTATTAACATATCAAAGAATTTGATGATGCATACAAAGACAAAGCACATTTCTATCAAGTATCATTACCTGAGAGAACAAGTTCAAGATAAGCATGTGATATTGGAGTATATGAATTCAAAGGAGTAGATAGTTGATATATTTACCAAACCACTACCGAAGGATGATTTTGAGTATCTTTGAGGTAAAATAGGGGTTCTTCCCCTATCCAATATTCACTAAGACAAGATGCATGCTGCATCAATTTAGAATTTCATTACAATGTTTATTTTGTGAGTTGATACTAGTGTTCACTCCTTGGGTGAAGTCTGAAGTTGCGAAAGATATTTATGTTTGCAATGAGAAATCAATACATTTGAGGTATAATTCACTTCTTGAGAAATTTTTTTAGGAGTATGTGTCTTTGACATTGTTGTCAAGAGGGAGAATATTACTGAAGATTGCAAAGAGGGAGAATATGCTAAGAGAAAGATCTATTGAGGGAGAAGATGGCAACAAATAATAGAGGGATAATATGTACAGATTGAAATCAAGAAAAGGAAGGAGAGGATAAAGCTCAGAGGGCGTAAAGGAAAAATACAAGTCAGTAGGTGTTTCCATCATCAATTGACAATGAGTGTTACCATTAATGCCAAAGAGGGAGATTGTTACTATAACTGATGGTGATGATGATGAAGACCAACTAAGATCAGAGGTATACAATATTGTAGAATTATTAGATTAGTTATTATCTTATCATTGATGTCAAGAAATTGATATCTTATTTATATTGTGTTTCCATATCATTCGGAGTACGATATAAGTTGAATGAGTTAAGAAGAAGAAGTGAAATACTATGAAGTTGAAGAACTTAATTGGACAATTGATATAGATTAGTCAATGTTAAGATTATGTTGATATAATTATTTTCTACCAAACATGTGATTATATCAAATCAATAAATAAGATTAGTCAAGTCGGTAAGAAAAATAGTTTGGTTATCAAGAAAAAAAAGTCATTTGATAAAAGGAAAGTAAGTTTCAGTAAAGGCAAATGAACTCAAGACTCCGAGTAGAATGTTTCAGTCATTGAGAAAAGTTAACTAAAATTCAGTTGAAAGAAAAGAGTTAACCACCAAGCAAGGAACAAAAATTAAATACAAGGGTCAAAATCACATTTAATGTTGAGCTATGATGAGTTGGAAGATTCTGATGATGAGGAAGAGTTAGTTGGAGAGATCTATGATTAGGAAAATTCAAAGTGAATGATCTATTGTATAGATCTAAATGGAAAAAAGAGAAGGAACAAGTTCCAAGAAAGTTCAAGTTCTGAGGTGATGATAAAACATTTAACCAAGATCTATATTCATTGAATTGGTTTGTGAAGTGAATTGGACAACTGAGATTAACCAAAGGAAAATGTAATAAAGGAGATTAAGAGGAAAACCAAAGTCTATATAAATGATGAATTTTTATGAACAAAAAGCTGACAAGTTGAAGGATTGATGAGTCACTAACTGATGCAGTGAAGAAGGAAAAGGTTGAATTCTAAGTCAAAAAGATGAATTTGATGAAGTGTTGAAGCTAGTGGAAAGTAAAGGATTGAAGTGAAGACAAAGAATGCACAAGGGATCTGATTATGCAAAAGATAATTGTAGATTTACAGGTCAATTTATTCACTGTTTCTTGTTAACATTTGTAATAGAAAAATTTATTAATCGAGTGGACCTAACAGTCTTATTTGTAAATATTTACAAAAGGTAACATTCTAAAAGAGTGTTTGAAGACCTTTAACTAGGCCACTCCTAATAGGGTGAAGATCCTAACAGATCTGAGGTAATCCCCTAACAGGGTCACATTTAACAATGTGCATTGTAATCTTTTACTAGATTGGCTTTTAACCGAGAATACTTTAGAAGAGTATTTTCTTTAGTGGGTGACAATTCCCATGGTGGTTTTCCCCAAATTGGGTTTCCACGTTAAATATTGGTGTTATATGTGTTGAATAGTTAATGTGAATGTTATTGCCGATTGATAAAGTTAATTTACTATTATTGGTTAGTATTGAAGTGTGTTTGATCAAGTTGACACTGATTTGAATCAAATAAAATTTTAAGGTACAAAGAATCAAGAATTACTGATTCACCCACCCCGCCTCTCTGTAATCCAATAGCCAGAGGGGTTTTCTAATTTTCTTTCAAATTTAGTGGGTAAATTTTGAGGAGTTATGAGTCATTTGAGGCTATTTTTGAGTTCATTTTCAGTGATATATCAATTGAGAGGCCTTTTGGAGTAGTTATACTTTAGTTACTATCATTTATGCTCTTGATTTTATGGGATTTATTCCTACATCCGACCCCATGAGGTTTTACATAATTTGTTAGAGATTTGAGGTAGTTTGGAGAAGTTATACATCAGTTTAGAGGGGCACTTGCATGAAGATTGAGTTTAGAAGAGTTTTGAGGTGGTCAACTGCATGTTTCTAGCAATTTAACCCCTCTTTCTCCTGATTTTTATCTTCTATCTAACCCTTCATAATTTTGGGCCTATATCTAGTCCAATGAGATCAATTTTTAGGGGTTCTGACTTTTAGCCATTATTTCGTAGCTTACAAATTTTGGCAGATTGATTGGACACTTGATGACTTGCAGAAAATTTATTGGTTATTTATATACAAAGATTGATTCCTTGTTGATTATTTTTCTTATCAAACATTTATTGTGAGTGGTTTGATTCAAATATTGTTTTTTACCTTATGTTTAATCAATATTCTTTCAATATTTTATACAAAATATGATATCCCATGGTGCAGATCTATGATTGTGTCTTACTTTCTAAAGTTGAATTTGAGAAAATATTAGTGTTTTCCTCTTCAAATATTATAATACCAGGACCTATCATAAGAGTCACTTTTGTAGGGTTTGTCTAATTGAGTTGTGAGTTTGAAGTATCTTTTTTCAGTAATTTTGTGAGATTACCTAGCTGCAAGTCCGATTATTATCCAGTGCATCACCTTAGAGTTAGTTTCATTTTTAATTTTCCTTTTATCCCTTTTTCCTTGTTCGATTTAGTATAGGTGATACTAAAAGGAACCAACCTTTTAATCCCAGAGATTTGCTCTCTCTATAGGAGATCCACAATCTGAGAGCGTCTCAATGTGTCAACATGATAGTTGGATTCTCATATCACTATAGGTGCAATCCTGATTGACAATAGTAAAAGCATCTTCTACAATGAAAAGGAAGGACCTCATAATCAAGCAACTGAGTCCAATATCTTTCCTACACCATAAGCAAGATTTCCCTAGGGAGAGCCTTGGAAATATCAATGTTGAACAAAATATGAGATTAGGTGGAGTGACCAAAATTTGAAGAAGTAGCTTTCGCCATAAGAAAATGACCAGTCACGTTGCCTATATATTTAAGGTGGTAGACAACCCAAAAATGGAGAGGGAGATTACTTAATCTTACCTAGATTAGAATGATGTTTAGGGGTTCACAAAAAGAATTGAATGAAGGAAACTAGGGTTTGAATAATAGGGTATGTTAGAATTACATCCACAACCTACCATCCAATATCACATCCTTGTTTGCAACAAATTGAAAGTTTGCAACAAAAAAATCCTTAATAACACAAGAATAGAGCTCATTTTTTTCCTTCACGAGAGGCTTCTAACATCCATTGATGCAAGAAAGGGCCACAAATAATCAAAATCTCTCATATTTTCTTTATGTCAACTTTCCAATAAACTATAATTAATTTAATTGTGATAAAATAAACCTTAGGGGGTTTGATGGTTTGAAACCATTCAACAACCTCTAAGGTACTAATCTCTCCTCAACTTTCCCTTCCATTCCACAACTTGGCAAAGTAAACTCGAGGCAAGGACGAATAGAATCACTAGGTTGAGCTAAAATTTAAGTACAATGGGGATACCCTTGAGTTATAAAGAAAAAGTGATAAAATAAATAAATTATATTCATTGGTCCACAAGATTTTGAAAAATAGTTGTGTCATTTATCAAGTAGAAATATCTATTGTGACATGGAAATCAAATTGCACTATAAACCTTTATAATCAAAATAAAAATAAAAAAAGAATAAATTACATAACTTATATCATACTAATAAAACTATTCACAACTTTCATATAATGGAATGATAGGTAAATTAGTTTTAATATGTAAAATAAAATTGAAAAATATACTTTATACAATTTAACAAACCATTTTATTATGATATTGGTATCACGATTCAATTGTATAGTTTTCAAGTCAAGCTCATCATGTTCAATGAGTAGTGATTCAAAAATGCTTCACCTTTGTGAATATTACCTAGATCAATGAGTGCTAAGTGTATCAATCATTCTCATGAGAAATGTATTCTTGTGAAACATTACTCATAAAACATAGGTCAATAAATTTGATTCTTACATAATTGAATTCTATAGAAATATCATAATATTGTTTCATAGCATCAATAGATCAAGACAAGGTTTTGAAATCACTTTGCATTTTTCTTTTGAAAAGATTGTTTACATCATGTTTACTAGATTGTTGAAGGTTTTTAGATTGATTGTTTCATGGTTTCCATTGTTTGAAGTTTTGGATTTGAAAGAATTTTTGAGTTTTGTTGTGTGAGGAAAAATTCTTGTTTATGTTAATAGCTATTAAATCCTAGATCTTTAGTTGGGAATATATCTTTTTGGAGAAGATTAAATGAAAAAAATATATTATTATGCATATGAGTACACATATATTGATATGCATATGAGCATAATCTTTTTTATAGCATTAAAAGAAAATAGAAAATATATATTCACTTGCATGATATTTAAGGAAGATATATTTAGTTGCATGTTATTTAGAAAAGATATATTCACTTGCATGTTATTTAGGAAAGATATATTCAGTTGTATGTTATTTAAGAAAGATATATTCACTTGCATATTATTTATGAAATATATATTCACTTAAATGTTATTTAGAAAAGATATATCCAATTGCATGCTATTTAGGAAATATATATTCAATTAAATGTTAATTAGAAAAGATATATGTTCTAAAGTTTACCTTTTCTTGGTAAACTTAAGGTTGAGGATACTCCATCATCATCTTCCACTAGACCTTGTTTGGTTAGACAGACTCTTGATTCAATAGGTTCACTTGTAGGGGATCCTTCAGACATTCAAAGTACAAGGTCACACCATCAACATATTCCACCTGAATATATTGCTATAGTGATAGGTCCATATGATTCAGTACAATTGGGTACACCTTGTCTTCCAGTTACAACTTCAGGGGATTTCTACTTAACAAATACTGCCAATTTTTTTTGTGGAGTTCTACATTGTAGATATGAGAGACATCATTAATGATATACATATTCTCTTTGATGAGGAAGATGCCAAAGGGGGAGAAGATAAGGTGTGAAATGAGTTATTTAACTCAGAGGGAGCATATATTTTTGGTTAGGGAGAGACCTTTTGGAAGATTGGCATTTTGTTTGGACACTTAGTCATTTTTCACTAAGTGTTTCCATTAATGCCAAAGGGGGACATTATTGGAAAGAGACACTGCATTAGATAATTTGTATGATGTCATTGATGGAAACTACATATGCCTCTTATTATCACTTGACAGATTTTGGCATTACCAAAGGTCAAAATGGATATGTGGCTAAGTATGATAGAACTAGAACAATATGCAGGGTTCGATAAAAGGATTGATAAGGGCAGGTATGAATGAATTTTGTGTTATGAAGTTAGAGGAAGCTTTTACAAGGTATATGCTATGTTATTTCGAGATCACACCTATTTATGTTAATGCTTGTTGGAGATATAAATTTTTGAGTATCGGGTATACAATAAAGTGTGAAGGACAATGATAATTATTAGATCGATCAAGGATCCTAACAAATCAATGATCTGATCGATTTGAGCTTAATTATTGGTAGAGCCAACATGATAGATGATATATGTGCTTTGGGTCAAGGTTAACATGAAGATTTGATTGGTGATTTAGTCAAGGTTCTACATGTTACATGTTTTGTTCTTGGAGCTTACAAGTTAACTTACTATATTTTACTATTAGGTATATAAGCCCAAGTTTTTGTGGAGATTTTGTTGATGCGATTATAAGAGGACATTGTGCAAAGTACAAAGATGATATGTTGATATGTTGTGTATGTGAAGAACTTGATTTCAGACGTTAGGTAATTAATTTTGTACTGTACCTGAATGGAATTGTATAGGTTATAGTTGATGCCATTTCTCAATTCACTCTTTTGGATTGTAGTCCAAATATTTTGTATGGCAATGAGCCTCTATGTTGTAATCTGAACAATGAGCTCTAGGTAGTGGGCCTAAATGCAAGCGCATTCCATTTTACATACTACTGCCCTTAATCGGGTTATTATTATTTTTGCAGAAGTAATTTGTAGGTTCTATATTCCCCATCGTGGTTGTTCCACTAATAGGGTTTCCACGCAAAAATCATGATGTTATGAGTTTGTGGATGATTTTTTTTATTTCAGTTGTTTACTTTTCATTGTACTTGGTTTATGGTTATGCAATCATATCTCTAAAGTTAAAAAGTTCAGAACACTTATTCACCCCCCTCTTAGTGTTCCTCAATACCAACATTTTATTACAAAACATTCTCATTTAAAATGAAGCACATATCTTGACCATTTGATATCTTGGATTATGCCACTTAATGTCCTCTTCATTACAAGTTCAAATCCAAAGTTCTAAACTTTAAATTTAGTGACTACAAACATACATTTATAAACATTTTATGAGTCATTAGCATAATCAATTAGGAATCAAAGAGTCACTTCAAAAACAAATTAGATTATCTCCTCTCCATATCCCTCTCCTCCATCTCGACCTCAATCTTAATCTCTATCTCTATCTCTTTACCTCCCTCTCTCCACCCGTCTATCTCAATCTCTCCCTCTTCATCCCTGCTGTAAACATAAGATGAGCATGTTGGTAATGACTCTCTCTCTCTCTCTCTCTCTCTAGACCTCTCTAGACCTCTCTAGACCTCTATTTCTATGCTTTTTTATATCTATATCTCCATATCTATTCTTCCATATCTTCTATCTCCATCTCATTATCTCTACATCTCACTCTACACCTATATATTTGTCTCTCTTTACCGAGCTATCTACATTACTTTTCCCATCTTTATTTTTATCTATATCTTTCTATCTCTTCTTCTCCCTCTTCATATATTTTACTCTTTCATTTCTCCCAATTTCTTGAACTCTCCTCTTTCTTCCCATTTCTCTCTCTCTTCTCCATATCCCTCTTCTTCACCAAATGAGTCTATTGATTATAGAGCCAAATAATCTTCCTAATTGAGACGTTATGTTTCAATAGTCATTTTGGAGACCTCTATTGTAAAAATGAATTCATTTGCCAAATGAGCTACCAAATGCTAAATATAGACTAAAAGTTTTCACATTAGGCCTTCCACATCTCGACTACCCATTGCACACCATTAAAAGAGAGTATTGGGGGAATCCCTTGAACACGATCGTCAACAAATGTGAAGAGATGTACGATACACCTCAACCTAGGGTTTTTGGAAGAACTCACATTCCACTCAGAGTTCCCATTTTAAACGTTGAATTGAAAAACTAAAAGATTCAGTGCAAGGAATATATGTCGCTGACTGTTCGTTTATGAGATCAGAATAAAATGACACAGATGGTGTATGCTCTTCTCATACAATGTCATCCGTGGCTTCTGTTAACCAAAATCTGAGAGCGCTGTACAAAGAGGGTTGCTTAAGGGAGGCTGTAGACGCTCTGCTTGCTACCCACAACGCTCATGTTGATTCTTCCACATATATTCATTTACTGCAAGGTTGCATTACCCGGAAAGCCCTTTCAGAGGGTAAGAAAATCCATTCTCACATTAAGGACAGGGGATATATGTTTGCCAAAAACACATTTTTACAGAACACGATAATCAATATGTATGACAAATGCAGTAGTTTGGTTGATGCTCGCAATGTTTTGGACAGCATGACTGAACCAAATGTAGTCTCATTTAATATGACAATTGCAGCTTACCGAAAACACGGATTCCCTGAAGAGGCTTTAGCACTGTTTCGCAAGCTGGAACGATTGGGTATCCGACCTGACGACTTCACCATCTCCACTATTCTCCCTGTGTGCGCCAGCATGGGATCTCTCAACCACGGTTTGCAGATCCATGGAAAAACCATTAGATGTGGATTTCAATACAATGTTGTTGTGATGAATGCCCTGATATATATGTATAGTAAATCTGGAAGGACACAGAAGGCGCGCCAACTGTTTGACAGAATGAGTGAACGAGACGTGGTCTCATGGATTGCAATCATTGGTGCTTATGCACAAATTGGGTTTGTTGAAGAAGTCTTGGAGATTTTTAAGCAAATGCAATTGACAGGTGTGAGGCCGAATTCAATCATTTTTACTAACATTCTCCCAGCATGTGCCAAAATGGGAGCTTTGAAACAAGGTATTGAGATTCATCCACTGATAATTAAAAGTGGAATGTTGTCAGATGATATAGTTGTGACTGCCCTGATTGACATGTATACAAAATGTAGAAGCTTACACAGTGCACGCCAATTGTTTGATAAGATGCCTCAGCGAGATGTGGTTTCATGGACTGCCATCATTTCTGGATATGCGCAAATGGGGTCGGTAGACGAAGCCCTCAGTATTTTTAAGCAAATGCAATTGGAAAGTGTCAAGCCAAATATAACAACCTTTGCCAGTATCCTCCAAGCATGTGCCAAATTAGGAGCTTTGGCAGAGGGGAAGGAAATTCATCAAAAAATGATGGAACTTGGCTTTGCACCAGGTGTGATAGCTCTGACCGCTCTCATGGATATGTATGCCAAATGTGGAAGCATACACAACGCTCGCAGGTTGTTTGACAAACTGCCTGAACGAAATGTGGTCACATGGAATGCCATTGTTACAGGGTATGTACAAAACGGTTTTATTGATGAGGCTTTAAAGCTTTTCAAAGAAATGCCTCAACAAAATATGATCTCATGGACTGCAATTATTGCTGGATGTGCACAACATGGCCTTTTTGATAAAGCTTTGGAGAATTTTAAGCAAATGCAATCAGCAGGCATAAAGCCAGATTCATCAACATTTGCCAGCATTCTCCCAGCTTGTGCAAAACTTGGAGCTTTAAAGAAGGGTATGGAGATCCATCAAAAAGTAATTGAAACTGGAGCTTTCAGTGACGTCGTTGCAACCGCCCTGATAGACATGTACGCTAAATGTGGCCATATACTGAAGGCACGCAACGTGTTTAACAGAATGCATTATCTAGACGTGACCACATGGAATGCAATGATTGCAGGATATGCAATGCACGGCTATAGTGAAGATGCTCTCGAACTCTTTCAACAATTGGAGCACTCACTAGCCACCCCTGATCATATAAGCTTCGTTTGTGTTTTATATGCATGCAGCCATACGGGTCTTGTGGATGATGGCTGTAAATTCTTCAAGCAAATGAGTGATTCTTATTACATCATGCCTACATGGGATCATTATCTGTGCATCATGGACCTTCTTGGCCGTGCTGGTTATCTTGAGGAATCCCTACATTTTATCATTAAATTACCATTAAAACCTGATGTAGTATTGTGGCTGTGCATGCTTGGCGCTTGTAGAGCATATAAGAATATAAGACTAGGAGAATTTGTGGCAACACTCCTCTTTGAATTGGATCCTGAGAATGCCGCACCTTATGTTCTTCTGTCAAACATGTATGTGGAAGCAGGCAGGTGGAAAGATATTTCAAAGCTAAAGAAATTGCAGAAACAAAGAGCTATTAAGAAAGTTCCTGGTTGTAGTTGGATTGAAGCCTGCAACTTGGTACATGTTTTTTGCGTTGGAGACAGATCTCACCTACAAACAGATGAGATCTATGCACTGTTGGACAAATTGTCTTTGGAGATGAAGGCAATCGGGTACATTCCAGATCAAAAACCCGCAATGAATGATGTAGAAGAGGAGGAGAAGGAATTTCTCCTCTGTCACCATAGTGAAAAGTTAGCAATTGCATTTGGATTGCTAAACACGCCCAGTGGAACAACCATTAGAGTTGTGAAGAACCTTCGAGTATGTGGTGACTGTCACATTGCAACTAAGTTTATCTCGAAGGTTGTTGCAAGAGAGATTGTTGTGAGAGATGCAACTCGCTTCCATCATTTCAAGGATGGAAAATGTTCTTGTGGAGATTATTGGTGACGATAAGTAAACCATAAGCACAAGTTTGCATTATTACTGGTACATTGTATCCAAACTGCAGTGGTAAGAAGGAATTGGGTTTCAATCAGTTTCTTAAGAAAACGGTTCAGCCAGAGTGTAAGATCTAGATAACCAACACCATGGACACCCAAAAATGGTTTATACAGAATGTAAGAGCTAGATCAGTTTCTTGTGGGCACCAATGCTTGTTATAGCCCCGTCTCAATTTTATGTGATTGAACCGTTGTACAGTAATCCTGTGCATCTTAGGGTTGAAAGTCTGGAGGAGGTGGATGAATGGAAAACACCCAAGGAGACGAACACGAAGGTAAATAAAAAAGCTGCACACCCAACAAAAATTTAAGGGAGCATCTTACAATCAAGCCAATTCTTGGATATGGTGATCATCTCTTGATGTTTTGCTTCTACATTTGCCCTTTTGTGTTAGCTTTCATTTCTGAACAATTATTTATCTTGTGCTTATCCCTGTCTGTCATTTGTGCATAACGTAGAGGTGCAAAGTTAACATACAAATTTACATTCGTACATTTAATTTTGTGTCATTTTTGGTCATGGAATACCAGCGACATTTTGTGTCCTTTTTGAGATTAAAGATTTTTTTTATGTCTGATTATCATGCCGAGAGGTGTTAATCAGTCACATACTGATTGAAAAACCTCTGTCAATATAAACAAGAGCCATTTAATTTGACATTTCGCTGGCTTGCACGACCATTACTATTGGCGGCTGCTATTTGACAGTTACAAAAAGAATGAAATTTCAAGCATTATTGGTGGTACCTCCTGTTTTCTTGCGAGCAACAAATGGAATGGTGTGACTCAAGTGTTTCATCTATAGTGCAACTCAGGTGTTTCTTTTATGATGGCTGACCGTTGGTTCATAAATAAGAATTTCTAAAGTC
The DNA here is from genome assembly GCA_027943335.1 of Chamaecyparis obtusa. Classification (NCBI taxonomy): domain Eukaryota; kingdom Viridiplantae; phylum Streptophyta; class Pinopsida; order Cupressales; family Cupressaceae; genus Chamaecyparis; species Chamaecyparis obtusa. The sequence continues at coordinate 614,899 of BSBK01005481.1, forward strand.
CGCTTGTTGGTTCCTTTCTCGTGCTGGATTGTTGAAGCCTGAAAGCTCTGCATTGGAAGAATCATGTGAGAATTCCCTTATTTGTGGAGATATCATCAGACAGAACTTGTCCCTGCTGACATTTGGAAAATTTAAAGAGAGGTTTGAGGGAGATCGAGGAGGATATCATGTGCACCATAGTTGCTGTCACATTCACTGTAATCATTGCATCTGCTGGTAAGTATTGAATCTACGCATGCTAATTGCATTTGCTTGAATATTTCTAAAGCCTTACTATAAATGACACACATAGTCTTCATCAAACACATTTCAAAACAGAAAACTCAGAGGAGAAATGCTTACAAATTGTGGGAATAAAACATAGATTTGATATGCAAATCAGAAATCACAAACTCATTGCCAAAGGTTAACCCTATTGGCTTCACAAAAAACATAGAAAATCTGATCTCTATTAAATTCTGCAAGAAGACATTACAACAGCAATATGCCTTCAAAATTTGAAATATCCTTCAAAAGTAACTATCTAAACTCAACTTCAAATCTGCACCAAAATTTGCAGGTCTTCTTTTATTTCATAAAACCTTTTTTCAAAAACTCCACACCCAAAACCGCTGTCCTCCCCCTTGCTGCACACAGCCACCACCAAAATAAAACCACCCAAAACTGGCCAAGAAATACTAACCCACTACCCTCAATCAGTTCTGTCCAACCAATACAAATTTACTAATATTTGAACCCTATGGAGACTCCACTACTCCCAGGATGTCAGGCTATTTAAAAAAATCCCACTTACAAATTAAAGGGCTGGTCAAAGCATGTAACACAGGAGCAAATGATATTGACAGCTCTGTCGGGCTCTCCACGTGGATGCTCTTGCATCAAAAACCCACGGTAGAAAGAAATGCTTTTAGAGTGAAACTCAAAAACATTTATAAATTCTATGCTTATTCTGAATCCACTTCTCCGCCTGAATATGCTTTATTAGTCTTTTCTGCAATTTGACGTCTCCTCCATCGTTCATCTTTTCCTCTGGTTCTCCCTCTTTTCACATAATCCAACTCCCACCAATATGTACTAGGAAACTCTGGATAATCATAAGCTTTAACGACATCCTCTTCATTAAAATAATCAAATTTATGCATTACCTCTTTCTTTGATACCGCTGCAACAATTTGTCCATTAACTTCCTCCTCTGCAATATTGTGTTCTTCTTTGTTCATGCCTTTCCAAAGACATTGTTTTGCTGCAAAATTTTCCTCTTTTGCGTCCACATCAATGCTAGAAAAATAGCCAAGGGATTCTTCTCTCCCATCGTACAACAAACTATTAGTTTGAAAACCTTCAACGTCAACAATCTCTTTTTCAAGTAGGTAATCATCCATCAATCCACCCTTCACTTGTCCATCTTTGTCTTCATTCATAACTTCATCTTTCAATAGATTATTTGTTGCAACATTCTCTCATATACCAATACTGGCATTCTTAAACAAATCAGATTCAACAATATTCTCACAAAAATAGATTTTACCTCTTTTTCCTTTTCCATTGGAACTATCATTTTGCCCTTCTGGAATGCAATCAACACTGCCACAAATTGCATGAGCAATTCATAATCTTCATCTTCATCCTTTGTGACTAACTCTTTAACTCCATTAATTAAACATTTACCAGTGTTCTTACATACCTTTTCATCATTCTTATTCAAGGGTCTTAGTTTGTGTTGAACTCCATTCTTCAACAATGTATATGTGTTCACATAACCATCGTGCATTTTCTTCCTATCGAACTGCCATGGTCTTCCAAATAACATATGAAAGGCATTCATCGACATAACATCACATAAGACCTCATTATGGTTATCTCCTATCTTAAATTTAACTAAACATTGTTCACTTATAAAAACTTTTCGATCATCCTGCAACCAATTGATTTGATTTGAATACGGGTGCCTTCTTTCTAATTGCAACTTGCTTACCATTTCTTTTAAAACGAGATTGTCTGTACTTCCACCATCAATAATGATATTGCATACCTTACCCTCACAATTAAATCTTGTCTGAAATAAACTTTTCCTTTGAACTAATTCTTGTCTTGCATTCATCAAGACTCTTCCTGCAACAAGTGTTTCTCCATTTTCTATAGCTTCTGATTGTGACAACCTAGCATTTTCCTCATTCACATTTGCAACTCTCACTTTACCTTCATTTCTTTTTTTAGTGTTTCCATATTTTGGACATTCATACGTCTTGTGTCCTCCACATTCAAAACAAGCTATATTTTAGTTTCCTCTACCCGATCTTCCTTTACCTCTTGAACTTTGATCTCTAGGGCCATGCGAATCCTCATATTTTTTATCTTGTTGCTGCCTTGGTTTTCATTTTTCAAATTTTTCTAATTTGAATCCTCATCCCAATTATTGTATGATCTTCCCTCTTTCTTTCACCTTGGCCTCTTCTTCTTTGCTTGTTCTCAAATTTCTTGTTCAATCTCTCTTCAGTCTTCAAGGCAAATTGGTATGCATCTTCTATTGTATAAATCCTTATCAAACCCAACTCTTCTTTAATACCCGGTCTTAGCCCTTTGATGTGATTGTAATCACCCAAAATTGGGCTAATAAAACCTAAGGCCCTGTTTGCCCAAAATCGGGCTAGTAAATCATTTTTGTTTATTGGTCTAATGATTTTTTATGATAGAATCGACATTAGAGGTTACTTGGTTCAGTTAGCAAGGTTTGATTTAATGTTTTGATCCTATTTTGTCACATATACATCTACACGCTTCATTATCGTATTTGGGCTGACAAAGTTTATGTTTTGAAGTTATGATCTTATATTTAAGATCGAGTTTTGATTGCGAAGGAGAGAGAATGAATTGATGATAAGATGATGATGATATTATGACAAGTAAGAAAAGACTATGTTGATGTGCAGATCTATGTTCAGAGCTTCATTGGAACTGTATAGGCATTATTGATACTACCAGTAAGTTTGGTATAGGACTGTAAGTCCATTTCTTGATTATGTAGAACTGGTTATAAGCTTTGATGTATTTTGGTTGTACAATTGAGCAGTGAGCTCTAGGTTGTAAGCCTGAATGCAAGTGCATTTCCCTCTTTTTACTTACGCCTTTAACCAGACACTTATTATTGCAGTAGTGAGATATTTATAGGTATCATCCCCATCAGGTTTTTTCCATTAACCGGGTTTTCCTTGAAAACAAATGATGGTGTTGTGATGTTTAGGTTATGTGTTATGTTTGGTTTACTTGAATTTACTTTCAATATTAAGCTATGGTTTCAATTTAAAAGATTAAAGAATATTGTTGCACTGATTCAGCCCCCCTCTCGGTGCTCCCTAATCCTAACAGAAGCAATGTTGGCTTGAGGCATATATCCTAGACTAGTTTTAGTGACTTGTGTAGGAGGATCTATAAGGACCTTTATTTCATGTTCTTGAATGCCAAGACCATGTACATACACTATATCATATTATAGAAGTAATTTCATATCCTATGTTATAGTAAGCCTTGAGTTGAGGAGGGCGAATAATTTCATCGTTTGGTTTATAAAAAGGTGTTGTGTAGGAATGGATTGGAGGATTGATCTTATTAGGGAGATGCAAAATCCTATCATCATTAGTTATAATTTAGGTTGGGAAGAAGAACTCTTGTCTAGATCCCCATATTTACTTATGTTAGGAGTAGATCATGAATAAAATGTATAACATCATATAAATTTAAAATTTTTTTTTGTTAAAGATAAGATCTAGGAGAATAAAGAGGTTCTAAAGAAGTACTCAAATGAACATTATTAGTCTCTTGCACTAAGGTATATTTGGGAGGAGATGACTTATTACTCTCTAATGTGGTAGTCTTAAGAGGAATATGGACTCTATTCTCATTAACAACAAATAACCTAGGACAAGCACTAATGATATTGATTTCAATGCAAGATTAATGTATATATGTTACTAACTTGATCCCACTATACATTCATTGTTATGAAATGAAATATATATTTATAGGAACTCATAATTTAGGAGTGATTATAATAACAAGGTACTTTTAATGTTCCTAAATAAAAGATGCAATTACAAATAGGGATCCCAAAATTCATGCTCTCTATTAAAACACAAGGCCAATACAAATTGGGTACAAAACATTGATATGAGAGATTATTCCTTTCATGAGGGGAGTGCATAACACGTTACATTTAATTTGTAATCAAGAAATTAAAACATTACAGATACTCAAACTTACCATTTACATTAATACCTAGTTCTATAAGCAACTTTTAGCAGACACAATGCAAATCTTTATCATGTAGCAGCTATTAATTTCCTTTCATCAAGTGTCTCAACTATATCATGAAGAATACTATAGGACACACATAATTACACACTTCTTTACAATAATATAATATAAGACATCTACTATAACATGTATTATCATTGGATCACCAAAACTATATCCACACCTAGAGTAATTCTTATAGTTTATCAAATTAACACACCATTAGATTTCAATTTAGGATACCATCCCTCGAATTTCACATGTCAGACACTCTTCATACAAGAACACCCACTTCCAATCAATTTAAAACAGTAAGATGATGAGTTCATACTAGTTTTTTTGTTTTAGAGATAATCATAGACCCATTAACATGAGGAGAAACAAACGAGTCTTGCTATTACCCCAATTACTACCAATTAAGTTACCAACATATTCAACCATTTTAATCAATATCATTAACCTAGATGCCTTGACATCCCTTATAGTACATTCAAGAGTAACCATTTATACCATTAACCTTATACATATTTTTCCTTTTAGTGTCATAGATAAGATAACAATGTGCCCCATTTTAATCCAACATCATATCCTACTCCATAGAAGATAGTTAGATTTACATATTAGTATTATTTTAACATTTCCTTAAAACAAAATCTAAAGCTTAACCCATGCATTCCTATTTCCTCATTATTCCATTTACATTTTATAACTCAACATCCCTATATACAATTATATAAACAACCAACTATCAAGATTGTCAGTTTCATACAACTAAAGTGATGCTTATAATGCACACATAAAATGAATTCATTTCCATAATACTCATTGAGGATCTCAACTATTCACTAGGCATATAGAAAATATACATTTAATAAGAATAGATAATCTATTTCCTTTCTTAATACCAACTCCAAAACAAAATAGTTAGACAATGTTATACTCTTACTTTAGATTTGCTTGCTTCCATTAGTTTAACTTGTCTTTTGTACAAATTAACATGACACACACAAATGATGTAATTCTTATAATAACATGCATAAAAAAATTATTTCTTCTTCATGAAGTAGACTACACTCCTATTTATGATAAAAGCTTGGGGATATAGATCCTTTATCCAAGGTTCTTCCCTTAACTAAGCATATCCGTATTAATTGACACATTGTTTTGCCCAAGGAATTTTAGTCCTTTTACACATATGTAAGCACCTAGTATACAAGTGATGCAGAGGTGGGAATGGTGGTCTTTACATATGCAAGTTTGAGGGACTAAAACATGTTCTATCCAACACCAACTAGTTCTTCTCTAGGATCATCCTCATGGATCCCATTCACACCATGAGTAATCAGAGTGCACAAGTAACCTTTTGTGCCACCACCCACTCTACACCTTTGAATTACATTTCATGACCCTCAACTAGTCATTGGTTTCATCCACACAACCTTGGCAAGCAATATTCCTTTGAACCAGGTGCTTAACTAGGCCTAATCCCCTAGTAGCCATGCCAGACTAGTTTTCCTAGGATTTCACAAAATTCCTCCAAAAGACTCAAGAAACCAAATGCATATTTGAATACCCTTTTCAGAGTTCGACAATATATCTCAAGACCAAATACTACTCCTTTGGACCATATGTCCAAACCATGCATTGTGCCCCAACTTTTAGCCCTCTATTAGGCCTCCCATTACAAAGAAACCACTATCTAATCACATCTCCAATCCTCCCATTACACTTCAAGTCATAAAAGATGGCCCTCCAATGGACAAAACTTCCAGACCTTGACTGGTCTAAGGGCTAGTGACCCTTTAATTAGAAATTTCAAGCAATCAGAGATCTTTTCATCTCAACCCTGTTCATCCCTATAAATAAACACGTGGAAAAATTCATTTCAACGAAATAAATCCTTTAACACTCCACATCAACCATGGAAGTGAGGAATAACACATATTTACTGTTCTCTCAAAGCAAATGACTATTACACATGATCATTGTTCAGGAATAGTCAACCATAATAGGGATTAAACAATTTTAAGCTTCACAAAAACCTATCTACTCTACATAGGAATGAATAACCACAATTATCCTAGTCCATTCCAACCATACTTACAGTGAAAGAAGAATTTAAGAACACAAAACATGGACTGTGTCCTCACGAGTAGAGACACGACAGGTTACAATAAAATTACATTCCATTGATCAAAATAAGTTTTAGATTACTTCCTTGATTCATCCACGCCTACATATCTCTCCCTAACTCTTCTCTCTTGAAATCCAAGCTCAAACATGGATAAATAACTATCAAGAATTGGTTGGCCTCCTAACTTCCTTCCCTCAACTGGTACAGTTAGTTATGACTGTTGAAATCTTTAGTTTATGTTTTCAATTTGAAAGCAAAGTTGTCAATTTGGAAAATCTTTATCCTTTTGTTTTTTATATTCATTTTCCAATGTCTTTTAGGCTTCTTTCTTTATTCTAAAGCCCTTAGATGCTCTCTTAAACCCTTAAACCCACATATGAGCCTTTATAGGCTTCATTTTGCTATTTTACCTATTTGGCACTTTGAGTGCATTACTTCACAACTAATGGCCCACTATTGGCCTTATTACAACCATTATTGGCCTTATAGGTCATTAAATCATTACCCCTACCTAGGATCTTCAAGTGACCCCTAGGTGCATTCCTAGCCTCCTCATGCCATAAATGGCTTACAATGCTTTGATCCTTTACAAAAGTATTCACATGCAATCCAAAACATAATGAAAACATATTTAAATGACCATTATTGGTCTCATTACAATGCCAATGACCCTATAAGGTCATGTTTGTCTTTAAATCCTTCCAAGGTCTATTAGTGACCCTGGTGTATCCTCTAGGCCTTGTCCTTAGCCTTGGTGCTCTTGCACCAACAAGACATTATTAATCAAATGGAAAGTAAGGGTTAGATCAGATCTATAATATAATCCATTATAATTTGGGTTAATCCCTTACTCATAATCAATAATTAAATATATAATCATAATCATACATGTAATCATAAATCGTGCAATCATAACATATAAAGAACCTAATCGTTAAGGAGGTTTTAAAATCATATCAAATAATATTCATATACCAGTGAAGACATAAGCATCAAAGTATCATAATCACTAATTTATCATTGTTAAGAATTTCCACACATAATAGGTATATAGATCTATCAGCTGTCCACATAACATCAAGGTCCTAAAATATCATGGGCACATAAGGAGAGATGAATACATATGAAGGAATATACCCGAGAACACTTATCATTGTCAAAACTAGAATGTGGAGTTATTATAGTTGCAATAGAATGGTTTACGCAAACACCTCAATCAGAATCATACTTCTATATACAACAACCAAATCATAAAGTCGGGCTACAATGTTCAAAACTTCCAACAAGCATATCAAAACATGTTAGGGATGGAGGGGTATTACGTGTGGATACTTCAAGGGTGATTATGCATATATGGATTCACTTTAGGTATTTTAATGTATATGGTCTTTTCATGCTACTTTTATAAATGAAAATGATATTCAAACGATTACTTAAAGATAAAATGAATGAAAGTAAATACCTTTAATACAAGAACATAATACTTAATCATGCAAATGCATGCTTAGTTGGCCTATGATATGAAAAGAATGCACAATGATCTTTCATAATTTAAATTTACATTTTAGAAAACTAAGGGCTAGATCAATGGGTGTGAGATAAATCACACGCTTAAAAATAACATAAGACATAAGAACAATAAAATCAAGGTAGATATTAAATGTATAAATATGTGAAATATATGCAAAATCTATATGTGTATGTTTCTATTTGCAATCGTCTTAATTTTATTCTTCAAGGGGGGTGCTTCGATGTATACTGGACATGGTAGTAGTAGTAGAGCTATACATCCTTTGGAGAGGATGAATCGAGAGGGTCGTTGGACACCCCCTGTCATGGAGTTTTAAAATTTAACATTAATGGCTCTTCTCGAGGGAGTCCTAGATAGACTGGTGTTGGTGGGGTTGGCCAAGATAGTTTTGGTGATGTTCTGTTTATTTATTTTTGTTTATCAAGGCTTTCATACAAATAATGTTATGGAGGCTCTAGCCATTTTGTATGCTATTGAGAGTTGATGCACTCTTGGCTGGCACAAGATTATTTGTGAGTCTGACTCCCAAGTGGTGGTGTCTTTGTTAACAAGGAAAGAGCTTGGGGAGGTTAGTTGGCACTTATCTTTGTTTATTAGACAAATTCTCTTGTTGTGTAGCTCCTTATAATCTATTACTTTTACTCACAGTCCTAGGCAGTGGAATGGTGTTGTCGATTGTTTGATTATATGGGCTTCAAATCACATGCATGATTGGAATATAGTGGATAATGGGAAATTGCTTCCTGACATGTCTCATATGTTAGACCAGCTAGTTGACACTGAGAGAGTTGTCTACTGCTCTCAATGCTGGGCACTCTACTTGTTTTGCATTTCTTTTGTGTTTGCATAAATTCTTACCCCTCTTTTAGTTAAATAAATATGACCCACCCTCCAAAGAAAATGCTACCAAATATATGATCTTCATTCTCTAATTTCTCTTTCATTAAATAAATCTTATTGATTTTATCTTCCCCTAGGTGATTATAATCGGTTAGATAATAATACAATTGTCATTTTATCAAGCAAAAGAAATTCAAAGAGTTCTCCCACCATGAAATCACAACATAAGTGACAATGATAACAAATGTCATAAATTGTAATGTTTATCTTTTCCAAAGAATATGCATGATACATGATGAATGGTGTATAATACATGATAGATAACACACATAATGACAAGTCAAAAAACACCAAAATTCATATAAATTTATATTAATTATTAAAACATAACCATAGAAATTATTTCTCTTAGTTACACAAATATATAAAATTCACAATCATACAACTATATTTCTAAAATTTAAATGATTAGTATTTTAGAGATAATATAAACACATTTCAACATCACTCAATATTTTTATCCCCACTATTTCCCTTATGGACGCCCTTCTAAAAATTCAACTAACGCATAACGCATAAATCCGTTAGTTGAGCAGGCAGATGAGCTGGCAGATCATATTCAAATAAGCTTCTGACCGTTATAAATCAAATATTCGTCACGGTTGAATGGACATCCTGTATGAAGGCAAACTGGTATCGAAGAAAAATGCCCGTGTTTCTTTGAATGAAATATCTGTTTGAAGGCCTGTGGTTTGAACTTGAGGTTGTTTTTCTAGCTTATGCTCTTCCTGAAGAATTTGTTTTATATTTAGCTCTAGTTTTCAAGAATTTAGAATGCCAGGCTGAAGAATTTAGCTCCATTTCTTGAGTGGACAGCAGCAGAACTTGTTCAACATTTAGCTCTACAGAACATAGTAAGTAGAAAGGAGGAGCGGAGAAGAATTTAAAGCTCTACAGAACAAGTTCATCTGCCACATATATGTGCATCTCAGGAATTGTGTATATGTTCACATCAGATCTGTACTTAAGTATTGTGTATATGCAATGTGGGTCTTCGATGGTAAAGTCATGTTATATTTTAAAATTTTACATCAATTTTATTTTATATTTCAAAACTTCTTAGGAAATTCTTACTTTAACCCTATACTCTGTTTTTCCTTTACATTTGAGACCCCTGTATCGCATGCTACTCTGTTACGATGGATGTGGGGAGTATAATTTAGAGATCTGTTGTTATTTTCCTGGAAATTCAAGGCATTCTGTTCGAATCTGATCTCTCCTTTAAAGAATTTAATATATAAGCATTTGTTATATTTGAATTTTTCATATCAATATTATTGCGATTTTCAAATATTCTCTCAAGAATTTCTTATTCGAACCCTATACTGTACTTTTCCTTGACGTTGGAAACCACTTTGAAGAAATATGTCCCTCTTTCTTCAAATCAAATGCCATCTGGGAGGTTGGTTGTTCAAACCCGGGCGCACATTTATCTCGATTTTCCTCTTCTAAGTAGAATTTGCCCAAAATTTTCAAGAATTTTGAATGGAATATCGACGGAGCAGGGAAACATTTAGAGTTCAAAACCTAGCTTGGAACGGACCAAAATTTATTCAAAATTTTGCCCTAGGTTTTCAAGAATACAGAGTTTCCTGCAGAATAAGATTCTCAGCTTTATATAATTGCGTTTTAAGTAGTTTTTTTTTAGATCCTAGCATTTTGTTCAAACTAGATCTGTATATGTAACAAATTTTTAAGGCGGTATCGGCATTTGCTTTTTATTAATAGAAGCAGGGTTTCGAAAAGGTCCCGAATCTTGCTATTGAAGCACGAAGGAACTGCAAGAGGAATCACAAAAAGACTACAAAAGATGAAGAACAACAAAATTCAAACGGGGCAACGGCATTTGTCGCATTGAAAATTTTAAGTAAATTTTTAATTTTAATTTTTCAACAATTCTCACGAAAAAATCTTCATCTAACCATATTGTCTGCTATCCTTGATGTTTCAAATCCTCATTATAGGCAAGCTAGTGCTGAAGAACATTTTTTGTTCCTTCTAATCAAATATCTTCTTAGAAGCTGGTTTTCCGAATCCAGGCTCTCGTTTGTCTTGCTTGCTCTCTCTCCCAGGTTAACTCAACATTTAGCCCTAATTATTGAAGACTTCAAGCATTTCGTTCAAATTAAATCTGTATTTAATTAGATTGTATATGCAATGTGTCTGTTGGGTGGCAAAATAATTTGTTATATTTGAAAATTTTATATCAGTTTAATGCAATTTCAAAAATTCTAATGGGAAATTATTATTCTAACCTTACGTTATGCTTTTGTTTGATGTCTCGAATTATCTTAAAAGGCTTTTTTAAGTGTCTCAAATTTTCTTGAAAGGCAAATTATTTCTGAAGAATAGCTTTCATGTTACTTGAAATCAAATATCTTCTGGGAGGTTGGACAACTCGGGCTCTTTGTTTTTTATTACTTTTTCTATTTATTCAACATTTATCCCTCCCTTATAAAGAATTGATACTTTCGTGACAAAATAGCACAGTAAAATTTAGAATTCAAAATTTACAAGAAAGTTTACTCACTATTTTTAAATATATAGATTTCCAGGGCAAAGGGCAGAGTGGAGAACATGTGTTTATCTAATTATACATATAATTGCATTTTATGTATTATCTTTTGAGATTTTAGAAATTTTCCAAATGGGATCTATAATTTAGAGGTTCATATTTAGAATTTTGATATAAATTTTATTATATTTTTTTAATTTTTTATAAAATTGTAATTATAAATCTATACACTGCTTTTCCTTTACATTTCAATTTCTTATATTTCTTCCTTTCAGTCTCTTATTGCTTCTTTTGCAGGGGGCATTCATTCAAAATTAACCCTAAATATTTAGAATGTTATGATAAAAGAGCATAATAAAATTATTTACTGTAAAAAATTATTTTGGAATGGAAGAAAGTTTACTCACATTTAGCCCTTGATTTTGAAACATATAGAATGCCATAACAAAGGAGCAGAGTTGAATTTAGAGGTTTATAGACTATGTCCATCTAGTGCATATTATTTCATTTTAGGTATTACATTCTTGTCATTGTGTATGTGTAATTTGTTTCTTTTGTGTCGAAGACGTTTATATTTGGAATGTTGATAAAATTTTTATTGTGTTTTTTTAAAGCTCTTAAGAAATTCTTATTCTAATTTTATACTGTGTTTTTGTTGACATTTAAAATCTTTGTATTATATGCAACCAACAGTATTTGAAAATTTGATATCATTTTTATTGTATTTTTCAAAATTTTTTAAGAAATTCTCATTCTAACCTTATAATATGCTTTTTCTTGACATTTATACTCTTTATTATGCTTTTCTAAAATTCTCAAAAAATCCTTATTCTAATCTTATACTATGCTTTTTCTTGGCATTTCAAATCTTAATATAACATGCAACTTGTTGGCTAGAAAATAATGATGTAAATTACAATAGATAGCTTAGGATAGAATAGATACCATCTAAGAACCACATACTTAATAGACGATATAAGTATATATATTTAAGATATCTAGTCACTAGGACGACAAAACATATGATCTGATAATATTTTGATTACTACCTCAATAGAACAGAGATCTTTTGGAAACAGAACTCCAATCTAGCTCCTTCAAATTTCCTCTTGATACAACCAATATTATTAAAAATTTCAATATCAATTTTATAATATTTTTCTGAACTTCTCAAAAAATTCTTATCCTAAACGTATGCTCTGCTTTTTCTTAGCATTTCAAATCCATATCACATACCACCAACATTATTTAAAAAATTGACAGTAACTATTTTCTATAGATTAAAAACTTAGAAAGAGGAAAGGCCTATCTGATTGGTACAAATGCATTTCAGGGGATTATGCAGTGGATTTTCATTTTCTTTTCACCAAGAAATTTTATTTCAAACAATTGTACTCTGACTCTGTTTTGCGTACTTCCTTTGCCTCAAATCTGAAAAATCTGATGGACTCTAAAGCTCTTATTATTAAAACATTTGAACATATTTATTTTCTGTTATTTCTATAATTCAGATGGCTAGAATGAACAAGAGGACGAAAATTTGAAGTAGCTCTCAAAGTCATTGTATTTCAGGGAATTCTTTCTAGAGATTTCAGGTATGTTATTCAAACTAGAGTTGAGCTATTGGACGGCAAAGAACTGTATATAATTAATAACAATACCGTGATATTTTTTAGAACAATTAGCAAGAAGTTTTCAATGTTGTATATATTATGGTCTTTTTGGCATGCTTTTGTCTGCTTTAATGCTTTTTGTTTTGAAATTTTTTCGTATTCCGAAGTTACTATTACATCTAAATTGAAAATTATTTTTAACAAAATTTAAAGAGTATGCTATTATGAATTAAATGACTTAATTATTGATCTGTTCAGATTTTTGTGTTCTCATATATATATATGGTTCAATTTCTATACAAATATATAATTTGAATAATATGTAATTTTTCATTGTTTCTATTGTACAAGATTTTGTGTATATATATCTTTTGTGGTTTATTGTTTTTCTATTTTACATTGTTTTAGAGTCCTTTCTAAACCTTCTTTGAGTTCATAACAACTCTCTTGAAAATGTCCTTTTCTAATGGAAAAATATTGAATTCTTTTTTGAAGGAACTAATTATTTTGAGAGACTGTATATGAATTGAAACAACTTCTATAAGTAAAAAACTGTATTAATTTATTTTAGCATCTACAAGTTGTGCAATTTCCATGTACAATGAAGAGGCTGGTGTTATGAGTAGTAATTGTTGAAATTTATTCCAGTTTACATTCTTAGACTGATGTTAAATAGAAAGGGGAGCTTCTTCCCATGGCTTACTTCTAAAAACAACTTTCTCCTTTCGTCATCTTCTTTCTATTCATTCACCTTTCAATTGCTTTTCATTGATATTTGCCAAAGTTTTCTGATTATGAAAATGGAGGAGCGGACTATAATCCCTCTCTCATAGCTTACTTTTCAGTTTAATTGGTTAGACTCTTTTAGGCTACTTTCTATGCATTTATCGAATAAATATGATATTATTTATGTGCATGGTTTTATTGATCCCATAATCGTATGTGTATGGTTCGTGTGTATGTTTTATATTTCTTTTTGATGCGCCTAATATACTTGAGGGACAGATTTGTAGTTACTTGCTTGCGAAATCCACTCAATCACTCAATTTTTGTCATTATCTATTATATATTTATATATGTATGTACATGCTCATTTTTTATGTAGGATTTTAAGTACCAAAAATTGACATCCTTGAATTGCCAGGATGAGTGCGCCCCATCACAATATCTTAATGGTAAGAGAAGGGAGATAACATACACGTCCAATTCTAGCGTAAGTCATTAATTATCTTAAAATAGTGGACAAATATATGATTTTCTTCCTATTTGAATTTGTCAAGGTGACGTAAATTCGCGAGCCCTTCCTTTAGGCTTGATTATTGCATTTTGGCTTAGTCGATCTTACTTTATGGTTGCATGTCATGTGATTTGATGTCATTTTGATGTTAAAATGGATTGATAAATTAATTAAGATTAATTAAATGAGATTAAATAGTTACACCTTATAATATATTAAAATATTAAATATAACATTAATTAATTAATTACATATGTTTAATAAAATAATTTAATTGCAATATCAAAATTAACTAATTAAAAATTTAATAATTATTAAATAAAAATAATATTTAAATTTACAATTTGAATTAATTAGTTATTAGTTGAGTTGCAAATTTTAAATTAATTAAAATTAAATAATACAATTTAAAAAATACTTTATTATAAAAGTAGAACTTAATCTTTTAAAATCAAGTTTAGTTAAAGTGGCTTAAAGTTGAGGAAATTAAATAAATAGTTCTTTTAATAAATTCAAATTGATAAAAATAATGTTGTGGTTGAGTTCTTATTTCTATGATTTGGAGTTAACAATTTTATTATTTTTAGTAGTTGAATTCTATTTTGTTATTTTGGAGTTGTATTCTTTCAATTTGAAAGCTTTGGGTTTTCAAGATTTGGAATTGATTTTTTATTCATTTTTGTGTATTAGGTAGTGTTTTAAAATCTTTAAAAGTTGTCTATTGAAATTATTGTTTTCTCCATTTTGATTACATCTTGTGTGTAAATGATGAATGTTTTTAAAAAAATATGTGTTTCTTTGATAATCAAGAATGTTAGGGAATCTTTTGAAAAGAAAATTCAAGTAGAGTTTTTTAAATTTTTTTTACTTTCATTTGTTTTCAATTATGACATTCCAAGGTTTTGATAAATTAATTAAGATTAATTAAATGAGATTAAATAGTTACACCTTATAATACATTAAAATATTAAATATAAGATTAATTAATTAATTACATATGTTTAATAAAATAATATCAGCAAGGCTTACTAGGCGTGGGGGTTGATCCTTCTCGGCAACATATTGCATTCATGCCTCATTCTCACAGCTTGGAATCATAAAAAATGGACCAGGTACCATCTATTACTTTCTCAGAAGACACCCTCAAACAAAGAAATCTATTTTTTTACATCAGGGTATTATATGCAAGTTCTGGGATATTAAGGTGTCATACAATGAATTTAAGATTTGGGTCTCGAGCAACTGGGAAAATTTATCCCAGATAGAAACACTAGATAATGAAATAGGATATTTCATGGTACTATTTAAAGACAAAACAGAGAGGGACTTCATTTTTAGGCAAAAAGGATGGTTTTTCAAAAAACAAGGGTTTACATATGCAACAATGGTCTCCTAATTTTAACAGCACCAAAAACACCATCAAGTTTGTACCGATGTGGATTAATTTATTGAACCTTCCATTTGAATACAGAACATCAGAAATCATACAGATTATTGGCAACAAAGTGGGCATTTACTTATCTCATCTTTTTGATAAACCCTCAGCCTCTACTTGGATCTGTCTTTTAATGAATGTGGAAAAGGAATTGCCTAACTCCATTAAGTTCATCTCCAAGTACGGGATTTGGATTCAGATGATCTCTTATGCTTCTGATAAAATAATAATTCCAGATAAAGTATCCCCAACAGAAGCTAATTCTTCAATTCTCTAGAGTATTCAGATAATGCCATCATCTAAGCACTTCTCTCATATTCATCATCAAGATAATTTCTGCGAGAATCTAAAAATCTTTCTATGGTTACTATTCAACAAATTCAATATGTTTAAAAGAAAAATTGGGGGTCCCCAAACATTTCTTTTGTCCCAACCCCTACATGAAGAAACTGCAATCTCTGATCTAGATGAATCAAAGACTCCTCAGGTTACGGGGAGTATCCCCTCAAGACTTTCAGAGAACAGAGGACAACAGGTATTGCCAAAGGGAAAATACTGGCTAAATATGAAAGCTTTCGAAGAGATTTTTGGTAAATCTAAGGGCTCAGCTAAGCCTTTACTGATCTCCCATCTACAACCAACATCTTTTTTGGTCCCGAAATTTAATTATGACATGGTAGAGCATTACATCTCCTTCTAGTTCAGACAAGTTCAAAAGGAATTGCTAGAAGAAATTGTTGATCAAGTTCTTCATGAAGATCATCCTCTGAGCTCCACAAAGGATTCAGACAAATTTTCAATAAAATCAACTCTCAGGGTAGAGGATTCTGAAATTCCTAATCAAGAATATGATCATTGTCAGGTTTCCCTCCTCCCCACAAAGGATCTGGTTAGCACCTCAACAGATTCAACTCTTAGGAAGGAGGCTTCCGAAAAGCTAAATCAAGAATATGATAATAATCAAGATCCCCTCAAGATTGAGGATGATATTTTAAAAATAAGGCTTTGTGATCTCAAGGAGTCCGCAAAGGCTAAAAATTATTCTCCTTCCCCATCCCCTCCTCTGAAAGCATCAGAGGAACATAAAATTTCTCCCAACTCGGGTTGCAGGAAATCTTCAAGGATCAGAAATAAAGGGAAAAATGATTCAAATATAGATCCATTGCTAGAGTTACCATACTCATTAGCTAAAAACAAAATGAAAGGTGGCTTAATTTCCCTCAAACCTTTGAAGCAGAAAATCATCCATAACAATTCCTCCTCAGTGCAAGATGAGGTCTCTAGATGCATAGAAGAACCTATCTCATCTAGACTCCAAGTTATCTATGATCTTTTTGGATGTGCACCAGATGACCAACATTTAGCAAACTCCTTGTCTTCCACCGTGGTGGAAAAAATGCTTGAAGATGACTACATAGAAGACAAAGAAAGATCGATGGACATAGATTTTCCAGAGGATACCTCAGGGATCAATTTTAGTTCTTTGGAGTCGGCAGGGGGTATGTGCAAGATCATGAGGGGCCAAAAAGTGGCGATGTGAAAAACATTCACTTTTCACTCGTCCAAAAGCGCATGAAAGTGCTTGTTGACTTTTTAGTAGGCCTGGGTGTCAGTACACCTGGGAAAACCTGCCACCAAAGCACAGGCCTAATCAGGTACCCGATAATATCAGGAACTCGATAACTGTGGCATAAATCCAAAATCCGCGAGCCCTTTTCCTCATTTCCTTGCGCGATTTTCCTAAGTTCTTTCCGCAATTTTCAGATACCCGATATATTTTTGGATACCTAATATTAGAAACAACAAATTCAACTCCAAGCATATTCGATAAGTAGTTATTTATATGATTTTTATTAATTTATTTCATTTTCATGCTAAATGTAGCATTTTTTTTAAAATAGGGTTTTGTATTTATATTTGTAATAATATATGAAATTAGATTGAAATTTAGATTTTTTTAAATTTAATCAGGCATGATTGACAAAAATGAAGAAAATAACCCTCTCACACCAAATAACGATCCCCAAAACAATCCCCCGCTTCAAAACCCTACATCTTTACAAGATTTGATACAAAA
The DNA here is from genome assembly GCA_027943335.1 of Chamaecyparis obtusa. NCBI lineage: Eukaryota > Viridiplantae > Streptophyta > Pinopsida > Cupressales > Cupressaceae > Chamaecyparis > Chamaecyparis obtusa. The sequence goes on from BSBK01005481.1 coordinate 632,631, forward strand.
AAATTTGAACACAATACGGGGTTTCCAAAACATGTATCAAAATATACCTACATTAGGTCCCATGCTTGCCACACTAAATACAATTGTTGGAAACATTGACACACTCACGCAACAACATAATGATGCTCTTCATTGGCATGATGATATGCATGCCCAATTTGATGACGGGCTTGACCATGATGGGATTGCGGCCCTTAATATAAGTAAAGAAGATATAGCCACCCTTTTTGTCGATCCTAAAACTGGAATACCAGTTGACCCCAAAAAGCCCAAATTATCAATAAAATGGTGCACAAATAAAGCAATGCGCACAAACTTTTGGGATCACTGGTGGATGGTTTTTGATAAACCACCCCATAGCAATTTGGAGGTCCCATTTTATTTCCTTAAAAAATTGTATGTTGATTTTGTGCTTGGTCACCATGTTGATTATTGGAGTATGAGGCCCAACATGGGCGTAGGCAGAGGAGCTCCTCAGACTAGGCCATCTTCCCAGTGCCGAAAGGCCACTACCTTTGTCCCCCCCACTGATGTCGCACCCCCTCCTCCAGTGCAACATCCTGATATCATTGCAGAGGCTGCCTCACAGACTATTAGGGCCATTCATTTACTGAGTGATCAGTTGATCACTCAAACCAGGTCAGTGTTGCCTCCTTTGGATGCTACTGGCGCATCGACAGCTCGTCAGAGTTCACATGTATGTGAGCCCCATATGTGCATTACGTGCAAGCATATGTGCCTCGAATCGCTTACTGATTTTGATATATATCAGTTTCATTATATTGATGAGGGGGATATAGGAGACGCGGTTGCAGAGGCTGCAACACCTCATGGAGCATCTACATCTCATGTGAGTGCTCAGGAGGTGCAGGCAGAGCCATTGACTCCTGTTGATACGGTAAGAGTAAACATTATAAATAAATTTGTCACATGACTTATTTAATTTAAAAATAATTTATTTATTTAGATTAGTTTTAATGATTGCATGCACTTATCTATATATATTTTTTCCATTTATGTTCAGTCGATGACACATGAGGAGGTGAGACAGGTGGACGAGTCCACACTTTCGGCCATTTCATTTGGCCTTGATGACTATACGGTATATTATAAATTATGTACCCATTAGTTTTTTTATATCATTTGGTGTACATGCTTAAATCTCTATCAATTAGAGCAATAAAATTCATACATTTACTAATATATATTGTCATCTTATTGTGTTCTTGTAGGCTACAGCCGATGTCAGTGGGGGACATGAGAGGGTTCCTTCATCAGGTGTCGACAAAGGAAAGGTAGTTAATTGTTTAAGATTAATTATGCATGCATATGTATGCCACTTGTGTGTAGTAATAAATATTTTACTTGCACTTTATTGTATAGGGTGTGGCTATCGATGATGTCCCGACACCGGTTCGACAGCGTAGGGTTATAGGCGTCTCGATTCGGAGTAATAACCCTATTGTACGTAGACTTTTACATATTGTTATTTGTATTTTGTAACTAGGTTTTCTATGATGAAGTACATTGATATATAATTGACAATCTTTTTACTCTCATAGGTTACTCCGACTGTGAGGGAGGGGCCACGAGAATCCTTCGTTTCTTTGTTGACCCAGCCCACTTTTCTAGAGGAGGGATCACCAGATGTAAGTTTTAATTTTAGTTCAATCAATTTCTAATTATATTATGCTATCATCCTATTTTGTAGATTTATTACTCTATGTTGCACCACTCTACTAATCTCATTATTGCAAATATATATTTATAGGTCAAAGTTGGTATTGCTGGCATGGTCCCTTCGCTACCTAGGACTTATGCTAGGACACCTGCTCGTGGTAGGTGATCGAGAGACCAGGTACACATATTTGTATTCAATTATAATTTTAATTAAATTAGTGTTTGAAAATTATGAATTATATATATATATATATATATATATATATATATATATATATATATATATATATATATATATATATATATATATATATATATATATATATATACAAATCATATAAAGTAAGCAATCTAACTTTGGTTTGAACTCATTTTTTTATGTAGGATCAATCAAAGCCCAACACTTCTTCAAAGAGGCTACATTTTGATGATCCCCCTACAACATAGGATGCAATTTTAGTTTTGTGGTCATTTAGAGATGGCACTTGACACATTTTGAGATGGCATATATGCCACATTGTACACCTTAAAATATTGATTTTGTAGACATTTTGAAATGGCATGTGCCATATTTGTATATGGACATACTTTTGATACATTTGATATATATATAGAACATGTTCATTTATATGTTATATTTGCGTCATCTTTTGTATATACATATTTATTATTCATGTTTATGGAATTGAATGGTGAAGTTATATCTTGACTATGATTATCATTATGATTTAAATTATATCTTGTTGAAGTTACATTTGTTTTTCTTTACTCTGGAATACCCTGTTCATGGAGCTTATTATGTTTGAGGTCTAACTTCTTGTTGGTGAACAGATTTGTCTTCCAAAGAAATGCTTACAAAATGACCCTTAAAGCCCAAACAAAAAGACTCAACCAACACCAAGAGTTGGGTCACTTCGCTATTGAGAAGCATAAGCACCCTCTGAATTATTCGGGTACAGCTCCTCATGTAGGATTTACAATGAATCAACTAAACTATAAATGATAATGCTTTTAACCTGAAAGCAATAAAGGCTTACAAACATCTATTCGTAAACATGAGATAGATGCGAAGGGACTAATTTACTGAAAAGAAAAGGACAGTAAACGCTACAAATTTCATTTGCCTAAACAATGCATTACAGAAAGAAACTAAGAGAGAAAGACGAATGGTTCTTTCCAAATACATGAAAAACTATAGCACAAGTCCATAGATGATCGTGCTAATGATCAAACGTAACAGATACGCATTCAAAAGAAACCAATATCATTCAAAGATGAATATCAATCAGAAAGTGAGCATATAAAATCAAAGTTTTAATATGCTGACATATCCTTCTTTGAACACAGCAAAACTATAAAGATTCTGCTGTTCCTGTACATTAATCATTATCTGAAAATAAAATCCCTCTTTCCCTGCATTACAATAAAAATCCTAATCTATCCCTCCCCTGGCACAAAGTCTCTTGGGTCAGGCGGAATCTGGAACCCCCAAAATCTCCTCTACGAGCCTTATTTATTTTCCCCTCTTGGTCAGTTTCTTTTCTATTCTAATAACTAATTCTTGAGGACGTGTCTATCCACATCTTCTTCTCAAATACATTAAAGTCTCCCTTTGTGAGTGTCTTAGTAATATTTTGTTATGAAAGTCCATGTTACTTGGCGCTCTACATCTTTCAAAATGGATCTATTCCTATAGAATAGTGCCATTTGGATCTTATTGCAACACAAGTGTTAATGCCTCTGTGTTTTGATTGGACGTTTGGTGCTATAACTAGAGTGTGTCATTTATGGCTCTCCACACACTTGGTTTATTCCCACCAAAACTGTACCATGGCAAACTAGACCTGCACGCCAATTTCCTTGTAACCTTCTCAATAGAGGTTTTCTACTCTAACTTTTGTATAACTAAGTATCTTGATACAATTAGGGAATTTTAAGACACCCATTTGGAAGTTATTTAAGATCCCAAAGCCTTGCCTTCCAACTCCACTCCAGTGCCACCTAACACCCACCTTGGACACATACCTAATTGGCTTAATTAAGCTTGGTTTACAAAGCAAGTATGAGGTATAGGGTTCATGGAACTGGTATAGTGCTTCAAATATTCTTCTCCAACCCCAAATGACTCAAAACCACCTTTACTTCACTCACTTATCTATTCTATGCACTTCTTTACAACTTTCTTCTACTTTCTAGACTGAATCCTCTCAAAAATTCATACTAGGGCTTGATGCATGAAGGCCTTTCCCTTTGAGCCATTGCATGAGCCTTTAGAACCCATTGATACATAGACCTAACTTGCATTTTCCAAATTCTTAGGTTAAACCCATGGCTAGAATGCAAGTTAGGCCTCCATTAGTGTTCAGGGCCCTAGAAAAGCTTGCTTCCTGGACTGTTTTGAAAAGAATTGAAATAACTTTAAAAAATGAAACTAAAACTTCTTCAAATCAATGAAAATGTTCACTAACATGCAATACAGTATTCCCACATTCAAATCATGACCCTGTAAGTCCGTACACACCCGTACAACTCTGAGAAATGGCTCAAAAATGGTTTGTATTCCTCCTTTATGGCATCAGTTTACAAAAATCAACTTCTTACCATTATGGTTCGAAGTGATGAGCATATATAACCTTCAAAATGAAGGTATATTGATTGGAGAACCCATTTGACTCTTGGGTTTCCAATTCCAATCTCTCTAGAAATTTTAGAAAGTTGCAATAGCAACTTTTATTGCATTTTTGCAATTTTGCAAAATATGCCATTTTATGAACTCGATAGAGTTTATGATTTATTTTTGAGATCAAAACCTATCAACATGATTTTTCAAGTGAAAATAATCTAAAATCAACCTTTAAGACAACATAAGCCTAACCTAGTAAATTATCACTAACTAGGTGAACCCCATGACCTAAGGTATCTTAGGCTTATAACATTGCCAAAAGATCCTTAATCACACATTAGGGATTCCAAACCAAAATTAGGATGATCTATTTAGATCCATCCTATTTATTACAAACATAACAATGCAATTCAAATTCCTACTAGTGGAGGGTGCCCTGCACTAGCCCCGGAAGATCGCTGCCCAATCGTGCTTAGTGCACCTTGAGGTCAGTTGGGTCAAGCATGGTCGCGAGCGTTCCGATGACTCTATGGAAAAAATGGGGTTGTCACTAGCGTTTACCCAGCCAACTGGAGTCGATGGAGTAGATGGTTTGATGCCAGGTCAGACGGTTTGAAAGATACACTGCTGAGCCACTTTCAACTGACCCTCACTGCAAGTTTTGGCATCGACTGAGATCGCCTTGCCAAATACAAACAAAGTCGAATCGCCCAAAACTGAGAGAGGTTATTGTAGATTTTGAAAACATGATCCCATAGCACCTGATGGTTTGTCAATACCTCTAACAAAGTTCAAGATACGAGCCCTGAAAGATCGCTGCCCAATCATGCTTAGTGCACCTTGGGGTCACTTGGATCGAGCGTGGTCACGAGCGTTTCGGTGACTCTTGTATACACCCAAAAATGGTCATCTAGACTATTAGCCCCTTTTGCTAAATCATAAATTGCTTATTCTTGATCAAATCCTAGTTCTGTCATTTATTCAATTATTTTCTATGGGCTAACCATTTTATCCTAAGTCTTTATTTATTTAAAAGGAATATTTCCTCCCCTTTTAAATAAATAAAAAGCCCCCACTTTTCCTCTTATCCTAAGTTGCACAAATAAAGTATTATTCTTATTTTATAAAAAGGGAAAAAGCACTTTTTATCTCATATGGACACAAAAGTCAACTCCTATTTTCTCATTGGAGGATACTTGTGCACATGGATTGCTCCTCTTTTAAGCTCCACCATTGATTAAATCTTTTTCTTCTTAATCTCCATGGTCCATTCCTTCTCATTTCCTTTAAAAGGAGAGCTCTTTTCTTCATTCTAGATCCCCAACTTTTTATGCTAACTTTATGCTGCAGGATTTCTAGGTCACTTTGGAGTTTTTGAAGATTTGGAGCATTCTTAGCATCTACATCTCATTCTTGCATTCTACATCTCATTCTTGCATTCTTAGCTTAGCTTCATATTTATGCTTTCTTAGATTAGCTTCATTTCTATGCTCTAGATTAGCTCACATAGATTAATTAGCTTGGGTTGTAACCCTTGCATATTTCCTTTCATAGCTTAGCTTGCATTTCCATTTCTAGTATAATTGCATTGCATTTTCATTCTTGATTCTTGAGGATATTGGCATTCTTGCCCTTGTCTTCATTAAATCTCCCATTGCATGGTTTACTAGCAAGCTTATAGGCTAAATAGCTCTAGTTGAGAGCATTCTTAAAACCCTTGCACTCCATGCCTAAGGAGCTATGGATCAATTTTTGAGACCTCATTCTTGAGTGTTCTTGAATGTAATGCTTCATAGAAGTGTGACACAATTATAGCACACATTTTTGGCACCCATCGTGGGGCAGAGTAGACTAGCTTTGTCCCTTCCTTTTCTGCATTTCCATCAATTTTTTGGCAAGTTTTTAGCTTAATTTTTAGTCTCTATTTTTTTGTCTCAGACTGTCGTGCGATACTTTCCAGAAGTATCACACAATATACCTCTGTATGCGCGTGTGATACTTCACCTGTTAGAAGTATCACCTGGCTATAGTAGAGAATATTGCCTGGTCTTGGGCGAAGTATCGCCTGGTGTCAAGTGAAATATCGCACAGTTAGAAAAGTATCGCCCAGTATACTGTGAAGTATCACGCGATAATAGTGTTTCTACTGTGTCTGTACCTGACAGTGAGCTATTTTTGAGTTATTTAATCCATCTTGCAAGTTTCAGGTTCTTAGCTATCTTTTTGAAATTTTCTAAAAATTTCAGCGTTTTCAAATCCCTGGAAAACGGGCACCTATTTTTTTAAAAAATTTTGCAAATGGTATTGAAAATCAAAGTGTGATATATCGTTGGAAAGGTCTTTCCGAGCCTAATCCAACCATGATGGTTTCATTTTCAGATTTTATCATTTGATTAGCTATTTTACATGCAGATTATCTAATTTTTGATGTGCTAACCATTATGGAGCTAACAAGTTGTGCTTGTAGGTTCTTTCATTGCTTGAAATTTGTCAAAAGAACGCATGTCAAAGAGGGCTACTAATGGTTTTTGCAGGGCTGCCCTAAGCATAAAAACCAAATCAAGTGCTTGTTTAATTTCTTTCTTTATTCAATGCAGCATATACTAGTTGTTTCATTTCTTAGGCACTTAATACCTTGTTGTAGAAATTTTGAGGTGGTAGGAGAGTATGCACTTCACCCTTGTGGTGAAACAGAAATCTTGACCCATCTTGGAATTTTGAAAGCAAGGGGGTAATTAAATCTTTTCTTGGTGTGTTTGGGAGAATTTTTTGGGATAGGGGAGTATGCTCTTCACCCTTGTGGTGAACCAAAAACCTTGAACCTCAAAAATCATCCATTCTTTGTTTAGTATAGGATCCTTTAGCGGGCCTGCTCTTGAGCAATCAAGAGGAATGACCCAAGTGGGGACAACCTTGTCATCATTTTCCTTGGTGGTGAGTGATTCCAACTCACTATAATCTCAAGGCTATCGAGGACACAAAACCTTGGTAGACATAACACTTGTCTTCGCTTGATGTTAGTAGCTCATAGGATTGTGACCATGGGGAAAGCATTGAGCAAGAATGCTTAAGGTACTCTTGAGGCCGTGAGGTCCTAGTACTTTATGAGGAGCAAGAGGGGTGTTATGAATAGAAGCCCTTACTACGAACCATTAGATAGAGGCCACCTTATTTTAGCCGCTTAGCTTTTTGGTGCAAGGATTGATCCAAGTGGAATAACCCAGATCACCCCAAGACACTCACCATATGTGTTTCTTTGGTTGTTTTTTTGACACTTCCATGACAACGCCAATATCTCTTGTGGGCAACCACTTGGTGTGAGGCAAGGGAGCATCAAGTTGTGAGCCACGTTGCTAAGTAATGAGCCTTTTCCTTCTAGGTAGTAATTGCTTGAATTGTCTTCGATTGTGCTATACCAGTGTAAACGTTCTCAACATTCAAACAAAACGGTAACACTCATAGAATTTTTTTATTTTGATATCACAAGTGCTTGTCTTGGCAAGGTTGCTTTTGCCCTTGTTTCAAGTGTTCTATGACATGTTTGATCCTATAATGTTTGCAAACCTATCTTTTATCTGCTATTACTGCTTGTCAAACTGAGAAATTGCACTATCCAACCTTTGAACTTGATCAAAATGCTTCAAAACTAAGATTTTTATGTTCATTGGTCAAAGAATCACCCAAATCTACAATAGTATCACGTGCCTTCCTGAGAAATATTGCATGATAGTTTGCGCCTGTTGTCTATCACTTGCTTTTCTTGAAGTCTATCGCTCTGGTATATTGAGGTCTATTGCCTGGCTTAAGGTGAAGTATCGCCTGACTGAGAAGTATCGCCCTGTCTGCCTGGAAAGTATCGCCCAGAATCTTTCTGCTGTCCTGTCATTGCTGCAATCCAGAGTTGCTACACTTACATTTTAACCTATCATAGAATGTCTTCTTCTATTCTTACCTGAAACTGGTATGTTATCTACATGCTTAGATTTGTTCTAGACTAAAACAAATGAGCTAAAACTATTGGATTTGAGCTTAACAAATGCTACTCTTGATCACTTGTTGCATCACAGTTACCTCTCTAGCTACTTGCTTATTGAGCTTCTTGCTCATTGCTTGACTTTAGTCAATGAGCCATCTCTCTATTGTTCTACTTTGACAAGTGATCTTTATTAGCTTTTTCTTATCTCAATATCTGAGAAACTTTGTCTCATTCTATTAGTCAACCAACATCTCTTTTCATGCCGGTTACAATGCGGTCTCAATTTGAGCAGGAGAGTCATCCTCCATTCAATTATACACAGTTACCTTCTCCAACTAGATGCTCACGAGCGCCCATTAGCAACAACAATTCTAGTTCTAACCAATCTGAAGATTCTAAGGCTACCCCATGGTACAAAGGAGGTTTCCTCTTTTTCGCATTCAAGACCCACAAAAACACAGACAGTGTCTCGCTCACTTTGACTGAACAAGAAAAATTCCAACGCTTGCAAGAACACTTTGAGCATAAGGATAACCAAGCCCGCTTAGACAAAGAACACAATCAACAAAGGATGGATGCTGCTAGGCGCATGGCTTATAGAGGGACATTTCATGAGCAACCTGAGACTAGTAACTATGAGCATAGACCTCTTTTTAATGGCAACAACAACAACAACACGCCACCAAGATCTCCTCCAAGAACCACTTTTGGTATGCCTTCTTCACCTCCTAGACCTCCTCCCTCTCAACATGAGGCAGAGGCTGATCACATCTCCTCTATCTCTCTCCTTTTCTGTAGAAGATGACATATCTATTTCTCACCCGCATAATCTAGCTTTACACATTGAAGTTCTAGTCTACAATACCTGAGTCCGTCGAGTCTTGATAGACAATGGTGCAGGGTTAAATATTGTTTCTTTCAATGTCATACAACAATTGGGTTTGTTAGAATTCACTGTGGATTCTAAGAAGAAGATTACTATAAAAGCTTACGATGAAGTGGAAAGATCTTCCAAAGGTCTTGTCACACTGCCTGTCCGAGTGGGCCCTGTCATGAAAGATATTAGCTTCCAAGTATTGGACATCCCACTCGCATATAAAATTATTTTGGGTCATCCTTGGATCCATGACATGCAAGCTGTTCCTTCCACTTATCATCAGTGCGTCAAATTTCCATAAAATGGCACTGAAGTTGTGATTCTTGGAGACCATACTATTGCTATTAATGCTCTTGCTGCTGCTAAAAAATTTGTTCCTCACAATGAACCTACTGTTGATCCTAGTACGTCTCTAGTTTCTGTTGAGAAATCACTTAAGATGATGAGCCTTGGTATGGGTGAATATACACTGGATTCCTTTGCTTCTATACCTGTTTCTCCTAGGTCATATGGGAAACCTGCTGATAACATGAAGCCTTCCACTTTTGGTATGGTGATCTTTGATACTTTTGTTCCTTCATCTGTTCCTTTAGAAGCAGAAAGAGAAGAACAAGCTGTTCAAGAGTGGATCTATAGAGAGGATTCTAGAAATACTCCCATACTCAGTAATTCAGACACAGATACAGATGAGTCACCACTACACACTATGGCTCACATGAGAGATGATCTTCCTTCCACTTCACTTCTTTGGGGAGAAAAATGTATACCTACTAATGATATGGCTAAGGCCTCTATGTCTAGAACCTATGTGGCTAAAAAATCATTGCACTATGATAGACAACGTCGCAACATTGCACGACTGCTACAAAGAGGTGATCTCTCACATAATGACATGAGTATCTCTACTTCTCGGCATCTTAAGCCTCTTCCAAAAGATTCTTCCATGATAGATATGGATGTTGATGTAGTTCATACCTCTGGTAACCATCCCGATGTAGTTAATGAGTCTCACGAAGGGTTTGATGGGTTTTTTCCCCGTATTTCCTTAGTAGACTATGTTGGTCCTTCTATGACAAATCTAGATCTATCTACTTTTGGAGCTTACCCTATAAGCTCAACTTCTCTTGTCACCAGATATGACACCTCTCACATAAATGTTGTTGAACCAATCACTTCATTTCATCTTGCATCAACACCTGTTACTTCTTCCACCAATGAACTAGCAACAACAAAGATTGAATCAACAATCAAGCATCACAGTCATCAAGTCAAAAGAAAAGAGCAATGGTCGGATGGCGAAAACCACATTGTGGCGGTATCCGAACCTAAGAAAAGTAAAAATAAAAATCTGCTCAAAAATAATGATTCTCAAATAAAAGATGACAAGCTGATTCTCTACAAAAAAATGGTGCACTACTTCAAGCATGATCTCATATCTATTACACTTTAGCCCATTCCTAGAGCTAAGAACAAAGTTGGTAATGCCTTGGTTACTTCAACATCCATCTTACAAATGAAAAAGCATAAATTTTGCTTCAAGTTCCTGGTGGATGAATTATGCTCCTACCTTCCACCTCATATTCCTCTTGCAAATCCACCACGCCATTCCTTCCGCCATCCCTTACACTTTGCCTTTGTCTCTGGTGACTTGTATAGGAAGGGTCTAGACAGAACTCTCCTTAAGTGTCTAGAAATAGAGGAGTCAAAAAAAGTGCTAGCTGAAATCCATGATGGCATATGTGGATCACATTCTAACAATCCTTCGCTAGCTCAGACATTGCTTAGGGCTAGTTATTATTGGTTGAACTGGTTGAGACCTCCTATCATCATAGTTGCAGCATTTGGTTGAACTAGTTATTATTGGTTAAACTGGTAAGACATTCTACAACATTGCACGACTGCTACAAAGAGGTGATCTATCACATAATGACATGAGTATCTCTACTTCTCAACATCTTAAGCCTCTTCCAAAAGATCCTCCCATGACAGATATGGATGTTGATGTAGTTCATACCTCTCGTAACCATCCCAATGTAGTCAATGAGTCTCGCGAAGGGTCTGATGGGTTTGTTCCCCATATTGCCTTAGTTGACTATGTTGGTCCTTCTATGACAAATCTAGGTCTAGCTACTTTTGGAGCTTACCCTATAGGCTCAACTTCTCTTGTCACCAGAGATGACACCTCTCACATAAATGCTATTGAACCAATCACTTCATTTCATCTCGCATCAACACCTGTTACTTCTTCCACCATCGAACTAGCAACAAAAAAGATTGAATCAACAATCAAGTATCACAGTCATCAAGTCAAAAGAAAAGAGCAATGGTCAGATGGTGAAAACCACATTATGGTGGTATCCGCACCTAAGAAAAGTAAAAATAAAAATCTGCTCAAAAATAATGATTCTCAAATAAAAGATGACAAGACGATTCTCTACAAAAAAATGGTGCACTACTTCAAGCATGATCTCATATCTGTTACACTTCAGCCCATTCCTAGAGCTGAGAACAAAGTTGCTAATGCCTTGATTACTTCAACATCCATCTTACAAATGAAAAAGCATAAATTTCACTTCAAGTTCTTGGTGGATGAATTATGCTATCCTACTCACAAATCTTACAATCCTACCATCTTTTCATATCTTCCACCTCATATTCCTCCTAGAAATCCACCACGCCATTCTTTTCGCCGTCCCTTACACTTTGCCTTTGTCTCTGGTGACTTGTATAGGAAGGGTCTAGATGGAACTCTCCTTAAGTGTCTAGAAATAGAGGAGTCAGAAAAAGTGCTAGTTGAAATCCATGATGGCATATGTGGATCACATTCTAACGATCCTCCGCTAGCTCAGACATTGCTTAGGGCTGGTTATTATTGGTTGAACTGGTTGAGACCTCCTATCATCATAGCTGCAACATTTGGGCTTAGGGCCTATCAGTTCTCTACATCAAAGGAAGCAGATTCTTGATGCCCGTTTCTGTCTGGGGCATTCTTTGTACACATTTATTGATCCTGGAAAAAATTCAAAAAAAAAAATTCATATATGATGCTGAAAAAATCTTAAAAATCCTAAAAGGTACTGAAAAAAAGAGCATCCTAGTGAAAACCTAGCAATAGGCGCTTTGATGTCTCACCTAAAAAAATAAAAAAATTGAAAAAATTGAAAAAATAGAAAAAGTGCCTTGGTGAAAACCTGGAAACAGGCGCCTTGGTAGCAAAAATAAAAAAAATTATAAAAAGTCCTGAAAAAAAAAAAAAAAAAAAAATTTGCAATAAATCTATCAAGTGGTCAAAACCTGGAAACAGGCGCTGCTTGAGACCCTCTGCATCTATGTCTATTAGTCTTGCGTGGTGCTCATTCGCTCCACTTCTCTCTTTGTCTCTCCTAGCCTAGAATTGACTCTTGTCTTAGTCTAGGGGGCATACATTGTTTTAAGCTTATCTTGGGTCTCTTTGTGCGTCTGGGTTTCTTAGGCACCTCACAAATGGTGTTTTTCAACACCACCCAAACTATGTTTTTCAACACTACCCTAGCGTCAAGTGTTTCTCAAAACTTATCAGATGTCCTACCCGCAGTCTAGATGATGCGATATTTCTCACTGGCAGATGCGATACTCAAAGTTTGACTCTATGACCTACACACACGCACTTAAACATTTGACTCACTGAGACTTGCTTGACTTTATTTCTTTGTGTGCTATCTATGATGATTTCTTTGCTGAGTGTTCTCCCCCTATGATTGTTTTCGATGATGCATAGCTAGAAGACTGAGGGTATGAGAACATTTTTTATTTCTTTATCTTCTTGTGGGTATATTTTGTTGGTCCTACCTATCATTAAGCATTTATGCTTGTTCCACTTGACATTGGGATCTACAAGGTATTATCCTTGACTATTTCACAAGTGCATGCTTATAGTCATCTTGACTTTCTTATGTCTCGATGTGAGCATAATCTTGCTATATCAAACTTAGGCAATCTCACTGCACTAGTCATCTTGACCTACATGTCTTTGATGCCTAGGTGGGATTTCCACATTTCTATCTGATATAGATCATATTCAGATCCACGTAGTTATGCTAGTGTGTATTGTATGATCTTGCGACGCTACCAATAACGCTCAATGATGAATATTAGATGTCTATTAGCATTGTAACCTTGCAAGTAAACCACTTTTCATTTAGCTTTCATTCTTAAGTTCATGTTAGTTTAGTTTTGCATCTTGCATATGGAGAGAGCTCTCCTTTTCATCTTACGTGGACTTGTTAATCAACTGCACTCACCTTTCACTTCTTCTTAATCATGTCTTTCACTTCTTGTCTTTCATATCACATCATTTTCCTTTCATTTCAGGATCGAAACCGAAATTTGAGTTCCCCTTGATTATTCCCATCGCCTTTCTCCTTCTTTCGCGTAGTTGGCTAACCTATTGAGGCCTAATCCTTCAATCTTCGCTAGGGCATTCTTCACCTCTTCATCTCCATCTCTTTCAAACTTCTAGTCTTTCATTCACTTTCACATCCCAAGTTCCAATCCCCTCTTCATGGTGTTTACGGGTTGAGGGACCGATAGGTTCGTGCCCCGTGTCCCATGTGTGGGGCATATCTTCACTGCTTGATGGTTATTCTGTTCTCTTTCTTCGATTATGATTTCTAGTGATTTGATCATGTCTCTCTTGCTTCTACTTTCCCTCTACCTGGATTTTTCTTTCGATCCTGAGGGGGTAGACACATCATATATTATTGGCTATCTCTTTCCTAAGTGTTCAGTACTGTCGCTACCAGGCTGACCATGCAGGATTTGCTATCTCTCTGCACTTCATTCTTTGGAGTCAGATCGCTATTTGCTTTCCTTATTGGTTGATCTATTCTTTGACGTAATGTGTTCCCAGATCGATCACACATTATTCAAAGAGGGGCAAATGTATACACCCAAAAATGGTCATCTAGACTATTAGCCCCTTTTGCTAAATCATAAATTGCTTATTCTTGATCAAATCCTAGTTCTGTCATTTATTCAATTATTTTCTATGGGCTAACCATTTTATCCTAAGTCTTTATTTATTTAAAAGGAATATTTCCTCCCCTTTTAAATAAATAAAAAGCCCCCACTTTTCCTCTTATACTAAGTTGCACAAATACAGTATTATTCTTATTTTATAAAAAGGGAAAAAGCACTTTTTGTCTCATATGGACACAAATGTCAACTCCTATTTTCTCATTGGAGGATACTTGTGCACATGGATTGCTCCTCTTTTAAGCTCCACCGTTGATTAAATATTTTGCCTCTTAATCTCCATGGTCCATTCCTTCTCATTTACTTTAAAAGGAGAGCTCTCTTCTTCATTCTAGATCCCCAACTTTTTATGCTAACTTTATGCTGCAGGATTTCTAGGTCACTTTGGAGTTTTTGAAGAATTTGAGCATTCTTAGCATCTACATCTCATTCTTGCATTCTACATCTCATTCTTGCATTCTTAGCTTAGCTTCGTATTTATGCTTTCTTAGATTAGCTTCATTTCTATGCTCTAGATTAGCTCACATAGATTAATTAGCTTGGGTTGTAACACTTGCATATTTCCTTTCATAGCTTAGCTTGCATTTCCATTTCTAGTATAGTTGCATTGCATTTTCATTCTTGATTCTTGAGGATATTGGCATTCTTGCCCTTGTCTTCATTGAATCTCCCATTGCATAGTTTACTAGCAAGGTTATAGGCTAAATAGCTCTAGCTGAGAGCATTCTTAAAACCCTTTCACTCCATGCCTAGGGAGCTCTGGATCAATTTTTGAGACCTCATTTTTGAGTGTTCTTGAATGTAATGATTCATAGAAGTGTGACACAATTATAGTACACAACTCTGTGGGTAGAATGGGGTTGTCACTAGCATTTACCCAACCAACCGAAGCCAATGGAGCAGACGGTTCGATGCCAGGTTAGACGGTTTGAAAGATACGTTGCTGAGCCACTTTCAACTGACCCTCACTACAAGTTTTGGCATCAACTGAGATCACCTTGCCAAATGAAAATGAAGTCGAATCGCCCAAAATTGAGAGAGATTATTGTAGACCTCGAAAACATAATCCTATATCACTTGATGATTTGTCGATACCTCTCATGAAGTCTGAGATATGAGCCCCGAAAGATCATGGCCCAATCGTGCTTAGTGCACCTTAGGGTCACTTGGGTTGAGCGTGGTCGCAAGCATTCTGGTGGCTCTGTGGGAAGAACGGGGTTGTCACTAGCATTTACCCAGCCAACCGGAGCCGATGGAGCATGTTGGTAAATAGATTGTTCTTCTTTTCAAACTCCTTTTATTTGCCCAATTTATATCAAAGAACAATTTTACTCAACAGTTGGGAAACTATTTCTGAGAATATCTAGTTTCCCTCTGAATTGAGGTACAACTCCCTATATGAAAAATCTTCAATGAATTATGTTTCAAATCTTATCCCTACTGCAAATAAGTTCTTAACCAGAGAACAATAGAGGAAAAATGAGTTCTACCTAGGCAAGTGAAATCTCAGGCGGGAATTAAATGCAAAGATGCTATGCTGTGACCTTCACAATCTTATGAATTTCCCAACAAAGCAATTATGAAAAATGCAAATTATGAGATGCAATGGAAAAATTACTATGCAAATTATGAAATGCAAATGAAGTAGCTGATGCAATTCCACAACCAGTTATAATTCTCTGATTATCCTACTGATTGGCTAAACTGAAAACAATAGAACAAAACTCTGTTTATTTATCATTCCCAATTTGACACAATGAAATAACACCAGATACAGTTGGACAGAAAATAAATGGCATTAGACTTGATTGTCTCTGCAACTAGCTTCACACCAAAAATTTTGCTGACCTTTTATTAACTTCTTTTACCGTATATATAGAGTTTTACAATACATAGCATTCATGGGAATACAAAGTGTTTCAAATTCCAGAATTTGAAAGACTGAAGACAGGTGTTTTGACATCACAACAAGGAGGAACTAATAAGAATTTGTCCTTTCATCTGATTTGGCTTGAGAAAGTCTGCAAATCACAACTGGCAAAAAAACTTGCAGAAATGTTCAAATTCAGGCCACAACGGTTACCAGCTCTTCGTTTAAAACACGGTCATTGATCCCATCCTTCCCAGCAAATCGGATGATTTGGATCATCCCCAAAATAGTTGCAAGCCCCTATGAAAGGTCAAAGTCCACATCACCAGTCAAAAGCCAATCGGAAGTGAGCATACCAACATGTCAGCACATTTGGACCTACCTCGAGCCTTACTACAAACCTAACTTTAAATTAACCCTGGGTTCATCTCCTCTTAGTCACCGAGTCACATGATCCTTTTCTTAACCCTGGTTTTATCCAGTGACTATGCGAAATCCCTTAACTGCGCAGCCGCGCATCCACTTTACCAACCCCAAGCCCACCTTGACTGAGATTCAGATCTAACGGTGGGTGCAAGATCTCATGGGGTCGGAAGATTCCATGAGATCTTACAACCACCGTAGATCTCCTAACCACCGCCACCTCACTAAAAGTTCAGGCCCCACTGCCAATGTATTACCCCGCCGGCCAATGAAAAATAGGACTAGTCACCGCCCAAGGACCCACCATTGGAACATGTGGTGAGATCCCGCATGATCACAATGAATCTTCCACGGCTTAGCGACAAAGTGGGAATTGCCAATTTGGAATCTTGATCCTCACATTGATATTGAATACTTTAATAATAAATGATGCTCTCTTTTAACCCAAGCTCGATGACAATACTCTCTCTCGGGCCCACCACCACGTGTCTCAATCCCGCTATGCCACAAAGAAAAGCTACTGTCAATTCTGACCAAAGTGAAAACATGAACTGGGCCCACATCTACTGAGGAGTCCACGTGGCTGCATCTCGCATGATCGCAAGACCGGTTTCTCAGTTATGTGATCATGCGACCATTCCATGATTGGTCAATTTCCATAAGTATGATTGCAATTGCGCTATTAGCATAGGTGGGTCCTAGAAGACTTCCTTGTCGCATGATTGCATGGTATTATTTTAATCCATGCGATCATGTGACCGCTCTACCATTGGCACACATGGATTCCAGCGGGGGTCATTGATGAAGAATCTTGATTATTACATTCCTGCCAGCATGTAACTTTGTCATTTTTGAACCAAATCACTTGCCATTTTGTTTGCAGTGAGCTCGTGATGACTTAGGAAATCATGATATGCATCTTAATAATGCAAAGTATTAACCATTAATCAACTGCAAAAGATATATGAATGAATACGAACTCGGCTCTGTTACACCATGAGCTATCATTTCTTCGAAACATACACAGTTGATAATCAAGACACTTATCCACATGCCCCTTAACATTATAAAGTTTAGTTTCATTACTGGAATGAGAATCAATTCCATTTTTAGACCATCTTCATTTCCTCTGAATTTTGTTCTGTCTTGCATCTGTTCTATTGTATTTGACATGGGTTCGAGGAGATAAAAGTGCAAAATATATACATAGCATGTTGTATAGATTGCCTTATGACACAATGACCGAGTCCCAAATACATTATACAAACCATTGATATAATCAAATGATGTCAACTTCACTATTTAAATGATCGCTAGTAATAGAATGAAATCACCATATACCTTGAACACTAATTCCATCAAAGGAGGCTAATCATTATTTAATCTTCATTTATCCTGAATTCTGCTAATAACATCTTTCAGAGGAATGCAATGTTATTAACAATGAGATAAATAATCATGTCCTTCTATAGTGACTACTGTAATCAATTGGCAATAAGAAGTTCTCAGAGAATTGGAAATGAATGATAGGCTTCTTTCCAAAGTACCATAATGAAACCTTGCCCAAAAGATTTCAAATGATCTTTAATGCAATCTATTCCTTGACTGTCCACACTCTGCTACATTAAGTGAGTCTGCAATTGTAATATCATCCATACTTTACAGTGTACACACTATTATATAAAGTAAAATTTGAATGATTCAATACTGATTCTGTCATAACATCCATCACATGAAGAGTCTTCTCCTGATTCCTTTGAATGTCTGAAACTCAACCATCATCCTTCTTTTTGAAAAGATCATCAGTAGAGCACCATTTTGCTTTGCTAGATTGGGGTCTATAACCTACCCAATGTAAAAAGACCTTGAAAACATCCCACTCGGCTTAAAACAAGATGGCAAATGAAGGGAAAACTGGCAAAGAAAGCCTACCTAAGAAAGAATTAGACCTAGACATTACATGACTGTGACACCACCATTTTCCACTTGACATCATAGCCATAGGATGAAAAGTGGGGCAACAAAGCAGACGGTTCGATGCCAGGTCGGATGGTTTGAAAGATATGCTACTGAGCCACTTTCAACTGACCCTCACTGCAAGTTTTGGCATCGACTAAGATCGCCTTGCCAAATGCAAACCAAGTCGAATCACCCAAAACTAAGAGAGGTTATTGTAGACCTCAAAAACATGATCCCATAGCACCTAATGGTTTGTCGATATCTCTCATGAAGTCTGAGATATGAGCCCCGGAAGATCGCTGCCCAATTGTGCTTAGTGCACCTTGGGGTCACTTGGGTCAAGCGTGGTCGTGAGCATTCCAATGACTTTGTGGGCAGAATGGGGTTGTCACTAGCATTTACCCAGCCAATTGGAGCTGATGGAGTAGACGGTTTGATGCTAGGTCAGACAGTTTGAAAGATACACTGCTGAGCCACTTTCAACTGACCCTCACTGCAAGTTTTGGCATTGACTAAGATCACCTTGCCAAATGCAAACGAAGTCAAATTGCCCAAAACCAAGAGAGGTTATTGTAGACCTCAAAAACATGATCTTGTAGTGTATACATCTAAAAATGGTCACCTAGACTATTAGCCCCTTTTGCTAAATCATAAATTGCTTATTCTTGATCAAATCCTAGTTCTATCATTTATTCGATTATTTTCTATGGGCTAACCATCTTATCCTAAGTCTTTATTTAAAAGGAATATTTCCTCCCCTTTTAATGAATAAAAAGCCCCCACTTTTCCTCTTATCCTAAGTTGCACAAATAAAGCATTATTCTTATTTTATAAAAAGGGAAAAAACATTTTTTGTCTCATATGGACACAAAAGTCAACTCTTATTTTCCTATTGGAGGATATGTGTGCACATGGATTGCTCCTCTTTCAAGCTCCACCGTTGATTAAATCTTTTGCCTCTTAATCTCCATGGTCCATTTCTCCTCATTTCCTATAAAAGAAGAGCTCTCTTCTTCATTCTAGATCCCCAAATTTTTATGCTAATATTATACTACAGGTTTTCTAGGTACACTTTGGAGCTTTTGAAGATTTGGAGCATTCTTGCATTCTACATCTCATTCTTGCATTCTTAGCTTAGCTTCATATTTATGCTTTCTTAGATTAGCTTCATTTCTATGCTCTAGATTAGCTCACATAGATTAATTAGCTTGGGTTGTAACACTTGCATATTTCTTTTCATAGCTTAGCTTGCATTTCCATTTCTAGCATAGCATTGCATTGCATTTTCATTCTTGATTCTTGAGGATATTGGCATTCTTGCCCTTGTCTTCCTTGAATCTCCCATTGCATGGTTTACTAGCAAGGTTATAGGCTAAATAGCTCTAGCTGAGAGCATTCTTAAAAGCCCTTGCACTCCATGCCTAGGGAGCTATGGATCGATTTGTGAGGGCTCATTCTTGAGTTTCCTTGCATGTAATGATTCATAGAAGTGTGACACATTTATAGCACACATTTTTGGCACCCACCGTGGGGCAGAGTAGACTAGCTTTGTCCCTTCTTTTTCTGCATTTCTGTCATTTTCCGTCAATTTTTCGGCAAGTTTTCAGCTTAATTTTTCATCTCTATTTTTTTGTCTCAGATTGTCGTGCGATACTTTCCAGAAGTATCGCGTGATATACCTCTGTATGTGTGTGCGATACTGCACCTGTCATAAGAAGTATCACGTGATATACCTCTGTATGCGTGTGCGATACTTCGCCTGTCAGAAGTATCACCTGGCTATAGTAGAGAATATCGCCTAGTGTCGGGTGAAGTATCGCCTGGTATAAGGCGAAATATCACGTAGACTAAAAGTATCACCTGGTGTCGGGTGAAGTATCACGTGATACTGTGTCTGTACCTGGCAGTGAGCTATTTTTGGGCTATTTTATCTATCTTGCAAGTTTCGGGTTGTTAGCTATCTTTTTGAAATTTTTTGAAATTTTGCAAATGGTATTAAAAGTTTAAGTGTGATATATCGTTGGAAAGGTCTTTCTGAGCCTAATCCAACCATGATGGTTTCATTTTCAGATTCTATCATTTGATCAGTTATTTTTGCACATTATCTAATTTTTTTCATGTACTAATCATTGTTAGATTTTGGATTTTGATTCTCCTAACTCTTGTTGGTCTAACAAGTTGTGGTTGTAGGTGCTTCTTACTTGAAATTTGCTAAAATCGCATGTCAAAGAGGGCTACTAATGGTTTTTGCAGGGCTTCCCTAAGCATAAAAACCAAATCAAGTGCTTGTTTAATTGCTTTCTTTATTAAGTGCGGCATATACTAGTTGTTTCCTTTCATAGGCACTTAATACCTTGTTGTAGAAATTTTAAGGTGGTAGGAGAGTATGCTCTTCACCCTTGTGGTGAAACAAAAATCTTGACCCATCTTGGGGTTTTGAAAGCAAGGGGGTAATTGAATCTTTGCTTGGTGTGTTTGGGAGAGATTCTTGAGATAGGGGAGTATGCTCTTCACCCTTGTGGTGAACCAAAAACCTTGAACCTCAAGAATTAATCCACTCTTTGTTTAGCTTAGGATCCTTTAGCGGGCCTGCTCTTGAGCAATCAAGAGGAACGACCCAATTGGGGACAACCTTGTCATCATTTTCCTTGGTGGCGAGTGATTCCAACTCACTATAATCTCAAGGCTATCGAGGACACAAAACCTTGGTAGACATAGTACTTATCTTCGCTTGATGTGAGTAACTTGTGGGATTGTGACCATGAGGAAAGCATTAAGAAAGAATGCTTAAGGTACTCTTGAGGCCGCGAGGTCCTAGTCCTTTATGAGGAGCAAGAGGGGTGCTATGAATGGAAATCCTTACTACGAACCATTAGATAGAGGCCACCTTATTTTAGCTGCTTAGCTTCTTGGTGCAAGGATTGATCCAAGTGGACTTACCCGGATCACCCCAAGACACTCACCATATGTGTTCCTTTGGTTGTGTTTTTGACACTTCCATGACAATGCCAATATCTCTTGTGGGTAACCACTTGGTGTGAGGCAAGGGAGCATCAAGTTGTGGGCCACGTTACTAAGTAATGAGCCTTGTCCTTCTAGGTAGTAATTGCTTGAATTGTCTTCCATTGTGCTATACCAATGTAAACGTTCTCAACATTCAAACAAATGGTAGCATTCATAAGGTTCCCTATTTTGATATCACAAGTTCTTGTCTTGGCAAGGTTGCTTTTGCCCTTGTTTCAAGTGTTCTATGACATGTTTGATCCCATACTGTTTGCAAACCTATCTTTTATCTATTGCTACTTGTCAAACTGAGAAATTGCACTGTTCAATCTACAAATTTAGTCAAAGCGCTTCAAAATTGAGTTTTTCACATTCACTGGTCAAGAGTCATATGATATTGAAGTATCCTTGCATACCCTCAACCAAGAATCCTGAGTCATTTCTACTGTCCTGTCATTGCTGCAATTCGGAGTTGCTAAACTTGCACTTTAACCTGTCGTAGAGTGTCTTTTTCTGTTCTTACCTGAAACTGGTTTGTTACCTACATGCTTAGATTTGTTCTAGACTGAAACAAATGAGCTAAAACTATTGGGTTTGAGTTTAACGAATGCTACTCTTGATCACTTGTCGCATCACAGTTACCTCTCTAGCTACTTGCTTATTGAGCTTCTTTCTCGTTGCTCGGCTTTAGTCAATTGATTGCTGTAAGTGCTTGAGCACTTTTGACGAGCCATCTCTCTATTGTTCTACTTTGACAAGTGATCTTTATTAGCTTTGCTTATCTCAAATCTAAGAAACTTTGTCTCATTCTATTAGTCAACCAACATCTCTTTTCATGCCGGTTACAACTCGATCTCAATTTGAGCAGGAGAGTCATCCTCCATTCAATTATACACAGTTACCTTCTCCAACTAGATGTTCAAAAGCACCCATTAGCAACAACAGTTCTAGTTTTGACCAATCTGAGAATTCTAAGGCTACACCGTGGTATAAAGGAGGTTTCCTCTTTTCCACATTCAAGACCCCCAAAAACACAGACAGTGTCTCACTCACTTTGACTGAACAAGAAAAGTTTCAACTCTTGCAAGAACACTTTGAGCGTAAGGATAACCAAGCACGCTTAGAAAAAAAACACAATCAACAAAGGATGGATGCTGCTAGGCGCATGGATTATAGAGGGACATTTCATGAGCAACCTGAGACTAGTAATCATGAGCATAGACCTCTTTTTAACAATGGCAACAATGACAACAACACGCCACCAAGATCTCCTCCAAGGCCAACTTTTGATATGCCTTCTTCACCTCCTAGACCTCCTCCCTCTCAACATGAGGCAGAGGCTAATGATGAGATTTCTAGTGAGGATCTTATGAGATGTGAACAAGATGTGGATTTCCAACGAATGATGCATAAGCTTTTAGAGCGTAATGGCGATCAATATTTTCAATATATGACTTCCAGAGGATACAAGCTTCCTCCTGGCTATGATGTCAGACAAATTGTCCAACAAAGAGTACCAACTGAATTGGAAGTCCTTCAAGAAGAATTACGTCAGACAAATCAACACCTTACCCAAACGGCATTAGAAAGAGAGCCTCCAAAGGTCTCTTTTGTACAATCAATTTGTGCTCTTCCTTTTGATAAAGATCTATACATGGTCCCGTTTCCTAAGGATATTGAGGTTCCTAAATATGACAAGTATGATGGAAATGGTGACCCTCATGACCATGTGCGTCATTTTTATGCTCTTAGTATGGACTTTCTTCATGAAGACACATTTCTACTATGATTATTCCCTCGAAGCTTAAGAGGACAAGCTTTAGAATGGTTTGCAAAGTTGACACCTCCTTTGAAGACTTTTGATGAGTTGGCTATGCGCTTCACACAACATTATTCTTACAACATCCAATAATCTGTCACTGTGATAGATCTCGGTAATCTAAGACAACATCAAGGTGAGCCATTTGCAACTTACTTACAACGTTGGAGGTCATTGTATTCTCGATATCCTCGTCAGCTACCTGAAAGAGAAAAGATTGACATTTTCGTCAACACACTTGTGCTTGAGCTATTTTATGATCTAAGGAAGCAACTGTTCACCTCTTTCAATGACATGGTTGAAAGTGCATATCGAATTGAGGATGTAGCTATAAGAAAAGGGGATATTGTTATTAATAAAGATGCTAAAGGCAATGGTAAAGACAAGAACAAACCTTGGAATAAGAACAAGTATGTTGTTAATGATGGGGTTGTTGATGCTCCTAAAGTTAAAGAGCCCACTTTCAATCTCTCCAATGCTATCTATGCAGCAAAACAACAAGAAGCTAGCAACGCTCACAATGCTCCTAAACCTCAATATGCAGATAAGCCTAAGAAGTCATTTCGAAAGTGAGTCTATACCAAGTTGGCAGAACCTTACGATGTGATCCTTAAAACTTTGGTTGACAATGGATATCTTACACTTCCTGATAAACCTGGTAACTGGGATCCGATAAATGAGCCTGATTGGTGGAGAGAGGATCATTACTGCCATTATCACAGAAATAAGGGACATCCAACAGATAATTGTTTTAGGCTTAAGGATGATATTCAGGATCTTATTGAGAACGGCACAATCTCCACTGATGGCTTAACTAAAAATTCTGATCACACAGCTTTCAAAGATCCTCTACCTAAGCATGATAAGGGGAAAACCTCTCAAACACATAAGAAGAATCATGATGCAAAGATCAATTACATGTATCCTTCTAATACGCTTGTGATTAACATGGTAGAGCCCGTTGAGAGTGTTCTAATGATGAGGTCTCAAGATGATAATAACACCAATCATGGTAAGCCAAAGTTAGTCTTGCAAACACGTGGTAGTTCATCTTCCCGAAGTGAGACACTGAATGCTATTACTAGGGGGCAAGCCAAGATTGTCCTTAAAATTGCACAAGATCCCAAGCAAGCTTTGCCTTCCAAACAAGTGGCTCCTTTAGCCACCCCTAGCTATGATCTTGTCCAACATTTGCAAAAGACACCAGCATAGATATCTATCCTTGAGTTGCTTCGGTTATCCTCTTCACATAGAGAGATTCTTGATGAGGCCCTATGTACAACACGTGTTCCCAATGACATTGATCCAGATCAACTTTAGGCTATGGTCAACCACATTTCATCTCCGCTATCTCTCTCCTTTTCTGTAGAAGATGACATATCTATTGCTCACCCACATAATCTAGCTTTACACATTGAAGTTCTAGTCTACAATACCCGAGTCCGCTGAGTCCTGATAGACAATGGTGCAGGGTTAAATATTGTTTCTTTCAATTTCATACAACAATTGGGTTTGTCAGAATTGGCTGTGGATTCCAAGAAGAAGATTACTATAAAAGCTTACAATGAAGTGGAAAGATCTTCCAAAGGTCTTTTCACGCTGCCTGTCCGAGTGGGCCCTATCACAAAAGATATTAGCTTCCAAGTATTGGACATCCCACTTGCATATAACATTCTTTTGGGTCCTCCTTGGATCCATGACATGCAGGCTGTTCCTTCCACTTATCATCAGTGCTTCAAATTTCTATACAATGGCACTGAGGTTGTGATTCCTGGAGACCATACTATTGCTATCAATGCTCTTGCTGCTACTGAAAAATTTGTCCCTCATAATGAACCTTTTGTTGATCCTAGTATGTCTCTAGCTACTGCTGAGAAATCACTTAAGATGATGAGCCTTGGTATGGGTGAATATACACTGGGTTCCTTTGCTTCTATACCTATTTCTCCTAGGTCATATGGGAGACCTTCTGATCACATGAAGCCTTCCACTTCTGCTATGGTGATCTTTGATACTTTTGTTCCTTCATTTCGGGATCCAAACCAAAATTTGAGTTCACCTTGATCACCCAACTCATTTTTTTACTTCTTCCATGCAGTTGGTTAACCTTTTGAGGCCTGATGCTTCAATCTTCGCTAGGATATTCTTCACCTCTTCATCCCCATCTCTCTCAACTTCCAGTCTTTCATTCACTTTCAATCTCAAGTTCAAATTCTTCCCCTCTGTGGTGTTTTCAGGTTGAGGGACCGCTTGGTTCATGCCCTGGGTCCCATGTGTGGGGCATCCCTTCACTGCTTGATGGTTATTCTATTCTCTCTCTTCGATTATGATTTCTAGTGATTTGATCATGCTGCTCTTGCTTCTGCTTTCCGTCTACTTGGATTTCACTTTCGATCCCGAGGGGGCAGACACATCATATCTTATTGGCTATCTCTTTCCTAAGTGTTCAATACTGTCACTACCAGGCTGATCATGCAAGGATTTTCTATGTCTCTGCACTTCATTCTTTGGAGTCAGATCGCTATTTGCTTGCCTTCTTGGCTATCTCTTACTTTCTTGGCTGATCTGAGTTGCTTTGTGATCCCAAATTGATCTCACATTTCAACTTCCTTCTTTGACTGCATGTGTTCCCAGATCGATCACACACTAGTCAAAGAGGGGCAAATGTATACACCTAAAAATGGTCACCTAGACTATTAGCCCCTTTTGCTAAATCATAAATTGCTTATTCTTGATCAAATCCTAGTTCTATCATTTATTTGATTATTTTCTATGGGCTAACCATCTTATCCTAAGTCTTTATTTAAAAGGAATATTTCCTCCCCTTTTAATGAATAAAAAGCCCCCACTTTTCCTCTTATCCTAAGTTGCACAAATAAAGCATTATTCTTATTTTATAAAAAGGAAAAAAACACTTTTTGTCTCATATGGACACAAAAGTCAACTCTTATTTTCCTATTGGAGGATATGTGTGCACATGGATTGCTCCTCTTTCAAGCTCCACCATTGATTAAATCTTTTGCCTCTTAATCTCCATGGTCCATTTCTCCTCATTTCCTATAAAAGAAGAGCTCTCTTCTTCATTCTAGATCCCCAACTTTTTATGCTAATATTATGCTGCAGGTTTTCTAGGTACACTTTGGAGCTTTTGAAGATTTGGATCATTCTTGCATTCTACATCTCATTCTTGCATTCTTAGCTTAGCTTCATATTTATGCTTTCTTAGATTAGCTTCATTTCTATGCTCTAGATTAGCTCACATAGATTAATTAGCTTGGGTTGTAACACTTGCATATTTCTTTTCATAGCTTAGCTTGCATTTCCATTTCTAGCATAGCATTGCATTGCATTTTCATTCTTGATTCTTGAGGATATTGGCATTCTTTCCCTTGTCTTCCTTGAATCTCCCATTGCATGGTTTACTAGCAAGGTTATAGGCTAAATAGCTCTAGTTGAGAGCATTCTTAAAAGCCCTTGCACTCCATGCCTAGGGAGCTATGGATCGATATGTGAGGGCTCATTCTTGAGTTTCCTTGCATGTAATGATTTATTGATAAATTTTTGGCGCCCTATGATTTATCGATACCTCTCACGAAGTTTGAGATATGAGCCCTAGAAGATCACTGCTCAATCATGCTTAGTGCAACTTGGGGTCACTTGGGTCGAGCGTGGTCATGATTGTTTCGATGACTCTGTGGGTAGAATGGGGTTGTCACTAGCATTTACCCAGCCAACTGGAGCTGATGGAGTAGATGGTTTGATGCCAAGTTAGATGGTTTGAAAGATACACTGCTGAGCCACTTTCAACTAATCCTCACTGCAAGTTTTTTCATCGACTGAGATCGCCTTGCCAAATGCAAATGAAGTCGAATCACCCAAAACTGAGAGAGGTTATTGTAGACCTCAAAAACATGATCTCGTAGAAACTAACAATTTGTTGATACCTCTCATGAAGTCCAAGATATGAGCCCCAGAAGATCGTTGCCCAATCATGCTTAGTGCACCTTGGGGTTACTTGGGTCGAGCGTGGTCGCAAGCATTCCGGTGAATCTGTGGGTAGAACAGGGTTGTCACTGGTGTTTACCCAGTGAACTAAAGCTAATGGAGTAGATGGTTTGATGCCAAGTCAGATGGTTTGAAAGATACGCTGCTGAGCCACTTTCAACTGACCCTCACTACAAGTTTTGGCATCGACTGAGATCGCCTTGCCAAATGAAAACGAAGTTGAATCACCCAAAACTGAGAGAGGTTATTGTAGACCTCGAAAACATGATCCTATAGCACCTGATAGTTTTTCAATACCTCTCACGAAGTGTGAGATATGAGCCCCGAAAGATCACTGCCCAATCATGCTTAGTGCACCTTGGGATCACTTGGGTCGAGTGTGGTCGCAAGCGTTCCGGTGACTCTGTGGGTAGAATGGGGTTGTCACTAGTGTTTACCTAGCCAACCAAAGCCAATGGAGTAGATGGTTCAATGCTAGGTCTGACGGTTTGAAAGATACACTGCTGAGCCACTTTCAACTGACCCTCACTGCAAGTTTTGGCATCGATTGAGATTGCATTGCCAAATGCAAATGAAGTTGAATCACCCAAAACAAAGAGAGGTTATTGTAGACCTTGAAAACATGATTCTATAGCACCTAATGGTTTGTCAATACCTCTCATGAAGTCCAAGATACGAGCCCTAGAAGATCGCTGCCCAATCAGGCTTAGTGCACCTTGGGGTCACTTGGGTCGAGCGTGGTCGCAAGCGTTCCGGTGACTTTGTGGGAAGAATGGGGTTGTCACTGGAATTTACCTAGCCAATTAGAGCTGATGGAGTAGATGGTTTGATGCCAGGTCAGATAGTTTGAAAGATACGCTGCTGAGCCACTTTCAACTGACCCTCACTACAAGTTTTGGCATCGACTGAGATCGCCTTGCCAAATGCAAACAAAGTCGAATCGCCCAAAAGTGAGAGAGGTTATTGTAGACCTCAAAAACATGATCCCATAGCACCTAATGATTTGTCAATACCTCTCATGAATTCTAAGATAAGAGCCCCAGAAGATCACTATCGGTTTGAAAGATACGTTGCTGAGCCGCTTTCAACTGACTGTTAGTGGTATGTTTGAAATTTGAACTATGAAATTAATCATGATTAAGGTTGTGAAATTTGAACTTTGGAGCTTATTATGTTTGAGGTTTAACTTTTAGAGATTGTTTGAAATGCTAAAAAATAATATCCTTAAAGCATTAGAAACAACAATCAAACATGTAAGAATTCAAACCATGCAAATGACATAAGTATATGACATGTAAGATCCCTTCTTGGCACTATTGGCCACCCATACATGATTTTGGTCATAAGTCCTTATGAAGATTTTTAGGACATTTAACTTTTAAATAAAATTGATTGTTACAAATTGCCATTATAGGCTTCAAAAGATCTCAATTAACCATTAAGGATTCTTTTGTCCTTCTATCTCTGATTGGATCCATGGTGACCATAGGCATCTTCATAGGTGCTCTTGCACAAGTTACAATCCACATACAAAACCAAGTTTATTGACTCAAAATACAATCTAAGAAAGGTCAAATTAATGTATTGAAATTAAGCTTAACGAACTTAGAAAACAATGCACTAAGTTAACTTATTACCTAGTCAAGTGTTCCTAAAGGGTCATCTCTTTGCTTCAGGGTCTCCAATAGTGCTTCATGATCAGCAGTAGTAATAGTCCAAAGTTATTTTGTCTTTGGTCTTCCTTGATGCTTTGACAACTTGAAATTTGTTGCTATAACAAGGTGTGAATACATGAGAATAGTTTTGTGCTTCTCATAGTCTTCAAATACGAGAACTCCATTCTTTCTAATCATGTATGTTCACAGCCATGTTCCCGCAACAACAACTGAACCAGTAGGATATGTGAACCCATCACCATCTGTCATCGGTTGTACAAGCTTCTGTTTACCTTGTACACAATGTGCTAACCAATAATCTGACCTCTCATCATTCCCCTACAGTGCAACCAATGCAAAAACATCTCCTAGCTTTAGAAGATCTGAAAGATGGTCATAGTCAACTGAAGTGTCCATGTCATCATTTCTTATAGAGAGTGTCAAAGATAAAGGAGTCAGATACTATGGAACCCATGTATCCACCCACTCACTTGACTCGCAATGATCCTAATCATATTGAAAACACATGGGGCAAAAACAAGCCAACTCTCGTGTCCAAATGGTCCATGTACTACTATTGGAGCTTCGGAATGAATGCATTTTTGAAGAGTCTTTCACTGTTTGACAATCCAATCTATCTCCTATAGTTCCCTCCTCAACCAACCAAAATAATCTACACACTGTAGAATCAAGAGTCCCCCCCTGTGACAATGCTAAAGTACACCAATCAACAATAGAATGAGCATCAAGAAGCACAACACCTAAAATCCTCAATTGCTCCTTAACTAGAGCTCTCTTCACACATGCACCTGCTTTGTCATGCTCCCCTTTCCCATGCCCTGACTCAAAAAAACTCCAAATATGAGGTACACCTCTCTCCACATGCATTCTACACAACCACTAAAACATTCTGGCATTCTTAAATTGACCGGTGCAATTATCCAACCAAATGAGATGCCTATCCATAGCAATACCATTTTCCTACAAGAAGTCAAAATAGTTCTGGAAACAATGTTGAACAAACTCATGAGAGTGAGACCTGTCATCACTCATATAAAAATGGTACTCTCTAATTATCTTTCGCTCATCTTTTGTGCTTTCAGGGGAATGTCTTTATGTGATGTGTACAAAAATAGCAACCTGAATGGAATTGTAATATTGAGCTTGAGTCTCATTTTGGGGCTGCAATGTATAGTTCTCCGCAAAGTCTACAACAAATATAATAGTTCCAATGGGGAAAGTGTCCTTACATGTCTTGAATTGTTGATCCAACCATTGAGACTTGTGACTATGCCTTGCATACTTGTAAAAAAGTTTTGTCTTGAAATCTGAGATAAAATCAGCAACATTGTATTCTTTTGCAACTAACTCACATCTAGAGCCTTCACCTCCACTCTTCAATGTATATTTCACTGTTTCATATACCTTTTTTTGGATGAGTGTCTTTTCAAAATTGTGTTTCAAACCCTCATGAAAATATGTTCTAAACTTGGACAAGCCACCACATTCTGAGCACTTGGCATTTAAGCAATCTTTTTAATAAAATAAACAACCATCATCTCTATGACATAAAAATTGATCTAGCAAGTCT
Source organism: Chamaecyparis obtusa (assembly GCA_027943335.1). NCBI lineage: Eukaryota > Viridiplantae > Streptophyta > Pinopsida > Cupressales > Cupressaceae > Chamaecyparis > Chamaecyparis obtusa. Next base: position 663,125 of record BSBK01005481.1, read on the forward strand.
CTTGATGATTTGGGAAGACCACTTGCACCACAATCCTCTAGCATTTCATTAGTATGCAAAGGAGAATGAATGGACCGTAATAATTCATGATGCATTGAAAACTCAACATGATATTTGCAACAACATGTATTTCAAATCTTAAGGGGTACACAATAAAATGGTTTCACGGATTCAAAAGACCTTTGTGATATTTTCAATGTTGGATGTGTCTCACAAAATTTTTTATACAACATTGTTTGACTTACCTCCACATAATGTTTAGGATGTGGAGTGCGGTCTCCATTGCCAACTCTCAACTTCAAGACATCCTTCACATTTGGTGACACTCTTGAGTTAGCATCCCAAAATTGTTGAATTACATCCTTGACAACATCTGTTAGCTTCTTACCGAAACGTGGAAGTCTCCCACCATAAGCCCATGTATCGATTTGAAGCGGATCATCAAGTCTTTCTCTTCTTGCAAGTGCTCTACCCAAAGTTTTACGGTCTATATTGAAGTCAACACAAGTTTGTCTCATCAAATGAGCCTTTCTCAGTTGATGACTTACTAAGGAGGTTGTAATAACCCTCTGAGAAACTCTCTTGTCTTTTTCTCTGCTAGTCTTCCCAATGCTATTGAGAGCATTGAAAAGATTCTTTACAACAATGGCATTTCTCTCCATTTTCTTGTTCACATGAATCTTCAATTTCATAAGCACAGGTCTCATGTTTTGCATCTTTAACAATTGCACAAAAATTTGACATTGCTCAACCAATATCTTTTTTTGAAAAAATTGATCATAAAGTCTTGAAGCCCACAACCTAACGGTTCTATGTGACCTCTTTCCTTCCCAATTATTCATATTGCTCTCCTCAATTTCAATTAACCATTTAGGTGTTCTTGAAAGCCCCGAATTTGAAGATTGATTATCTTTATTGCAAGGGACTTCATTTCACATATAATTTGGAGATGTATAACATTCATGTGGTTCTTGTGCAACATTTTCATTCCCAAAGTCTACATTTTCAATCTCCATCTATGCATTTTCAAATTGAACATCCTCTTCACTTACAACTACATTTACGGGGTCACCTTGATTAATGTTTAACATACCTTCTCTCCTTCTTCGGTGATTTTCCTTATCTTTTTCCCTATATGCTTGAATTTCGTCATCTGTCAACTTCCTCTTGCATTTAGCCTTTCGACGACTGCTGCTTCCCATGGTGAGACCACAAGTGGACACAAATCAAACAGTGGGCCCCAAATCACAATTTTTTTTTCGCAATGCATGAAAAAAGTATCAAATCCTATGATTATCTGGTATGTGGGGACAAGGAATATTTTGGTAAAATATTACCTAGCAAAAATTGGGTATCCGATTTCATATCGGGTACCCAATATTCTCAGGCTGATGAAAAAAAGGCGGGAGCAAATGGAAAAAATTTAAATTTTACATATATTGATGTATATAATAAATATAAATAAAAGATGAATATGATATATATAATGTATATTATATATATACTAATGTATTATAATATACTAATGTATTATATGTACTAATGTATGAAAATATACTAATGTATTATAATATACTAATGTATTATCTATACTAACATGTATATAATATATATATATATATATATATATATATATATATATATATATATATATATATATATATATATATATATATATATATATATATATATATATATATATATATATATATATATATATATATATATATATATATATAAAATACATATACTAATGTATACTAATATATTATATATAATATTACAAATGTTGGAGAATCTCTTGCAGAAATATGGAAATTATAATCTTCCTCCTAGAGCATACATTAATGAAGTTCTTCGTGCCTTAGCAGAGGAAGTCAGCTGGATTGTTGAAGCTTATAGTACTACATACAGAAATGTGGTATGTATTTTTGGCCTAAATTTTTTTCTCATTTCTTTTAGGTCTTTAAAGGTGATTAGCTAAATCTTTGTATTAAATGTTCCTTTTATAGGTGTCATAAACCCTAGCTACGCAGAAATGGAGGCTTTGAAGAATAGTTCACTAGAGGCGGAGAGAGACTTCCTAGGGGTCATGATTGCTCTCTAGGGGTCCTAACGCATGATAAGACGTACTAGGACCCCTAGGGAGTCCCCGTGACCCCTTTTGATACATTGGAATGTTGATGTGTGTCTTAAGGGGTCTTAGGACCCCTTAAGACACACTTGAGCATTCCAATGTGTCAAAAGGGGTCACAGGGACTCCCTAGGGGTCCTAGTATGCCTTATCATGTGTTAGGACCCCTAGGGAGTCCCTGTGACCCCTTTTGACACATTAGAATGCTCAAGTGTGTCTTAAGTAGTCTTAGGACCCTTAAGACACACTTGAGCATTCCAATGTGTCAAAAGGGGTCACGGGGACTCCCTAGGGGTCCTAGTATGCCTTATCACATGTTAGGACCCCTAGGGAGTCCTTATGACCCCTTTTGAAACATTGGAATGCTGAAGTGTGTCTTAAGGGGTCCTGAGACCCCTTTCGACACACTTTAGCATTCCAATGTGTCAAAAGGGGTCACAGGGACTCCCTAGGGGTCCTAGTATGCCTTATCACATGTTAGGACCCCTAGGGAGTCCCCGTGATGCATTTTGACACATTGGAATGCTCAAGTGTGTCTTAAGGGGTCCTAAGACCCCTTCAGACACACTTGAGGATTCTAATGTGTTAAAAGGGGTCATGGGAACTCCGTAGGGGTCCTAGTACACCTTATCATGTGTTAGGACCCCTAGGGAGTCCTCATGACCCCTTAAGACACACTTGAGCATTCCAATGTGTCAAAAGGGGTCATGAGGACTCCCTAGGGGTCGTAACATGTGATAAGGTGTACTAGGACCCCTAGGGAGTCCCCATGACTCCTTTTGACACATTGGAATGCTTAAGTGTGTCTTAAGGGGTCTTAGGACCCCTTAAGATACACTTGAGCATTCCAATGTGTCAAAAGGAGTCATGGGGACTCCCTAGAGGTCCTAGTATGCCTTATCATGTGTTAGGACCCCTAGGGAGTCCCCGTGACTCCTTTTGACACATTGGAATGCTCAAGTGTGTCTTAAGGGGTCATCGAGACTTCCTAGGGGTCCTAACGCATGAAAAGACACACTTGAGCATTCCATTGTGTCAAAAAGGGTCATCAGGACTTCCTAGGGGTCTTAACACATGATAAGGTGTACTAGGACCCCTAAGGAGTCCCCCTGACCCCTTTTGACACATGGGAATGCTCAAGTATGTCCGTAGGGGTCCTGGACGCCTTAAGACACACTTGAGCATTCCAATGTATCAAAAGGGGTCATGGGGACTTCCTAGGGGTCCTAACATGTGATAAGGTGTACTAGGACCCCTAGGGAGTCCCCATGACCCCTTTTGACACATTGGAATGCTCAAGTGTGTCTTAAGGGGTCTTAGGACCCCTTAAGACACACTTGAGTGTTCCAATGTGTCAAAAGGGGTAAGGGGTCATGTGGACTCCCTAGGGGTCCTAACACATGATAAGGTGTACTAGGACCCCTAGGGAGTCCCCATGATCCAAATGAGATGTTAGTGAATGACTTCTTGCTAATACTACTCTTCCACCAGATCTAGATTTCAACCCTTTTGTGGATCTACATGCTCAATCGCGAGCCCACAGAATTGGCCAAGAGAAAAATGTAATTGTATATCAACTTATTACAAAATGTTCAGTGGAGGAAAAAATATTGCAACGATCAAGAAGAAAATTGGCTATGGAAAATCTAGTTATGAATTCTTTTAAGAATGAAACTATTAAGGAATTGCATGAATCACAAACCATGAAATAACCTTCTACAACAAAGAACATTCAAGCTATAGAATTTATTAACTCTGAATTTAAACATCTTATCAGCATTCATGGAAGAGATTTCATTAGCATCCATGGAAGAAATTTCATTAAAACTTCAGACAAAATCATCTAAAAAAATTCATTAACTTCAGGCGAAATTATTTAAGACGGACAAAAACAAAATCGTATTACTCAGAAATGGTAGAGAAAGAAAATGAGATAAACCAAATTTATCAAATTCTTGCAATCCACAGCTTCTCTTTGAGCGCAAAATGACAATCCATGGATCCAAAATTATGGTAAAAATTAAATTCTTTGAGTAAGTCATTCAAAAACGCGCAGAATACTGGAACGCATGATGATTTATAGAGAATTTATGATGGACTATGCTGTGCAAAAGCCCACAATCCCTGCCATATCTCAGAGTACTAATGAGAAGCAATGGTGAAAGTCTGAGAAAGAGGCAGTGCTGGCATTGAAGCGACAAGACATTCTTCATAATATCGGGGCAACACCATCGAAATGACAAGGCTTTCCTCATAATTTCACGCCGCTGCTGATCTCTTCTTTAAAATTATTAATGTGGTCAGTTCTATGGTGCCTGCATAATTTCCAGTACAATTGCTCATTTTACCAAACCCTTCCCCACTCTCCATAATCTTTGACCGGTTCAAAGGTCCGTCTGGTTGTTCTTGTTTAACCTCCCAATGACTCTGTTGAGCTGCAGAATTATCAACAGGCATGGTACAATTGTCTGGTGACCAGAATCTATTTCGAGAACCTTTGCAATTTAGTGTTCCGGTTGAAAAAGTAGGGAAATATACCATTTCACATCCATAGGTAGTGGAAACAGAGTGATTCTCTTGCCCTCTGCTTCTATAATCCACCTCCAGTGAACTATTCTTCAAAGCCTCCATTTCTACATAGTTAGGGTTTTTGGCGCCTGTAAAAGGCACAACTATGCCCCTATAGGGACTCATGCTCGTGCTCTGAATCGTATTAAATAATATTTAAAATGTAAAATGTATATTATATAATATTTAATATATAATATATAATCTAATATATAGGTTTTGATATTAATATATAATTAAATAATATTTAATGTAACATGTATATTATATAATATTTAATATATATAATATATAATATAATATATAGTTTTTATATTAATATATATTAAATAATATTTAATGTAAAATATATATTATATAACATTTAATATATAATTGATATTATATAATATTTAATATATCTAATATATATCTAATATTTATCTAATATATATATGTTTATGAAGGATGGAGAAATGGGAGGGAGAAAGTGGAGGCAAAGTGAAAATTCAAAATTGTGCATCATGTTCGGGTAAATATCGGGTACCCGATTAGGCTTGGTATTGTTTTGTGCACCAAACCTACATGGTCAACTATTGGAATGTCTCAAATACGTGTTTTTCCCCTATTTCTCTGAGTTCCAGACTTTGACAATGTAGCTGACGACTTTTTTTTCACCTGAATTTGATAAAATGAAAAGGGTATCTTAAGGAGATTATCAGCTTTCTATCGATATAATTGCTGTCAAATTTTGAATTCGGTAAGTAATTATTAGTTATTTTTCAATTGAGCTACCTCTAAAGTGCTGATTTATATACTGATTAAAAATGACTATAACTTTCAAACGGTATAACATTTTTGAAATCTGAAAAATGCGTCATATTCTATGATTCGCCTACTATAAGGAATTTTTTTTTTTTTTTTGAATTTTGTAAAGTTTTGAATGAGTTAAGGTGGTCAGACAAGCAAGTTTTTTTATTCTGAAAATGTTGTAGTAGAAAATTCATAATTAATTATTTTTTTAGACTAAAATTACAAAAAAATATGCGTCACATCTGGGCATGAGTCTACTACTTATATATAAAATCTTATAATAAAATATTATCATTTGATTATGATTAAGGTGGTTAGACATACACCTACTTTTTATTTTTTTCTTGAAATTTTTGTACTGCTGCATTGAAATCTATACTTTTCACCAATCATACTAACTTTTTCTCAAAAAAGGCCTAGTAGTTTAGAAACTACATTCAATTTTCTATAGATTCTATTCTTACAACTTTTTGATATTAGGTTCATAGCTAGTAGAAATTTTCACGTCAAGTTGACTAACCCTGATTTGCTGATTTTTCATTGCCACTTAAGGGTATAGTTTGGCCCCTCATGATCTTGCACATACTGAGGGGTCAAGACTAAGGAATCCTGTACTAAAGGGACTTTAGAACATCCCAATTTCTCATTAGGCTTAATGAAAATTGATCACAAAGTTTCTCTAGACTGTGGTTCAGTGAAAAAGAAAGGTAGGGGCAGGAAATTGGCAACCACCCTAAGAGATGAAACTGGGGAAGAACATGAGCAAGCCAAAATCACAACATATCAGAATGTAGGGAAGGGGAAATTCCTTCCCAAGTCTTAATGAGACTCTTATCTTGGAACGTTAGGGGCCTAAATGCTCCTAACAAACAATGGTTGGCCAAATGCTGCATATGGTCGTCCAAAGCAGATGTCATTTTTCTTCAAGAGACTAAAATGAATAAGGATCAGCTTGCTTCTTTTCTCCTAAACTTAGGTGATTGGAAAGCCTCATCGGTTGAAGCAATAGGTTCTTCAGGAGGAATGGCAATTTTATGGAATCCAAGATCTTCTCATTATTCTCATATCTCAGACTCTATGAACTGGATGGGTGGTAAAATTCTTAGTACACAATCAAATCTAAGTATATTTGTAATCAACGTTTATGGACCCATTTCCAGAAAAAGGAAAATGGAGATTTGGGAGGAAATTAGCAATTGGTTTCTTTTATGGCCTGCAGGGAATTTTATTGTGGGTGGAGACTTTAATGCTATCATACATGCCTCAGAAAAATAGGGTGGATCTCAAAGACCTTCTCAATCTCAAGTAGACTTTCAGGACTAGCTTCAAAGAGATGATCTCATGGAAATTGATTTAGATAATGGAGCTTTTACATGGTCCAATAGAAGATTGGGTTTCGATAATATTTCAAAAAAGTTGGATAGGTTCCTCTTTAAAGGAGATATCACCTCCTTTCCTTTTGATTTAAAAGCTTCTATTTTTCCCTTTTCAGGGTCTGATCACTTTCCCATTTGTTTGGACATTGTTGAAGAGGACAAACCCCACAAATGCTCTTTCAAATTTGAGGACATGTGGCTCAAAGAAGAAAATTTCATAGATATGATCAAAGATTGGTGGTCAAAGGTTAAGGTTGAAGGTTCCAAACTTTTTTGTTTTGTAACAAAACTTAAATTCATCAAGCAAAATCTTCTATTTTGGAACAGAACCCACTTTAAGAGCTTTTCATCCAAGGAAGATATTGTTCTAAAGCTTTCAGACTTAAATAATAGTATTATGCAAAATGGGATGAATCAGGAATTATACATGGCAGAGAAAGATTTACTTAAGGATTTGGAAGATGTTCTCAGTAAAGAGGAAATTTTTTGGAAACAGAAATCAAGGGAAAATTGGTTAGCAGTAGGAGATAAAAACACCAAATTCTTTCACTCTAGCACTAAGTGTCGTAGAAACACAAATAGGATCCTTCAAATTGCCAACTTTGAGGGATCCATCTTGTCAGATCAAAAAGAGATTCAGAAGGAAATTGTCTTATTTTTCTCAAAACTGTTGAATATTTCAGATAGCTCCCCTCTTAAATGTCAGCAAGAGTTATTATGTAACATTCCTAAAATCTTATCAGATATTGATAACCAAAATCTAATGAAAGCATTCTCGGAGGAAGAAATCTTGCAAACTTTATCACAAATGGCCCCAGATAAAGCCCCAGGCCTGGATGGCTTTCCTCGTTTTTTCTTACATTGCTGGAATGTGTTTGGGAAAGAATTCACAGTGGCCTTGGAAGCAGCCAGATCTTCAGGTAGATTCCTAACTAAAATCAATAACACTTTTATTGCTCTCATTCCTAAAAAAGAAAATGCTAATTCTTTAGATGAATTCAGACCCATTGCATTATGTAACACCATTTATAAGGTCTTATCAAAATCTCTTGCAAATAGATTAAAGTTAATCTTAGGCAAAATTATTAGAGAAGAGCAAACCGGGTTTGTGCTAGGTAGATCTGTATTTGATGGTATCATTATTGCACAAAAGACTATTCATTCTATACATCATTCCAAAAAATCCAGTATGATCATTAAACTGGACATTAAGAAAGCCTATGACAAAGTTAATTGGAGATTCTTATCTAAATGTATGGAAGGTTTCAGTTTTTCTAAGGCTTGGATAAATCTGATCTTCCATTGTATATCTTCTCCAAAATATTCCATATTGATAAATGGTTCCCCTCAAGGTTTTTTTGGAGGTTCAAATGGTATCAGACAAGGGGATCCCCTTTCCCCCTTTCTGTATATCATCATGGCAGAAGATTTGGGTCGCAACATTGTTAATCTTCAACTTCAAGGTGGTATTAAAGGGATTGCAGTCACTTCTTCAGTTTGTCCGGTCACTCACCAGTAGTTTGTAGATGATACTCTTCTTTTTGGTTATGGTTCTGTCAGGGAAGCTAGTCAATTCAAGGCAATTTTGCATAAATATGCTCTAGCTTCAGGTCAGGCAGTAAACAAAGACAAATTGGTCATCTTTTTCTTTCACACAAAAAAGAGAGTGAAATTGAAAATTGAGTCAACTAAATCAATCAAGGAAAGGATGGATCAGAAAATCAACAGGAGTTTGGAAACCAATCAATGAAAGGATGGATTAGAAAATGGTTAGTTGGAAAACTAAATGGTTATCATGGGTGGGCAGGATTGTCATGATTAAAGCTACATTGTCAATGATACCTATTTACCTTTTGTCTTGCCTCTCTTTGTCCTAGGTTGGTTATATGGATATAGTTAAGAAGCTTAGGGATTTCTTCTGGCAAGGATGTGATCAGAATAGGAAATTCAAGCTCATTTCTTGGGAGAACATTTGTAAACCTACATTAGCTAGAGGAACGGGAATCAAAAACCAAATGTGGCAGAATCTAGATTTGGGAGCAAAATTGTATTGGAAATTGATAAAAAATCAGGATTATAAATGGGTCAGAATTCTCAAAGGCAAATATCTAGGCTTGGGAGTGGGTCATGAGGTATTTCGCATAAAATTTTTCCCTAGAGGATCAAGGATTTGGAATTTTATTTCAAAGTCTAGACACATTGTGGACTTGAATCTCTCTTGGAATGTCAGAAATGGTAACTCAGCCAGATTTTGGGAGGACTCTTGGGGAGGGTACCCAATCATGCAATCTATTCCAGGTCTTAATCAAATTATTCAGCTCTGCTAGTGAGCTTGGGGTCCTCTACTCAAAGATTACATTCTCCCATCTCCCTCTTCTGATGTGGATGGTTCTTGGCATTGGAAGGACTTTTCAAGTGTGGGGGTAGATATCCAAGAATCAAATCTCTTAAAAGAAATTTTGCAAAATAGATCTTTTCTTCTCAAAAATGGGAGTGATGAGATTATATGGAATGGTTCCAAGAATGGCATTTACAAAGTGAAGGAGGGATATAAAATTCTTATCAAGTCATCTTCATAATTCTGTTTCAATTCTGATTCACTTATGTTGGAATAAATTGTGCCTCTCTAAGGCAGGAGTCTTTCTGTGGGTAGCATCTCAGGGTCGTATCTTAACAGCAAACAAATTTTTAAAAATGGGCTTCTTGGGTCCATCAAGATGCTCTCTATGTTTAAATCATGAATAAACATACAATCACTTGTTACTCTCCTGTCCCTTTGCCACGAAATGTTGGGACTGATTGTGTTCAAAATTGAATTGGTATTCTGCTCACTCTCAAGACATTCAATCTCATCTTCTTGCCTGACCTTCACTCTTCAAAGAAAGCCTTTGTGGTAATCTTTGGACCATCTCTCCCTCCATTGTAATATGGGAAATATGGAAAGAGAGAAACAAGAGGCTCTTTTAAGAGAAATCTATGGCAATTGAGAATGTATTAAACAAAATTGAAGTGGCAATAGTGGAAATCATGAATTCTTGGATCCAAACCCACACTTCTATTCATAAATTTTACACCAGTTGGGATGATAAGATGATTAAAGGCTGGCATGGTCTCAAAACACTAATTTCCATTGGCAGGGGGTGTAAAGACAATCTTCAACAAAGACTATCATGTGTTTGGAAAGCTCCTTCCCCAGGCTGGTTCAAACTTAACTGCAATGGTGCCTCGAAAGGCAATCCAGGACCATTGGGAGTAGGCTGCATCATCCATTCCTCAGAGGGACATATTATTGCTCAATTAGCTATTCCCTTGGATCTTGATACCAACAATGTGGCCGCAATTAAATCTTTTCTTCATGGTTTAGTATTAGCTAAGAAATTAAGATTAAATAAAGTGGAAATTGAGGGAGATTCAATGATTGTGATAAATGCAATTAAAGCAAGGTCGGTCACCAATTGGAAATTACAAGCATTCCTTGAAATCATCTTAAATCTGATTTCCAAATTTGAATCGATTATGGCTAATCACATATACCATGAGGGTAATGTTAAAGAAGATGAATTGGCAAATGCTGTGGTGGGAGGCATACGCATCAAAACTATCTCTCCTGAAATAAGGCACATCTCCAATTAAAATTGAATTGCACACATTCTAGTGCAATGGTTATCTTTTTGGCATTAGCAGTAATCCCGAGAATGGCAATTTGGTTTTATATTGATCTATTTACACTTCCCAGCTTTTCTCTATAAAGGGGATGGTCACTTCACCATCTTCTGGGGCACTTTCAAAACAAGCCGTGTTGTGCAAGTTTTCTGCAATGGAACTGTGGTGTCATGCTTTCTACTCCCAACATTATCAGTGTTAGTAGATGTAGGTTAGCTTATCTTTGGCGGGATTTTGAAGTGTTAGCAATTTGAAAAGCTAAGTTGTCATCATTTGCCTTTTGCATGAATTTTCATTCTCCAAAGCATATCTGTAGCATACTTCTTCATAACTACTCTAAGTTATTGATGGTGAGAGATCTTCGATCTCATTAGAGGTTCAGACATTTTCCCTCTCTAAGTATTGATGGTGGTATGGGGATGGCTGAGATGAGTTGGAGATGCTCTTATCTCTGGCGATATCCTTACTGGCTTTGGAGAATGGTATATTTCCCTCTCATAGCACTTGTTGTAAACTGGGTATTTGGTCACTGCGGGGAGATGGGTTCCAGATTTTTGTATCCTTTGATTTTATGTTCTTTGTATGGGTTTGGCTTTAAAGACTATACCCAGTTGATGGTTTTTTGGAAACTGGATGTTATTAGGGGCTAAGCTATGTTGCTCCATATTTACAGCACCCCTTGTTTAGATCTTTGACTGGTTTCAGGCACTGATTTACTATGTACATCTTAAATCTTTAGCATATAAATATACATACTACTGGCTTCGGCCTTTACCGATAAAAATAAAATAAAATAATTTAATTGCAATATCAAAATTAACTAATTAAAAATTTAATAATTATTAAATAAAAATAATATTTAAATTTGCAATTTGAGTTAACTGGTTATTAGTTGAGTTGCAAATTTTAAATTAATTAAAATTAAATAATACAATATAATAAATACTTTATTATAAAAGTAGAACTTAACCTTTTGAAATCAAGTTTAGTTAAAGTGGCTTAAAGTTGAGGAAATTAAATAAATAGTTCTTTTATTAAATTAAAATTGATAAAAATGATGTCGTGGTTGAGTTCTTATTTCTATGATTTGGAGTCAACAATTTTATTATTTTTAGCAGTTGAATTCTATTTTGTTATTTTGGAGTTGTATTCTTTCAATTTGAGGTTCTCAATTTCTATATTAGAGAGTTTGGAGGTTATTTGAAGATAATTCAATCAAATTTTGAAGACTTTTCTCTTGACAAATTTTTGGAGGATTAAAGTTTTGGTATTTTCGAAAGCTTTGGGTTTTCAAGATTTGGAATTGATTTTTTATTTAGTTTTGTGTATTAGGTAGTGTTTTAAAATCTTTAAAAGTTGTCTATTGAAATTATTGTTTTCTCCATGTTTGATTACATCTTGTGTGTAAATGATGAATGTTCTTAAAAAAATATGTGTTTCTTTGATAATCAAGAATGTTAGGGAATCTTTTGAAAGGAAAATTCAAGTAGAGTTTTCTTTAAAATTTTTACTTTCATTTGTTTTCAATTATGACATTCCATGGTTTTGAGGGTTTTGAAAGAGTTCATTTTTTTGAGAAAATGTATGCTTTTGAAATGGAAATATAGATATGTGCAAGTAAATAATATAAATTTACGTGTGTGAGAGATAGATATATTCAGTCACATGTTACATAAGGAAGATATATTCAGTTGCATGTTATTTATGAAAGATATATTCAATTGTATGTTATTTAAGGAAGATATATTCAGTTGCATATTATTTAAATGAGACATATTCAGTTGTATATTACTTAGGAAAGATATATATTCAGTTGCATATTATTTAAGGAAGGTATATTCAGCTGCATATTATTTAAGGAAGGTATATTCACTTGCATGTTATTTAAAGAAGATACATCAACATTACAATCAAGTTGCATGTTATTTAAGAAATATATATTCACTTGCATGTTATTTAAGAAAGACATATTTATTTGCTTATAGTGGTATTCTATTTCTAAAAACTTTATTTAAAATAATAATAATAATAAATTAATTAATTTTTTTTTTACATGAGAATTCTTCAAAAATAATAATAATGATATATAATTAAATATTATTTGACGATAATTTAATATTGATGTGTTTATTATTAGATTTTTTGGCTGTGTTTGATTGTCGGTATGAGTAGTATTATGTTGGTGTTTAAAAACTTTTATCAGAGGCTTGAGGTTTTACCTTTTTATTGTTGCATATATATTTACAATATTTGTAATGTGATAATGGTTTTGATTCTTTTACCCAATCTTTGTTTATTTTAAACTCATTAGTTTGTGAACTCTTTGAGAGAGCATATTTTTATGATGTTATGATTTGAGAACCAATATTAATTTTGTGATGTTTGGTTTGAGAACCAGTGTGTGTTCCTATTGGCATCTATGAAATTGATATTTTATCATTGTACTTATATGAGATTCATGAGATTTATTTGAGACTTATGAGCTTAAGGTAGGTTATTTAGGCGTTAGAGGAGAAGTGACTTGCTTTGTGGGTGCTGAAACATGGAAGTCGCTGCTAAAATAAATTATTGTAAGTGACTTAATAAAGTGATAACTTAATACATTGAGAGTTTTAAAATGAATTAATAAGATGTCTATTTTCCTCACCCATGCCTTGAGCGCTAGTACAAACTAGGATGAAGTGTGAGATGATGCTTGTTGCCTATGTGGACTTAGATATAACATAGTTGGTACGTTATTCGTATGAGAGGATTATTGATACTACACAGAGTCACTAAAGCACTATTTGTAAACATTTAAGAAAAAAAAAATTATGCAAATTTAGTAACATGTTTTAAGTTAATTTCCCCTGGATTCTCTAGCGGGGTATTACACTTGGTATTAGAGCTTGAGTTTCTACACTAGGAATTCTAAAAATATGTATGCCCATTAGATGTCTAATAGTTGAAAGCTTGAAACAAAACTTAGACATATAATTTTTTTTTATTTTAGACTATTGTTTATAACCTTAGAGGCATGATATTAGACTTGTATGCTCGGATTAGATTTTATATGATTGTTGTATTAACTAAGTTTGCATGAACTTCTCAACTCAGATCTGTTTAAATTGTTAAATAATAAATGATTGATCAATGTGATTTTTGGTTTATGCTTAAATCAGAATTATATTGCTCTTGATGACTATATATCATGTCCTTATTTTCTAGCTTGTTTTAAGACATCATTTTGACGTTTGTCTAAGAAGGATGCTTCATGATTAAGGGATGCATATCCTTATTTGTTTGTAGGCTTTGAGAAGTAAACTTAATTCTAGGGGAGGTGGACGTAATACCACTCCTATAGTTTTCTTTTTAATTTGATTGGTCAGACTCTTTTAGGCAATTTTTCATGTGTATATTAGATTCTTAGATAGAGTTGATGTTATTTATGTTTATAGTTTTACTGACCCCATACTTACATGTATATGGTTGGCATGTATATTTTAGATTTCTGTTTGATGTGCCTAATAATGTTCTGGGACAAAGTCGTAGTTACTTACTTGCAGGATTCACACGATCGGTCTATCTCCACCACTATTTGTTATATATTTATACATGTATGTACATGCTCATCTTTTATGCAGTATTTCAGACACTGAACATCAACTTTCTTGAATTGCCAAGATGAGTGTGCCCTATTAGAATATCTTAATGGTAAGAGATGGGAGATAACATACAAGTCAAATCACAATGTAAGCCATTAATTATCTTGAAATAGTGGACAAGTATCTAATTTCTTACCTATCCAAATTTGTCAAGGTGACGTAAATTCATGAGCCCTTGTTTTAGGCTCGATTGCTGCACTTTAGTTTAGTCTATTTTGCTTCATAGTTGCATGTCATGTGATTTGATGTCATTTTGGTATTGAAATAGATTGATAAATTAATTAAGATTAATTAAATGAGATTAAATAATTACATCTATATATTAAAATATTAAATATAAAGTAATTAATTAATGAAAATGAATTAGTTACCTATGTTTAATAAATAATTTAATTGTAAAGTTAAAATTAATTAATTAATTTAATAATTGTTAAATAATAATTAAATTTATTTATACAATTTGAGTTAAGTGGTTATTTGTTGATTTGCATATTTTAAATTAATTAAAATTAAATAATACAACTTAAAAGACACTTTATTGTAAAAGTATAACTTAACCTTTTAAAATTAAGTTGAGTTAAATGACTTAAAGTTGAGGAAATTAAACAAGAGATGCAAGTGTCAAAGTTCCTGCCTATTTTTTAATATTTTGAAGGGTAATATATTGTGATATGAGAATGCATTTAAGATGAAGTGGACAAATTGTGAAATAGTAATATTTAGAAATAAGAAATATTTTTGAATTGGAAGAATATAATGTAAACTGAAAGTTTGAATAGTATGTTGAACAAAAGTTCATAATCTTCCTAACTAATTGTAACTTGTGCAAGCATTTAATGGGAAAGTGATAAATACTATGAATTTATAAGCACTGCATCATATGGCTTCATTTGAGAAAATTTACTCCACAACCATGTAAATATTAAAGACAAACTAGTGTCTTGTAAAAATAAGACCATAAATAAGCAGATTAAAATTTGTCTTCGGTCATCACCAAATAAATTCAAGATAAAGAAAATTCATATCGCTTGTTTGACATAAGAATTTATAAGGTTGAATATATCAAAGTTTAAGATAATATAGAGTATAAATGAAGCTTTATATTTAGAAGAACCATTGCAATCTGGATCATAAAAAGTATAATAATTGCATTTTCTAATGAAATTTGTAGAAAATATTTCTTGGATAGGCAACCAAACAAAGGAACCATTATTGGCATCCAACAAAGTACTCTGGAGTGTAGAAATTGTTACATATGTTGCCTTTAATGATGGGTAGATAATGCTCTGAAGAAGTGTTAGGCCAGGGTAAACTTGCTGAACAGATCATCATATAACATAATAAAAGCAAAGAACCCAAAAAATGTAGGGATTTAATTAGTAAAATTTCATTATAATCTAGTAGAATGAGTTGTGAGATTATAATGAGTTGTCATCTAGGGTTCAGTTAATAAAATAGCATAAAAAATCAAACTGTATAAAATAGTGGACTTACAGACTCGCTTAGTTGAACTAGCAAATCCAAAATAGAAGATTTTATTAGGACTGGAGGTCTTGCAAGGTTTTCTTGCATTTGTATATAGCGCAAACAAGTTGTTAGATAATTTGTCTTGATAGTGTGGGAAAAATTATATCCAAATTAACTTGTTGAAATATAAATCTGAAGTGTGTGATATTTGAAAGATTGTAGAAGAAAGAAAGTGTAAGCTATGGGAGTACCTAGAGTTTAGATGTGATGCAAAATGCTACTTCTTAATTTTTGTTTAATATTTTTGTTAAATCTGGTATCATACAACGCTATTGAGCACCATAATCCATAATAGTATAATTTGTATTTTTTCACATGCAAATTTAGCTTTTCCAAAAATGAGGACTACATACATAATTTTACAAATTCTTCATAGTTTAATGAGGTTTATGCACACTGAAATGAGAAAACTAAAAAATAATGTGGATATCATAATATCCACCATATTTGCCAACATTGCTTGATGCGACACCTATGAGTTTTACAACGCCATGGAGGCACATATTTGTAGTGAATCTAGAAATGTTGAACTCCTAAAGCATGTGCTGCTATGTATCCTAATTTAGGTTTTATGTTGCCTTCAATGGTTTCACATAATCAACACTCATATTTTAACCAAAAGAATGAATTTAAGTGACGTAATTCATCTAATTCAGCAAAAAGCTCAAGCAATCAAACCCCTTCCAAAAAGCTATAAGCTTGATTTGAAAGCCAAAAGAAATAAATTATGCTGGAACAATATATAAAGCCATATAGGAAAATACCAGATTGTGAAGGAACCATAACTAGGGAAGCGTAAGTTTTCATAGTCCCCTACAATGTCATATGAGTGCCAAAGATGATCTTAAGGATAAAAAACCAATTTCCAATAAAATTTATTAAAAAATTGATGTAGCCATGCCATGACACCAAACAATATAAGCTTCATATTATACAATCCCTAGGGTTTCAACATAAATTCCTTGAACAAAAACAATCATTCTGACAAATTCCAGGCTATGAATGCGCACTAGGGTTTATCAATGGAGATAAACATTATTATTTAACTCTCTTAAATATATTTAAATTATCAAACTATACAACATAAATATAGGTTTCAAAAATTCTGAAATCTGATTGGATCAATTAAATTTTTTTTGGATCAAATGAATACAATAGTTACTTGGAAGGTCACAATGTTTAACTGCAAATTTTGCAAATTCAATGATGTGAAAAGTATTTCAAAAATTGTTAAAGTAGAACCCATTAAAAATTATTTTAAAATATGTATAAAATATAATATATCTT
Organism: Chamaecyparis obtusa; assembly: GCA_027943335.1. NCBI lineage: Eukaryota > Viridiplantae > Streptophyta > Pinopsida > Cupressales > Cupressaceae > Chamaecyparis > Chamaecyparis obtusa. Next base: position 680,116 of record BSBK01005481.1, read on the forward strand.
CTAAAATAATACCCCTGCAATACTATTGCATCAAATGGAGTTTGTGATAGGGTTTCTAGAATATCATAATAATTGTGAAGTGGGTATTGATTAGTTTCAACAGGCTTAAAGTTCTAATTTAGTATGCCTAAAATATTATACCTACAGCTAAAAGTTTTGAAACCTCTCATGTAAATTGGTGCTAGTAAAGGCCTTGTAGTGAATTCTTCCCTCTCATGCCTTTGAAGTTTGCACTATTTATTTAGGAACAATCTTTAGAAAATTTATCTAAAAGAGACAGTAGATATTGAAAACTTATAACAATACAAGAAGAAAAAAAAAAGGCAACAGCTAAGGCATAAAAATAAGCCTGTCAGATCAAAATCCAAGTTCTAAAATCAAATAATGCACCCTTTTTCAAAGGGAAAATCTTTTGCAAATTTCTATAAAATAGATTGTATAAAATTAAAAACTTGTAATAGGAGGGAAAAGAAATAAGAAAACAACTGAAGATCCTACTAGGGTTTCTAGAACTACTATAATGAAAAGTGAACTGAAAGCTGCAAAATAAATTTCCAATTTCTTCAATTTTTTCATACTCAAGTTTGAAAATATTGAACATCCATCTTACCTTGGGAGCAATTTGTCCTTTGTCAAGGTAACCAATATATTTAGAAACCCGTGCTGGAGTCATTGTTAATGCTTTGTGCAATAAAACAAATCTGTTAGTTGAATTAAAGTAATACTACGAGAAGTTGAAAGTCATATGGAAAGGAGAAATGCCAAATAAAATATTTTGCATGCTTCAAATTTAATCTGTAGGTTATCTATTGGTCATACAAAAACTTGTGGCTTTCAATGCACAGGAGACACTACAAAGAAAATAATATATTTATTAACTCTTATTTGTATGTTGTTGACTTTTATTTGTATTTAGTTACAGGATAGCCCATGTTTACAGGTCTTAAAATACATAGAACATGCATCTTTAAAGAACATCTGAATTCCAGAAAGTTTTATTTAAAAAGATAAATACAATAATTATTTAATCTATTGGCACAATGGGTCTCTACAATGGGTTTGCCATACAAACCTTAAGTTGAGAAGAAACTTCAAAGACCGACATACAAACTCTAAATTGAGAAAATAAAAAACCCTTTAAAGCACCAAAATAAAATCACCCAATTTCTTGAATCCTCATGATTAGGCCCATTCGACTACATTACACAAAAATTATAGGAAATACTTCATAGACGGGTATATCAAGAAAAACCCACATCATAGTCCATTCTGTAGAGGCGGATGGTGCTTCTCAGTTAGGTAATATAGAATTAACTACTATGTGGCTATTAAAACATAACAAAATTCACATTTTCCAGCTTTTTTTTTCAAAAATCTGAGCAACAAACATGCTTTAAAATTGATTTACAATCATGGGTGCAATAGAAAACCCTTTAAAGCACCCAAAAAAAATCACCCAATTTCTTAAATGCTAGTGATTAGTCCCATTCAACTACTATAAATGAAAACTATAGGAAATACTTCACACAGGTGTTATCAAGCAAAATCCACATCACAGTCTATACTATAATGCCATGTTATAGGCAGATGTTGCTGCTCGATTAGATAGTGCACAATGAACAATTATGTCGCTGTTAAAAAGAAAGAAAGCTGACATTTTTTAGCATATTTTTAAATAGCACAACTCACATTTTTTAGCATATTTTCAAAAAACTCAATAGCAAAACAACAAACACAGACTAAAGAAGTGGGTCAAAGATTTTTGCATTACAAATCCTAATGCACACTAGATATCCATGGACCCTCTTGCATGCCCATTTCTACATGCACAATCCCTAATAGAGTCTCTGCAATTTGTCATTTCAAGACTTGAGAATACTGATAATAATGGCAATGTGTCAAAGAAAAATGATGAACGAACGAACAACTGTATCCATTTAATGATCTGCCAGAGTTTACATTAAATGACATAGCAGCTATTAAATGACATAGCAGAGTTTGCATTAAATGGTATATAGTGGCGGGAATAGTAATGTTTATTTTTTTCTAATTAAAGCTCTAAAATATTATTTTTCTCACTGCTATTTTCTGTGACAACCAATAGCAATGTAGATAAATAGTATTATTTAATTCTCTTAAATATATTTAAATTATCAAACTATACAATATCAATATAGGTTTCAAAAATTCTAAAATTTGATTGGATCAATTTAAAAAAACTAGATCAAATGAATGCAATAGTTACCTGCCTATGGCAGGAACTAATAAATAAATTTTTTAATAAATTAAAATTGATAAAAATGAGGTCATAGTTGAGTTCTTATTTCTATGATTTGGAGTTAAGAACTTTATTATTTATAATAGTTGAGTTCTATTTTGTTATTTTGGAGTTGCATTCTTTCAATTTGAGGGTCTGAATTTCTATATTAGAGAGCTTGGAGGCCATTTGAGAATAATTTAATCAATTTTTGAAAAAATCTGTTTTGAGAAATTTTTGGAGGATTCAATTTTTGATATTTTCTAAAGCTTTGGGTTTTCAAGCTTTGGAATTGATTTTCGATTCATCTTTATGTATTAAGGTAGAGTTTTAAAAATCTTAAAAGTTATTCATTTAAATTATTGTCTTCTTCGTGTTTGATTATATCTTGTGTGTAAATGATGAGTGTTTGTTAAAAAAAATTGTTTCTTTGATAATCAAGAATGCTAGGGAATATTTTGGAATGAAAATTCGATTATGATTTGTTTAAAAATTTTTATTTTGATTTATTTTCAATTATGGCCTTCCATGGTTTTGAGGGTTTTGAAATAGTTCAATTTCTTTGAGAAAATACATGCTTTTGAAATGGAAATATAGATATCTACATGTAATAATATAGATTTGCATGTGTAAAAGATAGATAAATTCAGTTGCATGTTACATAAGGAAGATATATTTAGTTGTATGTTATTTAGGAAATACATATTCAATTGCATATTATTTAATGAAGATATATTCAATTTCATATTATTTAAGGAAGATAAATTCACTTGCATATTATTTAAGGAAGATATATTCAATTGCATGTTATTTAGAAAAGTTATATTCAGTTGTATATTATTTAAAGAAAATATATTTAGTTGCATGTTACTTAGGAAAGATATATTCAGTTGCATGTTATTTAAGGAAGATATATTCAGTTGCATGTTATTTAAGAAAGATATATTCTCTTCCATGTTATTTAAGAAATATATATTTATTTCTATGTAGTGGTATTTTATTTTTAGAATTTCTATTTTAAAAAGAAATATAATAATTAAAAACATTTAAAAGATTAATTAAAAAAATACTTTTTGAAATTTGTATGCAGCGGTATTCTATATTTAGAAATTATATTTTAAGAAAAAAAACTAATTAATTAAAAAAATCATATATGAGAATTCTTATAGAAAAATAAAAATAAGAAAAATAATGATATATAATTAAATATTTTCTGATGATAATTTAATGTTGATGTGTTTATTACTAAAGTTTATAGTTGTGTTTAATTGTCGGTATGGGTAGCATTAAGTTGATGTTTAAGAATTGTTATTAGAGGCTTGGGGTTTTACCTTTATACTATGGCCTAGATATTTACAATGTTTGTAATGTTATAATGGTTTTGATCTTTTCACCAACCTTTATTTATTTTAAACTCATTAGTTTGTGAAATTTTTGAGAGAGTATGTTTTTATGATGTTATAGTTTGAGGACCAGTATGGGTTTTGTGATATTTGGTTTGAGAATCAGTGTGTGTTCCTGTTGGCATCTATGGAACTACTATTTGATCATTATACTTCTATGAGATTTATTTGAGACTTATGATCTTAGAGTAGGCTATCTTAGTGTTAGAGAGGCGTCAAAGCCTAAAAGTGGGTGCTAGGATAACTTATTGTAAGTGACTTAATAAAGTGAAAATTTAATACATTGAGAGTTTTAAAATAAATTAATAATATGTATGTGTTCCTCACCCATGTCTTGAACACTAGTACAGACTAGGATGAAGTGTGAGATGATGTTTACCACCTACGTGGACTTAGATATAATATAGTTGGTACCTTGTTTGTGTGAGAAAATTATTAATACCACATAGAGACAGTAGAGCGATATTTATAAAATTTTAAGGAAAAATTATTTTGTAAACTTAGTAACATATTTTAGGTTAATTTCTTTTGAGTTCTCTAGCGAGGTATTACACTTAGTATTAGAGCCTAACTTTCTACACTGGGAACTCTGAAAATTTGTATGTCCATTAGACATATGTCTAATAGTTGAAAACTTGAAATGAAACTTAGACATATAACTCTTTTGTATTTCAAACTATTTTTTATAACCTTACAGGTATGATATTAAACTTGTATGTTTGGATTAGATTTTATATTATTGTTGCATTAGTTAGATTTGCATGAACTTTTCAACTTATAATTTGATGTAAATATACATGTGTACTTATATAATTGATTACTATATATTTTGTATAATGATGAATGAATAAAGATTTAGACCTTTTTAAATTATTAAATAATGAATGATTGTTCAACGTGATTTTTGGTTTATGCTTAAACAAGAGTTATATTTCTCTTGATGATTATATATCATGTCCTTATTTTGTAACTTATTTTGAGATATCATTTTGTCTTTTGAATTAGTAGGATGCTTCATGATTGAGGGATGTATATATCCTTATTTGTTTGTAGGCTTCCAAAAGTAAGCCTACTTCTAGAGGAGGTGGATGTAATACCACTCCCATACTTTTCTTTTCAGTTGATTTGGTTAGACTCTTTTAGGCTACTTTTCATGTGTGTATTAGATCTTCAGATAGATTTGATGTTATTTATATTAATGGTTTTACTCACCACATACTTGCATGTGTATGGTTGGCGTGCATGTTTCATATTTCTGTTTAATGTGACTGATGTGGTTGAGGGACAAAGTCATTTACTTGTTTACAAGATTTACACGATTGTTTGATTCACATTATTATTTTCTATATATTTATAAATGTATGTACATGCTCATATTTTATACAAGATTTCACGTACCGGACATCGGCTTCCTTGAATTGTCAGGATGAGTGTACCCTATCACAATATCTCAATGGTAAGAGAGGGGAGATAACATACATGTCCAATTCAACTTAAGCTATTAATTATTCTGAAATAGTGGACAAGTACCCAAGTTTCTACCTATCCAAATTTGTCAAGATGACGTAAATTCGTAAGCCCTTCCTTTAGGCTTGGTTGTTACATTTTGGTTTAGTTGATTTTGCTTCATGGTTGCATTTCATCTGAGTTGATGTCATTTTGGTGTTAAAATAGATTGATAAATTAATTAAGATTAATTAAATGAGATTAAATAATTACATCTACACATTAAAATATTAAATATAAGGTTAATTAATTAATGCAAATGAATTAATTACCTATATTTAATAAATAATTTAATTGTAAAGTCAAAATTTGTTAATTAAGAAATTTAATAATTATTAAATAAAAATTAAATTTAGATGTGCAATTTGAGTTAAAAGTGATTATTATTTGAGTTGCATATTTTAAATTAATTAAAATTAAATAATGCAACTTAAAAAACACTTTATTATAAAAGTAGAACTTAACTTTTTAAAATCAAGTTGAGTTAAATTGACTTAATTTGAGGAAATTAAATAAATAATTCTTTTAATAAATTAAAATTGATAAAAATGAGGTCATAGGTGAGTTCTTATTTCTATGATTTGGAATTAACAACTTTCTTATTTTTAACAGTTGAGTCCTATTTTGTTGTTTTGAAGTTGCATTTTTTCAATTCAAGGTTCCGAATTTCTATATTAGAGAGCTTGGAGGCCATCTGAGAATAGTTCAATCATGTTTTGAAGATTTATCTCTTGGGATATTTTTGGAGGATTAAAGTTTTGGAGTTTTCAAAAGCTTTGGGCTTTTAAGATTTATAATTGATTTTTGATTCATCTTTGTGTATTAAGGTAGGGTTTTAAAATCCTTAAAAGTTGTCCATTGAAATTATTGTCTTCTTCGTGTTTGATTAGATTTTGTATGTAAATGATGAGTGTTTGTTAAAAAAGATGTGTTTATTTGATAATCAGGAATGTTAGGGAATCTTTTGGAAGAAAAAATCAATTAAGATTTTCATTAAAAGTTCTAGATTGATTTGTTTTCAATTATGACCTTCCATGGTTTTGAGGGTTTTGAAAGAGTTCAATTTTTTTGAGAAAATGCATATTTTTGAATTGAAAATATAGATATGTGCATGTAAATAATATAGATTTTCATGTGTGAAAGATAGATATATTCAATTACATATTATTTAGGAAAGATATATTCAGTTGCATGTTATTTAAGAAAGATATATTCAGTTCCATGGTATTTAAAGAAGATATAGTTAGTTGCATATTACTTAGGAAAGATATATTCAATTACATGTTATTTAATGAAGATATATTAAATTGCATGTTATTTAAGGAATGTATATTCACTTGCATGATATTTAAGAAAGATATAGCATTTGCATGTTATTTAAAAAATATATATTAATTTATATGTAGCAGTATTTCATTTTTAGAAATTATATTTAATTTTTTTTAACAACAACAACAACAACAACAATAATAATAAATTAAAAAAAACTTTTTGGAATTTACATGTAGCGGTATTCTATATTTAGAAATTATATTTTTGGAAAAAAATAATTAAAAATTAAAAAAAATAATTAAAAATTTTTCATACACGGGAATTCTTTTAGAAAAATAAAAATAAGAATAATAATGATATATAATTAATATTATTTGATGATAATTTAATATTGATGTGTTTAATATTAGAGTTTTTAGTTGTGTTTGATTATTGGTATGGGTAGCATTAAGTTGGCATTTAGGAATTATTATCAGAGGCTTGAGGTTTTATCTTTTTACTATGGCATAGATATTTACAATGTTTGTAATGTGATAATGGTTTCAATCTTTTCACCCAACCTTTGTTCATTTTAAACTCATTAGTTTGTGAACTCTTTGAGAGAGTATGTTTTTACGATGTTATGGTTTGAGGACTAGTATGGATTTGGAGATGTTTGGTTTGAGGACTAGTGTGTGTTCCTGTTGGCATTTATGAAATCGATATTTGATCATTGTACTTATATGAGATTTATTTGAGACTTATGAGTTTAGGGTAGGTTATCTAGGTGTTAGAGGGGAAGTGACTTGCTTTGGAGGAATTTGAAGTGTGGAAGTGGCTACCTAGATATCCTTTGCAAGTGACTTAATAAAGTGATAACTTAAATACATTTAGAGTTTAAAATAAATTAATAAGATGTAGGTGTTTGTCACCCAAGCTTTGAGCACTAGTACAGGCGAGGATGATTTGTGAGAAAATGTTAGTTGCATGTGTAGATTGGATGAGACATAATTGGTAGTCTTGTCTGTGTGAGGGGTTACTAATACCACATAGAGTCACTAGGGGACCAGAGTCTAGAGAGATTACCAAGGTAACTCTAGAGTTGACTCATGGGATGACACTTCCCTTTATGCATCTTAGGTTTCTTACATGTGTTAGTTGCCTCTAAGATTAGTATGCTTACCTTTGCATTTTGAGTTGTACCTCTTGAGATAGAGAGCTTTCAGAATCCTTTGCTTAGTTCTACCTTATGATTTCTTTTGATATTGTTATCTAAGTGGGGTTTTTTGTTATCTCTTTACCATGGTGGGAATGGACCTTTGGTTCTATGATGTCAAGTGGTAGTGATTCTTTTACCATTTGAGATTTTGACATCCTTGTGCCAGTGCTAGATGATTCTTATAGTAGTTGTACTTTCTTCTTTCATTATTAGAGATGTGCTCTTATCTTTTATTTATTGTACATACTTTGTTCTTGGTTGTTATTACATACACTACAACATGTGTAGCGGATATTGGGTTATTATGTATACCTTATAGTATCAGTTGTGTTTGTGTTCATTCTCATATGATGATGTATATGCTACTCCTTTGCTTATGTGTAGTTTTGTACTTATGGTTATTCTTAACAATTAATTAACTTATGTAAATTCTATGTCATGTAACTCTTGGGATTTGTAATATGTAAACGAGTTATATTTATGAGTATGTATTGGCTTATGTTATTTCTTCCTCTTTTTTATTCATTATTATTTGTAAACTTTTATGAAAAAATATTCGGTAAAATTAGTAACGGGTGGTTGCAAGAAGTTGAGTTCCACTTTTGGGCAAAAGTGAAATTGTTTTCCCTATTTTTCAAATTTTTGGTCAATTAATGTCCAAACTTAAGGCACTTAGAGATTGAATCTTAGAAAACTTTAGTAATATTAAATGTAGTACTTAGAGTCTACTTTTCAAATATGTAATTTATTTAAATACCCACATGGTATAAATTTATTTTTAGTAGGAATGTCTAAAAACCACTTTTCCAAAATGCTTGTTTCAGGACCATACCATAGTTGTGTACAACCACCATATTTTGACCTAAATAAATGATTTTTGCAAATCCTTCTAGAGAAATATACCTAAGACACCAAAGATTGATTCAAGCATATTTTTTCTTATTTTTTTATTAAATATTTTTTTAAAATATAATTTTTAATTGACTAAAAAGTACATTTTCAATTGACTAAAAAGTACATTTTCAAAACCTCTGGTGTCCGACCACCATAATTTGATGAAACTTTCATATTTTTTCAAAATTCTTTTTTATCTTCAAGAGAATTGTATGTAGATTGATGTCATATAATTTATTTTCCAAAAAACCTAAAAGTAAAAAAGGTTATTAAAGTTTTAGTGAGCCTCACTATTTTACATTAATGTACCACTTTTAATTAATAAATAATAAAAAATAGTAAAAATAATCATATCATATGAAATTTACATTTTTGAAATTAGGATAGTGAGAAATCTAATGGGTTTTTGTTTTGTCAAAATATATGATCATGAAGGCCCTCAAAAAATTATGACAAGGTAGAGATCTGACATTCCAGTGCCTTAAACCAAATTTTTGGAGGTCAAGCTATAGGGTTGGTTCCACCAAGCCTACACCAAACCTACTTTGAACCAAAATATGAGGCGGAGGTGTGTTTCCTGCTCATGTCTTAAGAAACGGGTGCCCATTTTTTAAGATTAAAAAAATGGGCACCCATTTTTTAAAATTAAAAAAATGGGCACTCATTTCTTAAAAAAATAAATTGGTGTGAAAATGAATTTCTAAAATTATTAAAAAAAGTAAAAATAAAATAAAAATTTAGAAATGGGCACCCATTTTGAAATGGGTACTTGTTTTTTGAATTTTGGATCGAGCATTCGAACCTACATTGAGGGCCTGTTTCAAGCAATATTTTCCAATTCTACAAGACTTCCACATAATAGGCACTTGGCTTCTTCTACTTACCCTAATATATTTTAGGGTAATTTCTCCTAGGTTCCTTAGCGGCGCATTACAATGACAATTGTCACAAAGGGATTTGATGATCATTCATTGGTAAAATATAATGACTAATCGTTTCCTAAGTTAGACGATAGCAAAAGATTGAACCATGTGAAATTTTTGAATTGAATTTGTGCTATAACCCATTCTTTATTTTTAAATTTCTTTTATCATTTTCTTTTTTAATTTATATTTATCTTAAGTTTTTTTAATATTAATTACATGTAAAACATATTACACAAATTTAGGTAAGCGTAAGGTTGCTAAAAACTAAATATAGTATAACACCAGTAGTCTAATACAACCCAAAATAATATACAACTCAAAAACCCATAACAAAAGAGCAACCTTAGATTGTAAATAATAACATATGATGCTAGAGAAAAAGGAACCTAATTGTGGAGTTACATTATATCCATTACAAAGAGGCAACCTTAGACTCTAAAAATAACATACAAATTTGGATTAAAACTTGGCAGAGTTTGTTATTACGACAAAATTTTAAAACTTACTCCTTGATTTGCTACAAAAAGTCCATAGCTTGACTATTTTTCTTGGGAAAAACTTGGATTTTTTCTTTAAAACAATTTATAGATAATAGAATCAACAATCATATAATTTTGTATATGACAATTCAATATAGACACTTTTTAATAAAGATTATGAATAAAAATAGTAGATCAAACGCAATAGACCATTGCTTCTTAAGAAATGTGCAATCCATAAATATATGTTTCAAACTTGGATGGTTGAACCATAATATGTCAATATATCCTCAAGAGGTAACTTGCAACACAATATTCTTCAAGCTAATGCTTGAGAATCAAAATCAACTTTAGATTTCCATGTTTAAGTACTTAGTTTGATCCACAATTTAAAGCTAAGTCTTCATTTTCACTTCTAATTTAGATGAGGATTAAGAGGCCAACTAAATAGAATTTGAATATATATCCCCTCATAGGGAAATAATTTAAATGCCTAGGAAATGACCATCTCCAATTCCCTAAAAAATTAGTCTCTTGAAATACATAATTTTAGAGAAAGATGAATAGAAATTAATGATTGAACAAAAATCATCAACTACATTTATACTTATCACTCAGCCCAAAACATTCTTTAATATTTGTCCACAAGAACCAATTAAGAAAAAACTATCAAACTCTAATATTATTAGTCTATGCCATTAAGGTAAAAGACTAATGTTTTTGACTGTTTATATTACGTAGTCTGGGCTTGGGAAACCATGCGATGGGTATTATTTCAATATATTAAACAATGCTTTTATTTTTCCTATTTAATGATTGGTCATATTTTTTCTAGTGGGTTAATTATTTTCCGATTCCAAGAGAAAAGGAAAAATATTAGGTATGTGGACGTGTCTTCTCTACAAGATCTCCAATTGGCAAATAGTAGGGCAGGGTAGAGGGAAGTTTCCTCTCACACATGTCTTATACATGCAATGAGATTACAAGCTATGTCCTTCATATTTTAATTATATTATTCACACTGACATTCATCTTTCCTATGATTGTGTTATGGTTTCTACTTCTCCATCTCTAACTAGTTTTATCCTATCTTGGTTCCCATCTAGAAAGGGTGCTTCTATTGGATATTGCTAATGCATGGAGAGGTGATTGAGAAATTTAATATATTTAATCACTATGTTACTGAATGGGCACTCATACTATTGTCATTTGCATTTTGTCACTGATGTCAACATATGCTTCTATGAAGGAACCAGACTGGTAATCACAGTGTATGGACACTCTATGGATGTTTCAGATGTTGCGAAGTCAGATGAGAGTTTAGGTGGATGTTGTGATCTTATATCTGAGATCACATCATTAGATGTTTCATATTGAGAGAGATACAAATGTTTTAATGAAGACTGGTCACTGGACTATGATAGTGAGAATTGACAGAGTTAGTCTCTAGGTTTTTGGTATATCTTTCAGAGGATTTGGATTCAAGGTATACGAGATTGAAGCATGATAGAAAGAGTACTAAAGGATGTTCATTGGTCAGCACAAGGTACATAATGATTGGTGACATCATCTATGGTGTGTGTTCTGGTGATGGCTTATTATGAAGCCGACTCAGGAATTGAAGCATGTGTTTTGTTTGGCAAGCATAAATTTAAGAATGTCGGTCCTTAATTATTGTAATGTAATCATTATAGATTTGTCCTAGATACCATGTGTATCTTAGCAAGGGTTTATGTAATTGTTTATAATTAGGAAAGCCTCATGGGCTGACCTGATCATGGTAAATTGTAATAAGGTATATATGTAGAGTCTTTTCTTTGGAAAAGATATGGATAGAATATATATGATATAAAAGAGGTTGTGAAAGCTACGAGCTTGTGTTTGCTCTATGTAGAGTAGAGGTTTACTAGTGGACTTCATTGGAACTGATCAAACAAAGACAGTTGCTAGAAAATAGTTCAAAAGATTGTGTATTTCTTTATATACATCTATGTTGCGAATGAGTGAGTTCTGAAGGTGGATTTAACCTTGTTTGGGTAGTGAGCCCTCCCTTTTGTTCTTGACTCCTAATAGGGTCTGTCCTCTAACAAGGACTATGTACTATAATGTTTCAATAAGCTCCTAATAGGGCTATATCTTCTAACAAGGATTACTATACTCTCAATACATCATTTGTGGGTGCTAATTCCCACTGGGGTTTTTACCTTTAACAAGGTTTCCCTGAAACCAAAACATTGTGTTATTGTGTTGGCATTCATTGTGTTCATTGGATTTTATATTATGGAGCTTAAAGTTTAAAGTTTAATATTCTATTATATAGCTAATTCACCCCCACTCTTAGTTGTATTGTGGACTATTATTACTAACAGTTTCTCTATAGTAAGTTTCCCCAAATATTTCTTTTCTATAATTATTTGCATTATTCTGCATATGCCCAAGTTTTGGCGCTCACTAGATTTGATTTGGTCTACAAAATCAGATTTCAGAATCCCTAAAATACTTCTATGATCAAGGTAGTATTTTTATTTTTGATGCAGGAGTATCTCAGGTCCTTGGCAATCTTGTGTCACCAAAAACATTTTGGAGTTTGTCTGTGTTGCTCGGTTCCTACTTTGACCGAGCTGGTCAGTTTCCTTTGGTTACTGAGTGTGGTTGGTTATCTCCTGGGCAGTCAATTGTTTCACTGGCACTTGGTGTTGCTTGTCTACTACTCGGTTATCTTTTCTCATTGACGAGTTTAGTTTTAGTTTCCATTGTGGCCGACTAGTGCATTTATGTTGGATCATGGATTTAATGTTGATATGAATCATTGGGAGGCATGTGGTCCTAGATCTGATCATTTCTTCCATTGATTGTGGATCTGAAGGCCGACTCAGTTCGGTAGACTCTTGTATAAATATAGTTATTGGTTTAGAGTTTAGGAGGTAGTTAGTTTTTGGGGATAGAAGATAGAATTAGAGATTTTGATAGATCCTCACATGTTTGAGGACTTCTGTATTTCATTGTAATATCTAGCCCTAATCGGGAAGGCCTTACAACCTGACATGTATCATTCTATTTGATGAAAATATATGAAATCTTCTACATTATCTCTCTTACTATTGTGTGTTGTTGTTTTCACATGTGTTGAGCATGCTTGGACCATTAGGGTGTGTCATTGTTTAGCCCCTCTTGTCCCCCTTTACTTACATCAGGTGGTATCAGAGCGAGGTGAGATTTTGATCTAGGTCTAAGTTTGTAGGTTCCTCTTGAAGCCCTAGTTGATTGTTGTGGGGTAGCAGATTGCGATTTGACTTGCAATTGTAGAGGGTTGTCAAGATGGTTTGTGGGAGGTGAGATGTAGATCCAGGATTGGTAGATATGCTAAGGAAGATTGTTGCTAGACTAGAAGCTATTGAAATAGCCTAGAGAAGAGGCAAACATCTTGAAGATGTTAGTGATGATGAATTTGTAGAAGAATAGGTGAATGCAGAACCTGCACCTGTTATGGATCAAGGTGAAGAAAGATTTTTCAAGGCTTTGACAATTCTGAAGTCAACACAACATTTCAATCCTCCTGAGTATGGTGGAAAATTAGATTCTAATAAATTGGTGGACTAGATCACCGAGATGGAAAAGTATTTTGAATATGAAAACATACCTGAAGACAAGAAGGTGAAGGTTGCAAGCAAAAAGTTGAAAAGTCATGCATCCTTATGGTGGGAACATTTGTAGCTGGATAGGAAGAGGAAAGGCAAAGAAAAAATCAAGGTATGGAATAAAATGGTGAATAAATTGAAAGGAAAGTTCTTACCTTGTGATTATCAAATTAACCTAGTTTGGCGAATGCAAAGTTTGAGGCAAAAAGATAGCTCGGTAAAGGAATATACTGAGGAATTCTATAGATTAGATATTAGATTTGGACATGATGAAGATGATGTGGAAAGAATTGGTAGATACCTAAATAGTTTGAGAGTTTACATTCAAGAGGAAATTAGTATGGTCAAGTTGGAGAACACTGAAGAGGATTATCAATTTGCATTGAAGGTTGAGGAGAACTTGAACAAAAGACATGAGAAAAGACAAAGAGGTTGAGGAGGTAGATTCCCTAGAGGAAGAGGTAGATCTAATGGTGAAAATGGTAGATCTGAACTAAAAAAGAAAAATCTAGACAAAGGCAAGACCAAGTGGAAAGGTGAAAGTTCATCTAGAGGTAGAGGTAGTAACTACTAAGGTGGTTATGGCAGAGGAAGTTTTCAAGGAACTTGTTACAACTATGGAGAAGAAGGACATAAATCTTTTGAGTGTACACATGCAAGTAAGAATGTTGGTAGCAATAGAAATGCTTTGGTGCAAGAAGAGTCACCGAATGAACCTAAGAAAGAAAATAACTTGATGGTAAGGAGAGCACTGTGGAATGAAAGAAAAAAGGAAGATCTGGTAAGGAAAAGTTTGTTCAAAACTAGTTGTAGAGTTTCTGATAAAGTTTGGAAGGTAATCATTAAAAGTGGTAGCTCGGAGAATCTGGCATTTGAAGAGATGGTCAAAAAATTGCAATTGGAAAGGTTGGTACATCCAAAGCCCTATCAGATTTCATGGATCAAAGATGAGAATACACTCCTGGTAAGTGAACAATGTTATGTGAATTTGAAGATTGGAAAGTACTATGATAAGGTGTTATGTGATATCATGCCTATGGATTGTTGTCATATTTTGTTGGGTAAACCTTGGCAATATGATAGACATGCTATATATGATGGGAGATTGCATAAGTATACTATTCTGCCTGATGGAAAGAAACAAATCTTGTTTCCTTTGATGGAAGAACTTGTTAGTAATGTTTGCACATTTGTAAAAATTTTCTTGATGGAGGGAAGAAAGTTTGTTAACTCTTTGAAGAAGAATGATATATGTTTTGTTGTGATTCCTAACAAATCGAGTAAAAAAATGGAGGATAATGTCCCTAAGGAGATTGATAAGTTACTCACCAAGTACAGTGATATCATTTTTGATAATGTACCTGATGGTTTGCCATTGAAAAGAAGCATTGATCATTGCATGGATCTAAGCCCTAGAGCTAGTTTACCGAATAAAGCACCTCATCAGTTGATACCTACTGAGAATCAGGATTTGACCCAACAGATTCAAGAGTTGCTGGAGAAAGGTTTGATAAGAGAAAGTTTGAGTCCTTGTAAAGTACCTATTGTATTGGCACCTAAAAAGAATGGAGAATGGGGAATTTGTACTGATTCCAGAGCAATCAATAAGATAATAGTGAAGTATAGGTTTCCTATACTGAGAATGGATGATATAATGGTCAGTTTGACTAGAGAAAAGTATTTCACCAAAATTGATTTAAAAAGTGGGTATCATCATATTAGAATCAAAGAAGGTGATGAATGGAAGACTGATTTCAAGAAAAAAGAAGGTTTGTATGAGTGGTTGGTTATGCCCTTTGGTTTAACTAATGCACCGAGTACTTTTATGAGATTGATGAATGAAGTTTTGAAGAAATTCTTGGGTAAGTTTGTGATTGTATATCTTGATGAAATTTTGATATTCAGTAAGACCAGAGAAGAACATTTGTTGCATGTTAGATGAGTTTTGCAGAGATTGAAAGAGGAAAAGTTGTTGATAAATTTGAAAAAGTGTTCATTCATGAAAAAGGAGATTGTGTATTTGGGATTTGTTATTTCAGCTGATGGTTTGAAGGTGGATCCTGAAAAGGTTGAAGCTATTTTGAATTGGCCTACACTTGTGAATGCTAGTGAGGTAAGATCATTTCATGGTTTGGCAAGTTTTTACTGAAAGTTTATAAGGAATTTCAGTTCAATTTTTAATGCTATGACTGAGACTATAAGAGGAGACAAAAGAGAATTCAAGTGGACACATGGAGCTAACAAAATTTTTGAGACTCTGAAGCAGAAGGTTGTTGAATTACCTATTTTGGCATTACCTGATTTCAGTAATGTATTTCAAGTAGAATGTGATGCAAGTGGAAGTGTGATTGGAGATGTGTTGAGTCAAGAAGGTAAACCTGTTCCTTTCTTTAGTGAAAAGTTGAATGATGCTAGAAGGAAATATTCTATGTATGATCAATAATTCTATGCTATTGTTCAAGCACTAAAGAAATGGAGACATTATTTGATATCGAGTGAATTTGTGTTGTATACTGATCATAAGGATTTACAATATTTGGGTAGTCAGAATAAGTTGAACCAGAGACATATGAAATGGGTTGAGTATTTGTAGAGTTACACATTTGTGATAAAGCATAAGAGTGGAGTCACTAACCGAGTTGTTGAAGCATTGAGTAGAAGAAGATCTTTGATGATCGAGATGGAAATTGAAGTTCTTGGTTCTGATGAGATGAGAGATTCTTATGAGTTTGACCTTGATTTTTCTGCGCCATGGAGAAAGTGAAGAGCACCTATTCAAGAACAACAAGATACTAAATGGGATGAATATTTTATTCAGGAAGGTATGTTGTTTAAAGGCATTTAGTTGTGTATACCAAGAGGAATAATGAGAACTAATTTGATAAAGGAGAAACATAGTAGTGGTTTGGCTGGACATTTTGACATTGATAAAACATGGAATTTGCTTAAGGAGAAGTACTTTTGGTTGTAGTTGTATAAAGATGTTCAAAAATTTGTGAAAAGTTGTGGAATTTGTCAAGTTGCAAAGGGAGTAAGTCAGAATACTAGATTGAATGTACCGATTGCTATTCCTGAGAAACCTTGGATTAACATGAGTATGGACTTTGTTCTTGGCTTACCAAAGATAGTAAGAGGTAATGATTCTATATTTGTTGTTGTGGATAGATTTTCTAAGATGACACATTTTATACCTTGTAGAAAGACATCAAATGCAGTACATGTAGCAGATCTTTTCTTTAAGGAAATTGTCAGATTGCATGGATTGCCAAGGAGTATTATCTCTGACCAAGATAATTAAATTTTTGGATACTTTTGGAAGACACTTTGGAAGAAATTTGGCACTGAGTTGAAATATAGTTCTACATTTCACCCACAAACTGATGGACAGACTAAAGTTGTGAATAGAGGTTTGGGAAATCTTTTGAGATGTCTAGTTGGAGACACACCTAGTAATTGGGATACTGTGTTAGCATAAGCAGAAGTTGCATACAATAATTCAGTGAATAGGAGTATTGGAAAGACACCATTTGAGATTGTGAATGGAATACAACCGAGAGGTATATCTAATTTAAGAGACATTGCTGATGAAAATAAGAGAAGTGCTGAAGTAGTAAAATTTTCTAAGTACATGAAGACATTGCATGAAGATGTGAAGCTAAAGCTAGAAGATAGTAATAAAAAATACAAAGACAGAGCTGATAGATCAAGGAGACATAAAACTTTTGATGTTGGTGATAAAGTGATGGTTCATTTGAAGAAAGGCCAATTTCCTGTTGAAACATATGGGAAACTGAAGATGAAGAAGTTTGGACCTTGAAAGATTTTGAAGAAATTTGATAGTGGAAATACATATGAGATTGAGTTACTTGATGACATGGACATATCACTGATTTTCAATATTGCTAATTTGTATGAGTATCATGAACCTAATGAATATGTGACAATACTGACAAAATATCCTAAGAAGTAGAATGAAGAGATTGAATAGATTTTGAAGGAAAGAGTTGGAAAAAGTACAAGAGGGAAACAATATATGGAGTATCTGGTAAAGTGGAAGAATGGACTGATGGAAGATAGTTCATGGATTTCATAGTCTGAGTTGGATGCAGCTCAAATCATACCTACCAAATGATTTAGAGATTCATTTCAAATTAACCCCAGTTGTCTAATGCAGGAGTATCTTGGGTCCTTTGCAATCCTATGTCACCAAAAACATTTTGGAGTTTGCCTATGTTGCTCGGTTCTTACTTTGACCGAGTTGGTCAATTTCCTTTGGTTACTGAGTGTGGTTGATTATCTCCTGGGTGGTCAGTTGTTTCACTGGTGCTTGGCGTTGCTTGTCTACTACTCGGTTATCTTTGCTCACCGATGGGTTTAGTTTTAGTTTTTGTTGTGGTTGACTGGTGCATTTATGTTGGATCATGGATTTAATGTTGATATTAATCATTAAGAGGCATGTGGTCCTACATCTAACCATTTCTTCTATTGATTGTGGATCTGAAGGCTGACTTAGTTCGGTAGACTCTTGTATAAATGTAGTTGTTGGTTTAGAGTTTAGGAGGCAGTTAGTTTTTGGGGATAGAAGATAGAATTAGAGATTTTGATAGATCCTCGCATGTTTGAGGACTTCTATATTTCATTGTAATATATGGCCCTAACTGGGAAGGCCTTACAGCCTGGCATGTATCATTCTATTTGATGAAAATATATGAAAGCTTCTACATTCTCTCTCTCACTGTTGTGTTTATTTGTTTCCGCATGTGTTGAGCAGGCTTGGATCATTAGGGTGTGCCATTGTTTGGCCCCTCTTGGCCCCCTTGCCTTGCATCAATTTTAATATTTTTGCTTATGTTTAGATTGTTGATGTGTCTTTCACCTAAAATTTGAGGAATTCATAGTTTCTGTGGCATCTCAAGTGAGGAGTGTTTTTGTTTGTTTATGGGGCACCCTTGGTTTTGTTTATGTGTCACATTCTTCCTATGTTATAATATTATATTGAAATGATCTTATATCTTTAATTATGGGTTTCCAAATTGTGATGAATGTGTTTTTTGAACATAGATGCTTTCCCTTTCTTCTCATTGGCATAATCAATAATAAGGTTAATGAGGTCAACTTCACACCTTTCAATAGAATTCAATTTGGTGGGATTCTTCAACAATCTTAGTTTGTGAATATTTAGTTGTGATTACATCCTCTGCTACAACTAGATTGATATTTCATCATGTTGGTTTTATCATTGGCCAAAGTCCTTATTTGGAATTATTTGTTTATTATTGGAACACTTTGATATTGAATGTGTTTTGAATTGGAATCTTATTACAATAGTCATAAATTGTTCCTTATTTTTAGCAGCCTAAGACAAACACTTTGAAAAATTTCTAGGGACAAACACATTGACAACATAGGATCAATTAGATTGAAATAATTCCCAGCTAATATATGTCTATTCCCGGCTTGAGGATGCATAACTAGGGAGAATTATCATCAAAAAAAGTTTATTACATTGTTTTGGATTTGTGTTGGTCTATGGTGACTTATCAGGGATGTACCGTACACTTTCCATGTATCCTCCCCAGGGTTCAGAGTTGGGTTAGGCTAGTCCCCAAGTGGGAGAAATTTTTTTGGGGGGCTATTTTTGAGATTACATGTTGTAACTGATTCTAACCCTAAAGCTGCAAAAAGATTATATAAAATGGCTTAGGGTTAGGGATTTTTATGATGTATAGTTTTTGCAGCTTCTTGCGACAGTATTGAGCTGTAAGGGATTTTGGATTATAATCAATTTATAATCACTGGATAATAAGAATATTGGACTTGTTGTTGGTGGACATAACCTAGGGATTGGGTGAACCATGTTAAATCTTTGTGTCTTGTGTTATCTTCTGTGTGGTTTATTATTTTTTGATATTGGTTATATTTGCATGTAACTGTTATTTCTATCTTGTTAATCCTAACAAGTGGTATCAAAGAGAGGTTTTTTTTTTTTCAGTTATCCTCTACAGGAAGGTCTCATGGTTTAGTGGGAGTCTCATGGATGAGTGGGACAAATGGAAGATGAGGGTAAGCTAAAGGTTGAGAAGTTCAATGGGCAGAACTTTCAGTTATGAAAAATGAAAATGGAGGACTATCTCAATCAGAAGGATCTATAGCGGCCATTGGAAAGAAAATCCAAGAAATCTACAACAATGACTGATGAGGATTTTGATATTTTAGTTAGAAAGGAACTTGGTAGTATTCGTTTATTCCTAGCACAATCAATGACATTTAATATTACATAAGAAAAGATGACTGAAGATTTAATGGAAACCCTAGTGAAGTTATATGAAAAGCCTTCCACTTCAAATAAGGTATTTCTCATGAAGCATTTGTTTAATATGAAGATGGAAGAGGGTGGATCTATTACTAATCATTTGAATGAGTTTAATATTGGTACTAGTCAATTATCTTCTATAAATGTTATTTTTGATGAAGAAATTAGGGCTCTCTTCATTTTGTGTTCTTTTTTGGAAAGATGGAATGGCTTGGTCATGGTTGTTAGTAACTCTATTTATGGTTTTAATACCCTAAAATTTGATGATGTTATCAGTGTGATTCTCAGTGAGGAAACATGTAGGAAAATTTTAGGTGGATCTACATCCAGAAGTGTCTTGAATGCCCAAAGAAGTGGTAGAATGAATGAGAGAGGAAACAATTCTAGAAATCATCAAAAATCAAGAGGAAAATCAAAAGGCAAGAGGTCTCAATCTAGAGGACCAAATGATTATTGGTACTGTGGAAAAATAGGTCATAAGAACAAAGATTTTTGGTCTCAAAATAATAAAGAAGGATACAAACAAGAAGATAACAAGGAGGAAAATGTGGTAAGTAATAAATATGAAGAGTATGCTTTTCTTCTTTCTTTAGAAAGTGTTGATGATTTATGGGTTTTAGATTCAGGGGCTTCATTTCATGCTACACCCCATAGAGGTTATTTTCTTGATTATGTTCAAGGAGATTTTGGGCTAGTTTATTTGGAAGATAATGAACCCTGTCAGATTATTGGAAAGGGGAAAATTAAGATTAAGTTATAGAATGAGAATCATTGGCTACTACAAGAGGTAAGCTATGTTCCTAGGCTGAGTAGGAATTTCATTTTAGTAGGGCAATTAGGTGACGAGGGTTGCACATATACTTTTAATGATAGAAATTGGAAGGTTTCAAAAGCTTCCTTACTAGTAGAAAAAGGTGTGAAAGTAGGCACCTTATATCTTTGTACAGGTCATATTGTTCCTTCTACTTTAATTGTTTTGGAAAAAAATGAATGTTCAGGAACAATTGTTGTAGTTGAGCAGGAAGAACATCAAAAAGCTATTGTAGATTTTGACACATCACTATGGAACAACAGACTTGGGCACATGAGTGAAAAGGTATGAAATTAATTCATTCAAATAAAAATTTTTTAGGTCTAAAATGTGTCAATATGAATTTATGTGAAAGTTGTGTGTATGGAAAACATAAGAGAGTTAGTTTTGTGAAGAGTGGGAAGGAAAAGAAAAATGAGAAATTAGAGCTTCTACATACAGATGTATGGGGATCAGCTCAGGTATCTTCCCTTGGTGGCTCTTTGTATTATTTTTAATTTGTAGATGATGCAACAAGAAAATTATGGATTTATTTCCTAGCACAAATCTGATGTATTTCAAACTTTTAAGAAATGGAAATGATTGGTTGAGAATGAGACTAGTAAAAGGATAAAATGTCTCATATCTGATAATGGTGGTGAGTATTGCAGCACAAAATTTGAAGATTATTGTTCCTCTGATGATATTTGTAGGCATAAAACTATACCAAGGACTCCACAAGAAAATGGAGTGGTTGAACATATGAACAAGACAATAATGGACTGTGTAAGGAGTATGAGGTAGCATGCTAGGCTTCCCTTAAGCATGTGGGTAGAGGCTATAAACACTATTGTTTATTTAATCAATAGAGGTCTCTCTACTCTTTTGGATTGTGGTATTCCAAAGGAAGCATGGACTAGTAAGAAGGTGAGTTATTCTTTTCTCAGAACCTTCAGTTGTAAAGAATTTGCACATATAGATTCTAAAAATATAACCAAGCTGGAAGCTAAGTCAAAGAAATGTGTATTTGTTGGATATGGAGTTAGAATGATTTTAGAATAACTAGGAGGGGGATGAATCAGTTATCCTTAGGTCCATATGTACCAACTTTACTTTTAAACTCTTTAACACACTTAAATCTATTCAACAATTCACCCAGTCTCTATAGAATATATTAGTAACATAAAACTTGTAGTCCACTATCCAAAAGTAATCAACTTGCAAAATATGAAACTTTCAACAACATAACACATCAAATAACATTCACACAAGTATAACACAAGGATTTAATGTGAAAACCAAATATGGGAAAAACCACCAGTAACATGCTACTAAATTTTCACTCTTCTGAAGTGAGCTATGTGAGAAGCCAACCCTGTTAAAGGTTTACAATACACACTGTTAGGTGTGACCCTATTAAAGGATTTAATCACCCTGTTAAGAGTGGCCTGGTTAGAGGGCTTAAGAACATTCTATTATAATGTCACCTTGATTAAAGGGTTTACAAAATGACTGTTAGGTGAACCTTGATTAAAGGATTTTGACTGATATAATGGTTAGAAAGTAACAGTAGGTTCCAATCTGAAATATACAACTCACTTTGTAGATACAGATCCAATACGCTCATATGCTGATTTACTAATTGACCTTCATTATTATCTCCATCTCTGATCTGCTCATAAATCTCTTCAAGAAATCACCTCAACTCTGTTAAGCTCTTCTTAGCCTTATTCTTAGATTTGTTAGTCAATAACATCAACCTCTTTCCAAACACTTCATAACCTCACAATTAGGTCATCCTTATACCTCCTTGATCAAATAGATTAATCTTTTGTCTCTTAATCTCTTTTGTAGATCTTAGGTTTAGATCAGATTCATCGAATCCTTCCATCATTTTGTTCTCCTACTTATCCTTCTAGATACTTCTCCAAAATTCTCCTTGAATCCATAAGAAAATGATTTACCATGCATTAAATGCACCAGATCATTCATTATTAATGTCAACATGGTTTACAAATCCCAAGAATTCAACTATGTCAGCTGGGATTCTCAATTCCTTCAAAAATTGTAAATTACTAACACTCGATCAATATTGTGTTCATCTACTCGGTCATCACTGGATATCTTGGTGAATTATCTGATAATCAAAAATTACTAATGCTCGATCAACACTAAATCTACTCAGATTATACTAGCGCTCGATTGACATTAGCATCACTCAGCTTAAACTGAATTTCTTCTCTTTTTGCTTGGTTAAGCCTATGCTTCAAATATATTAACTTCTCCACTTAGTGTTAAAAATAAAAAATACATTACCTTGTCAATGTGCCAACTAATCAAGTACCCATTGTAGTATCACATAACTCAACCTTTCCTTAGGTCCTCTTGTTATCTCCTCTTTTCAAATCCTCTTCATCAATCAAAAGATATGGTACTCTCCTAGATAGAAAATGTCTTACCAGTTAAGGTTTGACATCAATAAAAATATAAAAATCATTTCAATTGTAGTTTCCATCAATATCTCTCTTTGGCATTGATGGAAACACCACATGCTCTACCATACAATCCAAAAAAAATATGTTCAATAGTTCACCAAATCTCTCCCTTTTCTTATTCAATCACTCCAGTTTACCGAAATATCTCCCTCTTTGAAAAAAATGCCAAAGACATTCATCTTCACCATGTAGATATCTTCATGTCAGTTCTCTAAATTTTATTACTCCCTCTATCATCTTTCTTATGACTGATCAACATATTTTACTTTACTTTTCACAACTCTAGGCAACTCCTAAAGTGTGACCTCCTTTACATCAATTTGTCAAATATTCTGATTTATACCATTTGATGCAATGCTCCTATATGTTACTAGGTAGCCTCAGTTAGGGGAATCACCCCTAATTTACCTCTAAGGAATTCATGAGCATCTTTAGGTAATGCCTTAGTGAATATATTTGCTAACTATTCCTTTGTATTCACATACTCTAATCTCACTTCTTTGTCTTGAACTATCTCTCTCAAGTAATGATACTTGATAGAAATATGATTAGTATTAGTGTTCATTATAGGATTCTTTGATATATTAATAACACTTGTGTTATCACAGAAAATAACAACTGGCTCAGTGATTTCTTCCTTCATACCTTTTAACAATTATGTGATCCACACTAAATTTAAACAATTCACTGCTGCTGCTACATATTTAGCTTTTGCTGTAGATTGGAAAATGCAATTTTGTTTCTTGCTTGTCTAAGAGACTAATCTCTTTCCTAGAAATAATGTGCCACCACTTGTACTTTTTTTGTCATCCACATTTCCTACCCAATCTGCATCAGTATAAACTTTCATTTCAAACTTGTCATTCTTCTTGTAATATAATCCATAGTCCTATGTTCCTTTTATGTATCTCAATATTATTTTTACTACCATCATGTGACTCTATTTAGGATTTGCATAAAATCTTGCAAAAATCCTCACTACTAAGGCAATATCCGATCTGCTATGGACAACATATTGTAGCTTTCCAATCATATACTTGTACAAAGTTTGATTCACTTCAGAGCTGTATCATTAATTTTTGATATTTTTTGTCCAGTAGCCATGGGTGTACTTACTAGTCTAGAATCTTGCATACCAAATTTTTTTTGTATCTCCTTGACATACTTAGAATGTGTAATATAGATACCTTTCTTCATCTAATAAAATTGTAAACCAACAAAGAATTTGATCTCACCAAACATAGACATTTCAAATTTAGTTTGCATTTCATTTGAGAATGTTTGACATAGGGCATCTTTTCCTCCAAATATAATATCATCAACAAAAATTTCAGCTAGCAATATCACTTTACCTTTTTCAGTCTTCAAATATAGATTTTTGTTGTCATTTGTCCTTACAAATTGAATCTTTATCAAATAATTGTGTAATCTCTCATACCATGCTCTAGGAGGTTGTTTCAATCCATACAGTGCCTTATGTAGTTTACAAACCATTTTTGTTTTTTCTTGGGTCAACAAATCCTTCAGGTTGTTCAATGTATACTTCTTCCAGTTTTCCATTCAGAAATGCAGATTTAACATCCATTTGATACACTTTGAATCCTTTAAAAGAATCATATGCAAGTAGAGTTCTTGCTCCTAATATTACAACTGGGGAAAATGTCTCCCCATATTCAATGCCTTCTTCCTGTGCATATCCCTTTTATACAAATCTAGCTTTGTTCCTAGTGACTTCTTCATATTCATTTAGCTTCTTTCCAAACACCCACTTTGTTCCAATAACATTCTTATCTTTTGGTCTCGACATTAGTGTCCAAGTTTTGTTATTTTCTATCTGTTCTATTTCTTCATTCATGGCTTGAATCCAATATTCATTCTCTAAATCATCTTTCACTATCTTAGGCTCAAATTCACTAAACAAGCATGTTTGATCTTTCAAATTACTTCTTGTCATGAATCCAAATTCTTTATCTCCAATGATTTTTTTTGGCTTGTGATGTCTTCTCACATATTGTGCCAATGTAGGCTTAGCTGTCCTTTCTACTTTCTCTTGATCTTTGGGTTCACCTTGTAGATTCTTTGCCTCCTCTTTAGATTTCTCGGTGACATCCTCCTGATGCTCGACATTTTCTTGTTGTGACTTGGTAGGTTCATGATGTTGCTCGACATCTTTGTTTTCTAGTTCAGGTATATTACTAGCCTCTCCTTCCATGTGTACAAAATATCTTTAATCTTTAGGTTCTTTCTTGCACTCAATTTCATTCTTTTCTACATATTTATCAACTAGATAAGTACATTTGCACATTCCACAAATTTGCTACTATTAGAATTAAAACACTTGTAAGCTTTTCTCTTATTGGAATATCCTAGGAATATGCCTACATCACTTTTAGCATTAAGTTTTCCATTCCTATTGTCCTTCAGTATATAACATTTTCTTCGAAATAATTTAAAGTATTTCACATTATGTGCATAACCATACCATAATTCAAAAGGTGTAGCATTTTTACCTTTCTTGATTTATACTCGGTTCAAGGTATAAATAGTCGTACTTACAACTTATCTCCAATTTTTTTGCACAACATTCTTCTCTATCATCAGTGTTATAGCATAGTCCATAATTGATCTATTTATTCTCTTTGCTATGCCATTTTGTGGAGGTGTCCTTGGTGTAGACATTTATCTCTTTATTCCTCTATCATTGCAAAATATGTTGAATTCATTTGATATGAACTCTCCACCTCTATCAGATCTCAAACATTTCAAGATTTTACCTATTTCTTTCTCAACTTTTTCCAAATACCACTTAAACAACTGAAAGGCATCAAATTTCTCTTTCAGAAACATTACAATCATCATTATAGAATAGTCATCAATAAACAAAATAAAATATTTAGCACCACAATAGCTTTGCACACTAATAGGTCTACAAAGGTTAGTATGAACCAATTCTAAAATATTATCAAAAGTATATGTCTTTCTTTTGAAACTAGTCTTTGTCATTTTTTTCAATTGACATTGTTTACACATCACATTATCAAGTTTCTTCAATATTGGTAAACCTCTAACTTTCTTCATCTTACTAATATTTACCAAATTTTCAAAGTTCACATGAAACAACCTATTATGCCATAACCATGCATCATCAAATTGTGCAAACAAACATATTTCCTCATAAAGGTCTAGATAGAACAAATTACCTCTTGTTTGTTCTTCACTTCTAATTAGTTCACCAGTGGCATCAAATATTTTAGCCTTCTTATGATGAAATTCAACTTGGTAACCAATACTGCTCAACTGTGCAACACTCAACAAATTATAGTTAATACTTTCAACCCAATAAGCATTATCACATCTGATCTTATCAGTTAATCTTATTGATCCTTTTCACTTCATAAGACATGGTGCATCATTACCAAACTTAACACTTCTACTTTTGCAATGAATTAAGATTTCAAACTTACTTCTATTGACCAGTCATGTGATGTGAGAAACCACTATCAATAATCTATTTATCACCTTTACTCACATATGAAATAAGTGCAGTTTTCTCATTTTCATCAGAATCATCTTTCATAGCAACATAAACAACTTCTATATCACAATCATTAGATTCACTAGTTTCACTATCATTTTTTTCTTTAGCAATATAAAAAGATTTATTACCTTTTTCTTTGTAGTCCTTGTACCTTATGTGGTCTTTGTCATTTCTTTTGTCTTTATACTTGCTTTCCCTTCTTTCATCCTTGTTATTCCTGTCAAGACATCTTGCTATAATATGGCCAACTTTGTTACATGAAAAACATATTATAGGAAGTTTACCTTTGAATTTTCCTTTTCCTCTCGGTAGCCTTCTAGCCATAAGTGCCTCAAGATCATCTAGATCATCATCAGAAGTACCGCTATCACTGTCATTGTTACTGTCACTTTTCATACATCTTTCTTTTCCTTTCTTAGACTTATGAAGATCCATCTGAGACTTGAATGCATATTCAGTGTTCTGAGTAGTGAAATTATCAAAATTAGACAACTTAAAAGCAGTAAGCCTACCAACAAGACCTTCCAAAGTTAGGTCATTACCAGGGGTACATCTTGATTCTTGTATTGCAAAAAATCTAATAACATAGATAGAAAGTAGGGTTCTCAACACTTTAATATTAATGGTTTCATCATCAATGTTTCCATTAGCTCCTCTAATAGCATTTTCTATCTCTTTAACTCTACCACAATACTAACAATGTTTTCACCTTCTAGCATTTTCATTTCATCAAACTTACCTCTCAATATTTCAGATTTGGCTCTCAGCACATTTGTGTCCCCGCCATAGATAGCTACTATTGTGTCCCACATTTTCTTTTCATTAGTACAATCCTTGATATCTTCAAATTCAGGATAGCTTAGGGATGATGCAATCTCAAACATTTCCTGATTGTGTTCTTGCTTGTCTTTCATATCCCCAGCTGCCCTAGGTGCAACAATTGGTACTTAATCATGTTCCACATAGTATTTTGTTGAATCACCAATGTTGGCTAAGTGCAAGTTCATCAAACTCTGCCATGTCGAGAAGTTCTCCTTGTTCAGCTTTGGTACCTCCTTTTTGCACATCTTGACCATTAGCTTCAAGTACCTTAAATTTTTTCCTTACAAGCACCAACAACTCTGATACCAATTTTTAGAATGATTTTAGAATAACTAAGAGGGGGGGGGGGTGAATGAATTATCCTTAGGTCCAGATGTACCAACTTCACTTTTAAACTCTTTAACACACTTAAATCTATTCATCAATTCACTCGGTCTCTATAGAATATATCAGTAACATAAAAATTGCAGTCCACTATCCAAAAGTAATCAACTTATAGAATATGAAACTTTCAACAACATAAAACATCAAATAACATTCAGACAAGTATAACACTTGAATTTAACATGGAAACCCAATATGGGAAAAACCACTAGTAACATGCTACTAAATTTTCACTCTTCTGAAGTGAGCTCTGTGAGAAGCCAACCTTGTTAAATGTTTACAATACACACTGTTAGGTGTGACCCTGTTAATGAATCTAATCACCCTATTAAGAGTGGCCTGGTTAGAGGGATTAAGAACATTTCATTATAATGTCACTTTGATTAAAGGGTTTACAAAATGACTATTAGGTGAAACTTGATTAAAGGATTTTGACTGATACAATGGTTAGAAAGAAATAGTAGGTTCTGATTTGAAATATACAACTCACTTTATAAATACAGATCCAATACGCTCATATGCTGATTTACTAACTGACCTTCATTATTATCTCTCTCTGATCTGCTCAGAAATCTCTTCAATCAATCACCTTAAATCTATTCAACTCTTCTTATCCTTCTAGTTATATTCATTAGTTAATAACATCAACCTCTTTCCAAATAGTTCATAACCTCATAATTAGATCATCCTTATACCTCCTTGATCACGTAGATTAATCTTTTTCCACTTAATCTCTTTTGTAGATCTTAGATTTAAGTTGGATTCATCAAATATTTTTGTCATTTTGTTCACCTCCTTATCCTTCTATATACTTCTCTAAACTTGTCCTTGAATCCATAAGAAAATGGTTTACCATGCATTAAATGCTCAAGGGCATTCATTATTAATGTGAACACATTTTACATATCCCAAAAATTCAACTATGTCGGCTGGGATTCTCAATTCCTTCACAAACTGTAAATTACTGACACTCGGTCAATACTATGTTCATCTACTCAGTCATCACTAGATAAATCGGTGAATTATCTAATACTTGGAAAATACTGATGCTCGATCGACACTAAATCTTCCCAGCTTACACTGGCACTCGGTCAACATTAGCATCACTCATCTTAAACTAAATTTCTTCTTTTTTGCTTGGTTAAGCCTATGCTTTAAATCTATTTACTTCTTCACTTAGTATTAAAGATAAAAAATACATTACCTTGTCAATGTGTCAACTAATCAAGTACCCATTGCGGCATCACATAACTCAATCTTTCCTTAGGTCCTCTCGTTATCTCCTCTTTTCAAATCCTCTTCATCAATCAAAAGATATGGTACTCTACTAGATAGAAACTATCTTACCAGTTAAGGTTTGACATCAATGACAATAGAACAATTGTTTCAATTGTAGTTTCTAACATATGGCATTGATGAATTTGGTTATAGGCTTTGGGATTTTTAAAATTATAAAATTGTAAGAAGCAGGGATGTTATATTCAATGAGAAAGTGTTGTACAAAGATATATTGCAACAACATGAGAAGAAAGGAAAAAATATTTAGTACTAGATGATACTCCAAAAGATGATGTTCCAGTAGTTCCTTATGCTCCGCAAAAACAACAACAACAAATACCACGAACCCCCAGTGAATGTTAGATGGTCAACAAGGTTAAGTAGACCTCCAGAAATATTTTCTCCCTCTTTGTATTCTATTTTATTAACATATATTGGTGAACCAAAATGTTATGATCAAGTTGTGTAGGTGGATACAAAACTTCAATGGGAGTCTGCAATGATAAACAATGGACTCCTTGATAAAAAATCAAACTTGGGATTTATGTAAGTTACCTACAGGTAAAAGGGATTTATAGAATAAATGGGTTTACAGGCTGAAAAAAAGAGGATGAAGGTAAGAAAAGATTTAAAGTTAGGTTAGTTGTAAAATGATTTGCACAGGAAAAGAGCATTGATTTTTGATGAGATATTTTCTCCAGTTGTTAAAATGACTTCTATTTGTACTGTTTTAAAAATTGTGGTTGCTGAATAGTTTCATTTAGAGCAACTTGATGTTAAAACAACTTTTCTTCATGGTGATTTGGATGAAGAAATATACATAGAACAACCACATAAATTTGAGGTCAAAGGTAAGGAGCACTTAGTGTGCATATTGAAGAAAATTTCATTTGGCTTGAAGCAAGCACCTCAGAAATGGTATCTTAAATTTGATAGTTTGATGCATGAACATGGATATACTAGGTGTCATTCAGATCATTGTGTTTATTTTAAGAGGTTGGATGATGATAGCTACATTATTTTATATTTATATATTGATGATATGCTTGTAGCTTGGTGTAAGATGGGTCACATTAATGGATTGAAACAACAGTTAACACACTCATTTGTTATGAAGGATTTGGGGGTAGAAAAAAAAATCCTTGGTATGAAAATATATAGGGATAGGAAGCACATAAAACTGACTCTATCTTAGGATACTTATATTGAGAAGGTGTTGCAATGTTTCTCTATGGAGAATGTCAAAGCTGTCAGCACAACTTTGCCTGGTCATTTGAAATTGACTAAGGAGATGCATCCAAAGACACCAGAAGAGGAGACTAAAATGTCCAAGGTACCTTATCCTTCAACTATAGGAAGTTTAATGTATGTTATGGCATGCACTCATCCAGATATTACACATGCATTGGGATTTTTTAGCAGGTATATGAGTCATCCTAGGATTGACCATTAGAATGAATTAGTCATATGGATTCTCAGACATTTGAGAGGAACATCCAATAAATGTTTACATTTTAGAGGCTCTACCACTAATTTAAAATGGTATGTTGACTCAGATTTGATAGGGGATCTTGATACCAGGTGGAGTACTACAAGATATGTATTTACTATTGGTGGGATAACAGTGAGTTGGATTTCTTGATTACAAAAGGTGAATGCTTCATCCACTACTGAGGTAGAGTATGTTGCTGTTATAGAGGCAGTGAAGGAGATGATATGGCTTCAATTATTCATGAAGTAATTGGGACAACCATAGATGGAGAATTATTTGTTTATAGATAGCCAAAGAATCATTCATCTTTCCAAGAATTCTTCTCTCCATTGAAAGACAAAACAAATATAGTTGCAGTACCATTTCATTTGGCTAGTTTTGGATAATCGACAGTTAAAGTTGGAAAAGATACATACAGATGACAATCCATCATATATATTTACAAAGGTAGTAACAAGGGAGAAGCTGAAATCCTCTTCAGCTTCAGTTGGTCTTCTAGATAGAATAGAATAAAGGAACAACTAAGTCTAGGTTGGTTCAATCCAGTGGGAGCCACATGTGTTAGCGATATTACTATAGGATCAATCTCTAAGTGGGAGATTCTTGTTTAGCGTGGAGCCTGATCAGTCACCAAGTGGGATATTGTTGGTCTATGGTGACTGATTAGGGAAGTATTATACACTTTCCATGTATCCTCGTCAGGGTTAGGGGTGGCATCCCTCGAGGAAAAACATTTTGGGGCTATTTTTGGGCTGACATGTAATCGATTCTAACCCTAAAGCAACAAAAAACTTATATAAAATGGCTTAGGGTTAGAGATTTTTTGATGTATATTTTTAGTAGCTTCTTGTGGCAGTATTGAGTTGTAAGGGATTGCAGATTGTAATAAGGTTGTAATCACTAGATAATGAGAATATTGGACTCGTTGTTGGTGGACATAGTCCATGGATTGGGTGAACCACGTTAAATTTGTGTCTTGTGTTCTCTTATATGTGGTTTATTATTTTTTGATATTGGTTATATTTGCATGTAACTGTTATTTTTGTCTTGTTTATAACCCTAACAATTTGTTTCTTGAGTGATCAATCATTTATATCCAAATTACAACTTCTAAAATGGGATTTCCTAGTTCCTATTTTAATCATGGATGGGGTTTCAACCTTGCTTCCCTCCTACATCATCAATTTGGCATCCTTGAAATTGCTCAGATTACTGCGATCAATGAAGCATCTTTTTTTGTCATTCTCCAACATAGGAATACTTCAAATCCAATATCCTATGCTATAAATTCATTTTAATTGAAATTATACATACCACCACCATCATTCAATGAACAAAGTAATGAGATTATTTGGATGACTATGCTTCATATATTTACCATTTTTATCCATTTTGTGTTACCATTGTCCATAGATTGATCATTCTCTTTATAAGAATATTCACCACTTAATGCATTAGTTAGTGGCCTTCTTTTTCTGTCTCCATACAATGAACATTCTTCAATTTGTATATTTCCATTACTTACTCACCATTCTTCAAATATTAATCATTCCTATAAAATTCATATCTCTGGATTTTTTTTTCTGCTATTTCCTAGCCTCATTATTTTATGTTGAGATACATAGCTATTCAACTATATTTCCTTAGAAGCTATTACATAATATCCATATATTTATCACTGTAATTACAATGTTTCTTACTTCATCATTTTATCTCTTATATGTGAAATAAATTTCTCATAGATCTATAGATTAAGTTGTTTAATATTGTGCAACATAAGGATGCCCATGCTAATAGGAGAATAAGTTATAGCTCCACAAGAAAAATCTAGGATACAAACTAAATGACATGAATTTTAGTCCACTAGGTTGATCTTATCAAATTTTTCCCCTATTCAAGAAACAGGAAATTCTTTTCAAATATTCCATACCAAGATTATGTAGTTCTTCACCCATTGGAGCCAATAAAATCATATGATATCCATTCATGTGGGAATACCATTAGCTCACTATTTTCCACCCAAAAATTTATTTTATTTGATTTTTGTGGAAAGAAATTTCTCCATTTAGGAACATGCCTAATCATGAGCTCCTTATAATTGATGTAGGAGCATCTTGGGTTCATGGCAATCTTGCATCAACCAAAAATAGTTTGTTATTTCTATTCATATTTTTTGTCTATGAGATCATGTTGGTGGTTCATTATATGTTTGAGTTTGTGTGTGCAATCACTAGTAGAATTTGGGAAATAAATGACCAGGTGACTAAAACTTTTAGTCACGTGAGTAAAAATTTTAGTCACGTGACTAAAAATGATCATGTTCTACTATTTTTTTAGTCACATGACTAAATTGAGCATGTTCTACAAATATAAATGATTAAATAAATTACCAATTTGGTCATCGGGTAAAATCACAACTAAAATGACTACATAATGACTAAATAATTAGTTACCCTAATAAAAATGACTAAATGAATGATTAATACTCCTTTACACATTAATGTTCAATAATATCATATACTTATATCTTAGAAGTTGCATTTCACCAATAATGTGTGTTCGCCAATAGACTTATTGTGTGAACATTATTCTAGCCACTATTTGCCAATATCTCTAAATGGTAACTATATTTAAAACTGATCATGTAAGCATTTTGCAATTAGAATTTATATAGATCAGGTGCATATAATTCATAGACATTATCAAGGTTATTTAAAGTGTTATTTGTGGTAGTAGATTGGTTATTATACCATGGTATCTATCAAGAGGGGAAGCATTTAAATCTCTCCAGGGTACTTCAATTAACAACGTCTATATAAGAGATTGTATAATTGTCTAGATCAATCATAGATGACAAATACAATGTCCATACAAGGCATTTAAAAGATACCTTTGCAACCTTGGAAGTGATCAAGTTATAATCAATGACTGTGACTCATTCCCCAATGCATAATTCTAATCTATAGAGACACTCATATTCTTACAAAGATACATTAAAAGCTCTCCTTTATCAAATTATAAAAGAAGGTTACAAAATAGATCAAAATTCAAGCTTAAATCATTAGAAAACTTGGCTTGATTGAGATATATTATAAAGAACAATAGACTTAGAATAGTTGCCTCTTGAGCCTATATAAACTACTGGCCAAAACTCCAAAGCCCCTCCCTCTTTTCTATTTTCTTTTTGCATTTTTAAAAATTAACACTTATCATGTGATTTATAATACATCATATGATAAGTGCTAATTACATTCATTTTTAATTGAGAAAAATAGAAAATTATGACATATTTTATATTTATATCTACTAAGCAATAGACTTAATATATATTAATATAATACAATAAATATCATTATTAATATAATAATAAGGCTTAAAAGCCTTTCATATTATTACCACACCCACAACATTATAATTTTTATACAAAATTAAAACAAAATCAAAAGAAACTATTTCTTGGCAGGCACTATGGCATCAAACTCCATTTCATTTTCCATTTCACTTGATTTTTTCCTCTTTGCTCACCATGGATGAGGGCTCTCAAATTTTTCAAAGGTTTTTGATGGATTTTCTTGAAGATCTCACCAAAGACTTTGCAGATTCTACATGTATTTATCTTCTTCAGTGTTGTTTGAGCATATGTTTTGAAACAATATCCTTTTCTGTGGATACAAGTTTTTCGAAATACATTGTTGGTTGTTGTAGATAAGGGCATATATATTTGTATCTTCTTTGCAATTCTGGAAATTCTAGAGGCTTTTCATTTGTACTTGAGCTTTTGTATGATAAAACCCTTTTCATATTTATTTTCTCTTTGAACAAGGGTTTCACGGGGTTTCGAGCTCCTATTAGTCTTTCTGTGGGTATACATCCTCTTGTATTCTTCTTATATTTATCTTTTTGCACTCAAACCCTTCCTTATAGTTGAAGCCATTGGATTCACCTTTGAACAATGGTCAGTTTTGGTACCATAGCTTTCAAAAGTGGAATGTTTTCCCTCCCATAACCATTGTTTAAATTTTGAGTTGTGGATTTACATTATGGCCAACATATTATTGCTGTGATAGATATAAAGGGGTGAATGCATCCATTTAGTGGGCATGATCAACACTTACCAAATTCCTTTCAAAAGTCATTTTAAGCATGGGAATGCTAGAATGATAACACAAGTGATTTCAAAGGGTGATCTCATACAAAGTTCACATATTGGCTTCATAGGATGTAGATTCTAGTTGCATTGTGTTAATCGAATTCACCATTGCTGTTGGTATGAATTATTTTCATTACAGAATTTGAATGTAATACAATCATTATCATAATAGGAAAGTGAGTGGGAATTATGTTGCTATTGTTGATTGTAGTGTAATGAATTATTGATTTATTAATAGTAATTTAAATCTAAGTTGCATAATATCTTACTAAATAAGGGCCTGCTAGAGTTGTTATTCAACTAATAGGTGTTTGTGGTGGTTAAGAATTACATTTGCATTATTGTTTTGGCACATGACATTATAGTACTACAATAAGAAAATGAGATGGTTGAAGAAACATTACACAAGCACCAAATTGCTGTTTATTTATCTACCAACTTAAGGGATTCCCTCTGGTGGAAAACATACTTGCTATGAGACCTTGTATTTCAACCAAAGTGTTTTGTAGGAGAGAGTGGTTATTGGAGGGATTTAGATACAATATGTATGCAAAGTAAGGAAAACAACCAAATATAGGTGCTCTTATAGCAAGCACCGATGTGCTTGTTGTACCATGGTCCATCTTAGGAGATTCTGTCTCCCTTATTTTTTTCCTTTAATAGAAAAAATGCATTTTAGTAGAATTATTCTAAAATCTATGATCTATTTCCTACGCAGTACTTCCTATTTCATTGCTTCCTGTTATTACCATTTATAGCTGCATAATGTAGCTGTTTGTTTTTCAACCCTTGTTTATTCTAATCATACTATGTGCCTCATTCTAGCACATCTAGCAGATTGGTAGCTCTAAATGGCCTTTTAGATACTGCTACATCTCACATAGATGCAAACAGACTTGTGAAACAACACGTCTCACAAATTTTGCCAGAATATATTACCCCTCAGCATTATGATCTTGTTACCTCTGGATGATGTGGTTTGGCTTTTGGATGGCATAGATCTACTCCTCTCCACCCAACCACAAGGAAAAATGCATATTACTAGGCTTTTCACTAGTACAGGGGTTGCTTCAACATTGGATGTTAGGTGTGATCCTAGGGAGAGTAGCTTCCTTTGACACTCATCAATGAGCATGGTCATGTCTTGTATCAAGGATAACACTAGTGACTACACTATTTCTGGCCCAAATAGTGATATTTGATGATCTCCAATTTTCCTTAGTGTTTGGTATTTGGTGTTCTTGTTCTCCCTTCTTGGCTATTTATACTAGTTTCTTGACCACTTGTGTTGGTGTGGTTCTCTATTTTTAATTATTTTATTTGTTTTTATAATTTATTCATCTTTTTTTGTGAGGCCTTTCTAGGTTTCTCTTCCTAGTAATGCAACACAACATAAGGATGTACATGTCCAGCTCTAGATGGAGGAAAAATGTCAAGTAAAAACATGTCCAGCTGAACAAAGAAGGTATACGCATGGAGTTAGAAAGATCTGATTCAAACATATCAACAAGATGTTTCCAAAAGAAAAAAAAACTTCTCAAAACTGCCTGGAGATTTGATAAATAGGGTTTGAACCATTGTTTCAAGGGACATCAAAGGCAGCAGCCAGAAATAAATCTAAAGTGTTTAAATTGCTTTCAAAAATTATATTTATACAGATCCCTATGTACGGTTTTTATTTTTTAGAAGAAAGCTAGTTTTATTTTGTAGAAAATAAAAGTAGGGAAAAGAGAGTTTCTCTTTGTATCTGAAAGTGAGCGTATTTTGCAGCCCAGGCAAGAATAAACCATCAGACTTACCAGGTATGATAAATTTCATCTCTTATTTGGAATCTTTATAAATTTCTTTTCATATTAATAGATTTTAATGGAAAATAAAAGAGTAATTGTTCTGGAAATAATATTCTTACAGAATATGTGTATATTCCTGCCTGTATACATAAAATTTAGCATTACTGTGGTTATATTAGATATTCTTAAGGTAATATATATATATATATATATATATATATATATATATATATATATATATATATATATATATATATATATATATATATATATATATATATATATATATATATTCATGTTTACCAGTACTATTTAATACTACTATAGCAATGTTTTGATGTTTAGTCTAATACCGGTAGCAGCATCTAATGTTATTTTGACACTACTGTAGCTGTATTTATGTTATGTTTTGGTACTGTTGTAACTATACTTAATAATACTCAAAATTTTATAATTACTAGCTGTAACTATACTTAATAATACTCAGAATTTTATAATTTTCTGGTTGTTGAATCAAATTATTTTAGCTAATAATAGGCTGCTCCTTTTTCTAGTTCATTCATGGCTCATATATGGAATTTTTGAACTTAAATACATATGTTATTCTTACTTATTAAATGGAATCGTGGTAGTCTTCTCTTTTCTAAGATAAAAATCTGATATCCTGCAGCAAATTAATCATGATTGAGACAAATTACAAACTGTTTTGACACCATAAATTTCATAAATAAAATAGTTGGCCACAGTGTGTCCCACAGTCAGTATTGGAGAACTATCTAGTTTAAACATGAAATTATAGTAAAGCTTCATATGAAAGATGTTCTTTTTCCCTCATAAGTGTATTTGTTTCAGTGGCTGGGGCTTATAGTGTGATTAAATATTTTAGGTGGTAAGAATCTTCCATATACAAAAAAATACATATAGCTGTATGAGAATATATGTATCTTTGGAACACATACACACACATATATCATATGTGTGTTTAGTAGACAAACTTCATACGAAACTTAGATAACCAGCCACCACAACATTAAAGGTGAGGAAATAGGATACATGCGCATAGGTAAATTTTATACATGGTTTAACCTTGACTTTGAACCAAGTACTATTGATGTTATAGTAAATAGCTTAGGAATTCCAACTGATTCACCTGAGTGGGTGTATGAGGAGGAAGAATTGTTTGGAACGAGTAAATACCCCAATGGGTTCATTTCCACAAACAATTACACCAAAAACCCAGTAGAAACTAGAAGTACATACTATGTTAGTGTGAGTGAATTCAAGGGGCCTTGATCCTGTGGATACGAGTATGTAGGTAGCCTGGTAGGTGAAGGATACCTCCAGTGCATAGGTTCCTTGAACATAATTAAGTAATTTAATCTTAACAATCAAAGTCAAGATACAAGCTTCTAAACTTATTTAACTAAGAAAAGAATGATTCTCAGGAAGGTATCTATACTCGACTGGATGCCCGAAAGCCGAGAGGGGGTATAGAACTTAAAATTAATCTCAGTGGTCTACGCCTGGCTGTAAGCCCAAAATCCAAGGAAGGGTGTAGATCTTACTTTATAACCTTGGTACAATCTTGGGCAGATTGCAAAATTTCTTGCAAGCTACTCTAGACCCAGATGGTCCCAAAGAGTGTAAGTCTCTGATCAGAGCATTAAGTATTTCCTGTCCTTATCAACCCATCCCGGATGGATGGAAGAACAATCTCTATGTCACTTAATACATCCTCTATCTTGCACGGATAGAGATTGGGTCTAGATGACCCC
This sequence comes from Chamaecyparis obtusa, assembly GCA_027943335.1. NCBI lineage: Eukaryota > Viridiplantae > Streptophyta > Pinopsida > Cupressales > Cupressaceae > Chamaecyparis > Chamaecyparis obtusa. Next base: position 718,516 of record BSBK01005481.1, read on the forward strand.
TTTTAATTGCCCAGGACAGAAGAGCTTGGATGGCTAAGTGAAAGTTTTGTCCTAGATGTACTCTTTTAAAAATTTATCTCCTGAGCAATTAATGACTAACTTTATCAAGTAAACAAAAACATTTATAGCCTTGTATTCAAGTTGTTATTTTATTAATGAAGTTTCTAGTTATTTTTTTAATTTTAATTCTTAGGACAAGGTTGGTCCTTACATGTAAAGTATGACTCCTAATCTGTTCCAACATTCTCCCTGCCTATACTAAAATGGGGCTTCAGACTAGAGCATGGACATCCATCAAAATTTAGAGATAAGGGGATTTTTGTTAGATTTTATAGTTTCATCTATCATGGAAAACATGTATTTAAAATGTAGCAACATAGACAAGGAATGCGAGTTGTTTGACAAAATGCCTAATAGCACTAGCTGCCTTAGCAGACATTCAATTTACCTACAAAAATAGAGAGTAACAATACAACATAACAATTTATATGTGACACTGGAGTCTCAATTGAATTGTACAAAAGCCTAGGATAATGTCAATTGAATTATATACAACCCTATGGGCATAGCATCAATCAAAGTTATCATATTTTAATGATGCTTTATGCCCTTGCATTAAAGAGGTTTTTGCTAGCAATTATCCATTGTTTGCTATAGTTCTTACAAAGGTCATTCACTCTTGGAAAACACATTGCCCTTGTTTATTATTTTTGAACTACCAAATGACAAATCAATCACCACTGATGCCAAACCATGCAATGAGATTAAGGTGTAAGAAGAGATTGGGAGATTAAAATACTTCCAACCTCTAATTATTTTAGTATAGATGTATGTGAAATGAAGATGAACTCTGAAATAAGAATAAACTATTTTCAAACTTGTAGTTGGGGAGACTAGCACAAGACCTTTGTTTATGAGAAAATGCGAGTAATAGAGTGTTGTGTAGGACATATTCTTGCTGCTAGGTGAACTTGGAAGGGGACGTGAGCCATATACAATCAAGGAAACAAAGGGACATTTTAGTTGTTATTGCACTCGGATTGGGATGACAGCCTTAAAGGGGCAGATTGGGGGCATGTTTTTGTAAATGTGGGCATTTTCTAAGAAACCAACAATCCAATGGTGGTTTGAACACATTAAGTGACCAAAATCAAATGGGACATTAAAAGTTTCTATGATTAGCCCCTCCAATGGAAGTGGTGATTAAGGTCTGAAAGTTTTATCAGCCAGAACATTGGAAGACTGGTGTATAGTGTGGCTTCTTCAAGTCCTTTCCCTTAGTCACACGGTGTCATTTATTTCCTAAATTCTACTAGTGTCTTGCTTCTTCAAGTCCTTTCCCTTATGTATGGACTCCCATGTCTATCATTTCAAACATCTTTTGTACATCGTCAAGAGATTGGATGACTTTGTAATTAGATTAACCATTCAACTAGCTTGTTGTAGCTATAACTTGAAACCTAACCATCCTAAATCAGTTTTGTGCTTAAATTTAAATAGTATAGTGTTCCCATGCAAAATAAAATTGTAGAAAAAGAAAAATTTAGAATTTTTCTTATTTGTGTGGAGTAGCTATTTTTTTAGCAAATGAAAATAAGCTATGGGAAAAGAATCTGACAAAGAATCTATATCAATTTCATAAGCATCTATGAGATACTTGTCAATAAGTACTGGCCTTTCTAGGTCTACTTGAACAGTAGTTTCCAAATATTTCTTCAATTTATCATCACTTTAGATAATTTCCATTGCACGGACACCTAAAACATAAGATGGTCTGACAACCATAGGGTATCCAATGTTTTCTGCTATTTCCAAAGCATCTTCATCACTTTTAGCTATACCTCCTTGAGGTTGCTTGATTGGTAGCTGATTCAACACTACATTAAACCTTTCCCTATCTTCAGCAGCATCTATTGAATTAGGAGATGTCCCCTAGATACGTACAGGCCCTTCCCCATTAGTATACATGGGCTTAAATTCATCAAGGTAATGTTGTATGCGCAGAGCGAGTTTCAATGGAGTTTGTCTGCCAAACTGTACAATTATACCATTGGGCCTTTCTAAATCAATAACATTCAAGACATCCTCTATTGTTAGTGGTTCAAAGTACAACCTGTCACTGGTATCATAATCTATAGTTTGTTTTTGAGTGATAGGCTCCATATCAAACACACTGAATAGTCTAGTTAGTGTACCAGTTATAAAAAATGCTATTTGCAAAGAAAATACCTAATTTAAAACTCATTTTCCATAATCATTTCATTGTTCATATCCTTATTAGGAACTTTTGGGTTTTATCAAACATCTTTTTCTACAAGCTTATTATTCTTGTCCCATATACATGCATTCTTCCTTGCACTCTTAATTTTTGATACAAATATTCTAGCATCTCAATAATTCATCAGCCAATACTCTTGTTCACAAGAGCATGCACCATTGTCAACCACCCTCTAGAATTGACCAAATATTAAATGTAGATGCATCAAATTGTTAAACTGAACTGTACATTAACAAAAATCCAAAATCATCTAAACTAAATTCACTACTTATAACTTGCTAAGCCCTTGGATATAAATTCAAAAACACATTCTAGCATATCTAAATACAAAGCCCCGGTGCTTCACAAAACCTCTAAAATAAATCTTCTACCAACGATGATAGAATTCAATTAAACAAAAACTTTTCAAATTATGAGCATATCACAACTGCTAATAAAATTAATACTAATTTTACAAAATCAACAAACTACTATCATGCCTTTGGAAAATTGAATCAACGAAACCAAATCATTTCAGGGATAGTTGTAAGATGATAAGCACTTACAAGGGTTGAAAGAAGTACATTCTCCTATAGGCTTATACGCAGTAGCTCCATGACTGTGTCAATGAAAAGCAATGATAGTTTTGCTACCGTAGTTCTCTAGCATCTCTTGCTCCAGCCATGAACTACTTCTACTTCATATTGCTTCATTACTTGCTGTCAGTCTGTCTTGCTGTTCTCACTCAAAATTAGTGATGCACACTATCATACTCAACAATTGAACTTTCTCTCTCAAATGTTGCCCCAATCTATTTGACTAACTTGCAAACAATGCACTGGAAGCTCAGTAGCCCATTGCCAAAAAATTTTTTTTTTTTTAGAGATGTGCTTAATCCGTATCAGATCCAGATAATCTACAGGAGGCTTATATACCTTAACCCATATAATGAAAAAGAAAATAGTAGTGGTTCCTCTTGCTAGTATTTATAAACACTAATTCAAGGGAGTTTCTTAAAGATATTTTTTAGGATTTCTTTTCATCATTGGCAGTTGTTCAAAAGGACTCATGAAATTCACCTGATGCTTATTATTTATTTCTTTCCTTAAAAACCTCATTGAATTTTAACATCAGTGAGAGATGAGAATAATTAGAGGGCTGATAACTGTGACTCTCACATGTCTCACAAAATTATCTCTAGCATCAAGCATCACATTTCAGCTCTATGATTACAAATTTCATCTGCGTCTCATTGAATTCCTATAAACCAGAGCCACAGTAAAGTAGACATGTACGACTGGAGAATCTGAAAGCTGGTATCAATTAGGAGAAGCCAACAACATTACAGACTGTCAAAAGATTAAAATTATCTAGTTGAATTGCAGCAATATCTTCTTAGTACACATTTTTCTCATGATCCAGATTCCATAGCAACATGTATCTTTATACTTATTTTCTTGTCGCAAAAGTTATATACTTCACATAACTCTTTTGAATGGAAATCTTCATCTCAAAGAAGTTACAGTAGTGAAGAACAAAACATTAGATAAATAAAAAATAGTTCCTAACTTTTGGCACTAGGTACATCCTAATATCCAAAGATCATAAATGTCAACAAAAGGCCCCAAATGAGGGTACTGATATAGTCCACTTTTAGTAATGAGGATTAGTAGCATTTATGTATTATCATATTCTACACCTAAGTGTTGAATTTACAAATATTTATCCACATGGAATACATAAGAGTCCGAATAGCCAAAATGAACAGTCTATTCGCAATAGAATTGTTATATAACATAGAGCTGTATCAGGATAATTCAAATATGATGATGGAGATGTGACATATCTTGTAATGGTTGAACTAGATAATGTCATGTCTTAGACCCATCACCATACAATGAAACAATACTGGGTATTGGCTTCACTTCATGTAATAAACAATGACACAGACAAAAGAGTCGCAACAAAATAAGATGCATCAAGCATTAGACAAGTACTAATAACAAAATTACAAAAGGGCCCTTCATTTCTGAGCTCTTATGGATTACATTGTGGTTTTGGTATCATAATCTATAGAAATAGTCTTAGGGTCCTCATCCAAGAATCAAGACCTTCTTTATGCTTGGCACTTCTTCGCATTCATCATCATAGGATGAGTAGATATATGGTGTATAAGCCTCAAACTCAGCTGCACAAGTATCCACTCTTTTATAGGCTGGACGTACACTCTTTTATGTGTTTTAGGATGTCAATTGGTCTTCAGTAAAGGATTTAAGTTTGAAGAAATGAAACTGGTGTGCATAAGCTATTTTTGATCTTTATTTTATAAATGTTGTACTGTTGTTCAATTTCATGTTTGTTTGTTGTGTCAGCATTGTGTTTATGCATCATAATTTTAAAAAGAAATTTGGCTTTGGTATTTCTGTAACTTTTATCTATTTTTCAATTTCTTTTCTTTTACCTGATAGCATTTCCTACCATTCATAGTTGAATATAATGGAGGAGTAAAGGATGAAAACTCAAACATGGAGCAAGTTGATCTAGATATGGCATCTAAAGTTGCTGTGGAGCTTCAAAATCTAAGAAAAGTGTACACAACTAGGAAATGGTGGGAATTCTGGTCATTTGACAATATGATAGGTTATCGAACTAAGAGAGTCCAAAAGGAAGTTGAAGTTGTAAAAGGTGTTAGCTTGAAATTCTACGAGGGTGAATGTTTTTCCATTGCAGTAAGTGATTTTTGGTTTACTTGGATTTTTTATTATTTTTACTTTTCAAATGCCTACAACAATCTTGGTTTTGAGGGAAAATTGATAGAAAATATGTAGAAAATTGGCATGTTTGAATTTCTCTTTGTAGGTAGGGGTAATATAGGTTTTTTTTTTTTAGCACCTGCAAAATCTAATAGTCTTTTGGTATGTTTCTTATCAAGGAGATACTAGGCATGGTAGATATTTTTTATAAATTTGTTTGATTTTCAAAGAAACCAGTTAACATTGTATTTTTAAAAAGTAATGTTGAACTAGTTGATTTAGTTACTTTTATTATTTTTTGTGACCTAGGTATTTGGTCATAATTGGAAAACTAAAGTGTTCAAACAATGATTAGTGATTCCAATGCATTACTGACTTGTGGCATCCTTAAGTAGTTTTAAGGTCAATGTTTAATATTTTGTGTTTTCTAGCTATGATAAGAAAGATGCTACCTTATTAGTTATTAATGTATCTTAAGGATTAGTATATACCACAAATAGGAGATCTTGGAAAATGGCTATCAATTTTTATAAGTTGAATTTAGTGTGTATCAAATTTCCTTAATAATACTAATTTTATGATTGGTGTATTGGATAGAAGTGCAATAGATTGGTAGGTTTTTAGGAGTGTGGACTTCTAAAGTAGTAAAGCTTTTGATGGGTTAATTAGGAGTGAAAATGTAGAAGGTATGATCATTGGTACATAATTTATCTCTATTTAATGTGGCTTGTTTCCCCTAAAGATATATGCTTGTCATTATAATAAGGGGAACAAGCCACATGTAATGTATTTTCCAATGGTGTCATTCACTTCATTCTTATATTGCACATTGAATAACTTCACCATTGAGTTTAAAGTATCACTATTCAGCCTCCCCTTAAGCTTTGCTACCCTTGAACTGTAGATGAAAAAACTTGAAATCATGTTTAGTGGAAAGTACTAGTATACATGGTATGATTATTCTTTAAAGGGTACTAGCTCAATGGAAGAGCACCTACTTTACAAGTAGGAGGATGATGGTTCGATTCCATCATGCCCTAATATAACTAAATATATGACTAAATTAATGACTAAATATATGACTAAATATATGACTAAATTAATGACTAAATATATGACTAAATTAATGACTAAATATATGACCAAATAAATGACCAAATAAATGAACAAATAAATGACCAAATAAATGACCAAATAAATGACCAAATAAACTACCAAATGACCAAATAAATGACCAAATAAACTACCAAATGACCAAATAAATGACTAAATGTATGACCAAATCAATGACCAAATAAATGACTAAAATAATTTAGTCATAAATTTGGTCATGAGATAAATGACCAACAATAAACTACCACTGGTCATGTGACCAAATTTGGTCATTTATCTACACCTCAACCTATATTTGGTCAATTCCCCATCATCGAACTTTATTTGGACCTATGTTTCTTGAGTTATGATTCATTTTCTCTTGGGTAGTGTGTTTGTTTCTTTTTTCTAACTGCTGGTAGGATTTTGATCTTATAGTGATAATCGACAGCTTGCGGTGAATGGTAGCACATTATTTTATGTTCTTGGGTCATGTGTGGACCTAAATCTAGGATCACATGGCTTTGAAAGGTTTATGGATCAAGATCTTATGATTTAGGACTTTCCATAATTATTGTAACATGTTTTCCTATTCTTGGAAATGTAATCTTTCTTAGGGCCGACTTGTGTGTTGCAATGGATATATATTATTACCTGATGTATTTTTTGGAAAAAAAGAGGGTTATATAGATGAAGGTGTGTGATCAAAATGTGACACACTTCTATAAACCATTACACTTGAGAAAATCCATAGCAGAGGAGATCTCAAGAAGCATCTTATAGCTTCATATCTATGACATGTAATAATTTAAACACTATGCATAGTGGCTCTCAAATGAACCTCAATAAGAAGGCCTTGCAAGGTGAACCATTGAATGGAAGACTCAAAATGAAGATGAAAGAATGAGAGATGATATAAATGATATGTAATAACTAAAATAGAATTCAAATGCAAGAAAAAGAAAGCAAAGCTAATCTAACAAGATTACACTACCTCCTAGTTAAGCTATGTGATTTAAGATAAATGAAATAAGGAAATACTAAGCTAAGAATGAAAGTAAGCTAGAATGCTCTAAGAATGAATGTAAAAAAAATGATAGCATACAACTAGCATGAGTCTAAGAGATGCAAAAGTATAAGAATGCAAAGTGAGGAGAGAGTCTCCTTTTTAAAGAGCAATGGATGGTGAGAGATTAAGAGGAAAAATCCAATGGTGGAGAATAATCCCTATTTTGAATTTAGGGCACAAGATTCTCAAGAGGCAAAATCAATGGATGTGGTTAAGAGGAAAAAATATGATGCAAGGAGATGCAAGTTTAGGTAGAAATGAGTGGTGAGGATTAAGAGGCAAAAGAGATTCCACTCATGTGTGAAGAAAAAAAGTCTTTTTATTTCTTTCAAATTAGGAAATTCCTTTTTCATGTGCACACATAGGATAAAGTGTATTTTATTTAATGAAAAGGAGTCATGTTATTTTAATTAAACAAAACTTAGAAAAAATTGGTCAAACTTTAGGATATCATCGAACAAATGATTAAAGTGGTGATTTGATCAAGAGACAAGAGATTAAATCAATACGTAAGATTGATTAAGCACAAGATAAAGTCTAGTATTTAAATTTTAATGTTAGAGTGGACCTCAAGGTTTACTAGACCATTTTTAGGTGATTACATTTTCCCCTCTTTGATTAATGTGTGAGAGATTTGGGAATACATTGAGTCAAAGAATGATGATGTTAAGGTAACTGATAGAGATCTTACTCCAAACTTGATCTAATCAAGTATAGAGAGATATCTAATCCTGAATTTGATTGAATCACAAACTAGAAAAGAAGAGATATGATAGATCTGACTCTGAACTTGATCAAATGAAGAACAGGGAGACAACTAATCCTAAACTTAATCGAACGAGAACTAACAGAGATAGATAAGATAGCATAATCAATTTACAGATTTAAGAAATAGGTTATTCCTTCCCCTTCAGGATCAAAATCAAAATGAGGTAGAGGAGATGTAGAAATGAGATAGATTTTGATCAAATCAAGATAGGATAAGGTCTAAGATGATCGATTAAGTGCACAAGACCATATTTGACCACTAAGTGATGGAAATTTACCCCAGTTTGAATAAGGTTGACCAGGAAGATATAACATTAATATTGGGTCAAAGAAAGAAGAAAGGATGATGAGATGATGATGGAAGAGAGGAAATGGTGATTTCATCAAAAGATCAAAGAGATTAGCCCCAAAGGGTCAGGCAACTACTCGTAGGAGGGAAGAATTTTTAAAACATGATTTTGAAAATTAAGATGAAGCTAGATTTTGTTTTTGATCCCAAAAATGGATCCAAGACATCAAAATTAGGTAAGGGTGCAATTTTTACAAAAATATGAGACTTTGAAAAATTAGGTCAAAATGCTATATAAGGGGCCCAAAGGGTCATTTTCAAATCATTTGTGTTTTTTGACTTCTAGTGAATTTAGAGTGAGATATAGCTTTCTGAAGGCAGAGAGACAAGTTCATGTTGATCAACATCATTTTGAGCTCAGTTCATTACACAAAGGGCCTCAAGTGTATCCCCAGGTAGTAAGTGCCTAAATTTTTTTCCCCTTTCGCTTCATTTATGTCATTTTTAACACATTTTTAATGTATTTTTTTAAATTGTACAAAAATTTAGAATGTTGCATGCCTTTAGTGTGAAACATTGTACAATGTTTTGAAAAAATTTGAAGTGTTGTATGACCTTTAGGAGGTGTATTGCATGAGGGCCACCCATTGGTCGTACGATTTGGTGTGAAATATGGTATCATGCTAAAGTGTCGCACCAATATGTTATGAAGAGTTGTATAAAGAAAAAATTTCTTGTTGACTATCATCTGAAAGAAATTGAGTGTTTGACTAGTTAGTGAATTGACTTGGAGTACTTTGATTTGTTGTTGATGGTTTTAGTCACTTTTTGACATATTTGTGATGTATTCTAATGTGTTTTTTCTCATGTTTGTGATGCGGCGATGATTTCTAGATTTGGGCATCCGAGTGCCTCACCTAGAAGGCCTTCATTTGGTTCCTTGACTATCTGATAATGAGAGAGGTACTTTAGATATCATGAGCCTTAGAGAGCTACTACACATGCCCTATATTTAGGAAAACCATGGAATACTAACTATGCTTGTTGAGAGGTTCCATTCAGAGTGTAATACCTTTCACTTGCCTATCGGAGAGGTCATAGTCACACTTGAGGACTTAAATCGTATTCTTCATATTCCTTTCCATGGAGAGCCAATAAGTGTCTTTTGATAAATGCAGATTCTTGATTGAGATGTACTTATGTTCACTATTGCTGATGTTGATATTGGTATTGATACTAAAATTTGGTTTTGTTGATTTATTTTGATTAGTCACCTACAGATGGGATTGCTGCTATGTGGAGTGTGATCAAATATTTCACCATTCTAGACCATACCATCCTCTAGGAGTAGATGATGGATAGCTATGGTGATGATTAACCTATCACATGCATCTTGTGTTCCTTGATTGGTCATGTCCTTAGAGAAGATAGGGACTAGAGAGGATTCTAGTGTGGTTGGGGCAGGCTAGTTATGGATCTATTATTGTAGCCTAGATGCATGGCATGTGGACCCTTTCTCTTGGAAGACATGCATTGTGATCTTCATGACATAGTCTACAAGGAGGGGAAAATCTGGTATGTAGGGGCCATATTGGCATAGGTATGGGCATGAGATAATATCATTGTGATCCACCCTAGGGTACAACTAAGATAGAGAGGTAGACCGTACATATAGAGGTATTTAGGATTCATTCAAAAAAATCACATGGGGGATACCCCATACTACCGGTAGTGTTTAGATGATCTTCAATCTATTGTATGGTAACCATACATTGAGTGTAAGTAGTGGGAAAAGGCCAGAGGTTAGAGATGAGCTATCCTTTATGTTCTATAGCTAACCACTACTAGGTAGACATGCAGGTATCCTTGAGAGATTTTTCATCAACAAGGTATGGCGATAGTTTGGTAGGGTGCATGGGATAAGCAATGAGACCACTGATTATTATAGATAAAGGGAAGATGAGGACCTAAGATGGGGCCCCATGCTGAGATATGATATATGCCTTCACAATATACACCAATTATAGAGGGTAGTGCCTGATCTACTCCCCATGATCATAGATGTAGGGACCACCTCAGACTACATGAGATAGATCTAAGAGTACCTATACCTTAGGTGATGCAATGGCATCTTGGCTTCTTGTGTAGTTCCTTGTGATTTTTTGGCACTCGATGAAGGAGGTGGATAAGCTCAGTAAAGATAGGCTTTTACTTGGTTATTTGGGTGACAACTCTCAGTTGAAGTTTGTTTTGTTTCACCAATGGAGCTTAGTGATCTTAATGGTGATTCTCAGTTGGAAGTTTTGGTGGATCTCGGTTGATGTTGGTCACTTGGTGACTTGGTGTTTTTTTGCTTGGTGCTCGGTTACTGACGGGATCTTGATTTTTATGTCTATTTCTTAGTCACTGAAGTGGCTCGGTCACTAGAGGATTCAGTCATTGAAGGAGACTTAGCATTTTTGGTGCCTGGTAATGCCTGTGGATCTCAGTTGTTATGTTTTCTTGGTATATTTCCTGGCACTTGGAAGTTTGGATTACTGACAGATGTTCTTTGTGAATCAGCTTGGCCAACTGGTGCCTTTAATTTTGGTTGCATTCCTCAAGTTGTGGATTGACCATTGGACATGTGGGGATCTAGATCTGACATTTTGCATTCTGCTATGTGGATCTGGAGGCCGAGTTGGAGAATTTATTTATTGTAAGGCTATTTGAGAGCCAAATGATGTTTGGCATTTAATATTTGTTTGTAGGAGTTAATTATTTCATCCAGCTGACTTGTGGCTTGGATTAGTATTTAAAGAGATGTTTGGGAAGTTGTTTAGGTAGTAGCAGATGGTAATGGATCTGTGAAAGCATGAGTTGCTAAGAATCAAAGATCTAGAGTTAGATTAGATCTAGTAGAGTTAGTAGCTTGCGAGCTTAGGTAACAGAAGATTGCTTGGTGACCTGCAGGTACAAGTTTAGATTCTTCTTGGAGTTCCTACCAGTGTCATGTCATGTTGTAGACCTAGGCTAGTTGAGTGGTGAAGTTGTGGAAAGATTTGGATCCTGTGAGATCTTGTAGACTGTTACTTGCTTTGTAATTGGCCATAATTAGGAAGGCTTTACAGCCTAACACATTGCATGTAATCAGTGAATTTATGAATAAAGTTTCCAGTTTTACATCAGATCTTATGTTTGAATTTGTGTAATTCCACTATGTAATGGTTTGGTTGCAAGGTCAGACATTCCTTAATTAGATCCTCCATCCTTGACTGCATTAGGTGGTATCAAAGCAAGAGTTGATCTTGTGGAGCGAAGGTTGACCTAGCAAGGCTAATCTTGTGAATTTGATCTTATTGGTGAAGAGATCGTATGATCTGGATTGCAGATTCGGAGTAGTGAACTTGTGGATCTTGCCCTAGTTGTTCATGTGAGGTGGCAGGTTAAGATCTGACTTGCATATAACTTGGAGATTGCCACAAGGTGGTCAGTGTTGGGTTTGTTGCAGAGGGTTTTCAAAGTTCTTTAGAGATGCCTCTGACAAGATTGAACCTTGGTGTGATTGTAGATCTCTATGATGTGGTGGAGATGAAGATTTCTAAGAGGTTTGCTAGATTGGAAGAAAAATTGCTAAACCGAGTTAAGAACCTTATGAAGAAAAGTGTTGATGAGCTTTGAAGAACTTACCAGAGTTGGAGCATGCTAATCCAAAGGAAAGTTGTCTGGCCTATTAGAAGACTGGTCTGAGAGAGAAGACATGTGGAGGTATGTGAGGTTGGTTTTGATGGTCAGTTGGTGGATTCTACCATGAAACCTGTAGAGCAACTTGTGGTTGTTGCTGAGTTACTTGTGCTTACTGACGATGTTGTTGACTTTGTTGAGGCTGGTGATGAGATTGGTTTTCATGTTCAATCGGTTGTGCCTGACATGGAAATTGTAGAGCATCTAGTTGTGCTTGATTAGACCATTGTTGGTGAAGAATTACCTATTGTTGAACACCTCTATGATGATGGTGTTATCGACACACTTTTGTTCAGTGTTTTGATGTAGATGTTGTTTGCTGGTTGTAGACTTGAGTTGTTGGTTGACAGTGATAAGTCTTATGATGATATTTTGAGATGGGATTCTTCTCTGATCCTTGGTAATGAGTTGAAGGCTCGGTTTGTTCTAGATGTTGGACATGCTAATTGGTTGAGTTGCAAATTGGTTCTCTTTCCATTGATGGAGTGGAAACCTTTGGTGAAGATGAAGTGGAGTTGGTGTTGTTCAGATGTTCCCTTTGGTGAGAAAGTGTGGGACACACTTTTCTTTGTCTCCCAGGAGTCTGATGCAGTGACATCCTGACTTCTTGTCCAGTTCCTTCTGATTGTCTGGTGCTCGGCGAAGGAGGTGGATAAGCTCGGTAAAGAAAGGCTTTTACTCAGTTATTTGGGTGAAAGCTCTCGATTGAAGTTTCTTTTTCTTCACCGATGGAGCTCAGTGATCTTGATGGTGATTCTCATTTGGAAGTTCTAGTGGATCTCGGTTGATGTTGGTCACTTAGTGACTTGGTGTTTTGTTGCTCGGTACTTGGTTACCAACGGGGTCTCGGTGTTTATGTCTATTGCTTAGTCACTAAATTGGCTCAATCACTGAAGGACTTGGTCATTGAAGGAGACTTGAAATTTTTGGTGCTCGGTAATGCCTATGGAGCTCAATTTTTATGTTTTCTCGGTATATTTCCAAGCACTTGGTAGTTTGGATTACCGATAGATGTTCTTGGTGAATCAGCTTGGCCGATTGGTGCCTTTAATTTGGGTTGCATTCCTCAAGTTGCGGATTGACCATTGGATGTGTGGGGACCTAGATCTGGCATGTTGCATTCTCCTATGTGGATCTGGAGGCCTACTTATTTATTGTAAAGCTATTTGAGAGATGACTGATGTTTGGCATTTAATATTTGTTTGTAGGAGTTAATTGTTTCATCTAGCTAACTTGTGGTTTGGATTAGTATTTAAAGATATTTTTGGGAATTTTTTTAGGTAGTAGCAGATGGTAATGGATTTGTGAAAGCATGAGTTGTTGAGAAGTAGAGATCTAGAGTTAGATTAGATATAGTAGAGTTAGTAGCTTGCGACCTTAGGTAGCAGAAGATTGCTTGGTGACCTATGGGTACAAGTTTAGATTCTTCTTGGAGTGCCTACTAGTGTCCTATAATGTTGTAGATCTAGGCTAGCTGAGTGGTGAATTTGTGGAAAGATTTAGATCCTGCAAGATCTTGTAGACTATTACTTGCTTTGTAATTGGCTGTAATCGGGAAGGCCTTATAGCCCAACACATTGCATGTAATTAGTGAATTTATGAATAAAGATTCTAGTTTTATATAAGATTTTGAGTTTAAAGTTGTGTAATTCCATTGTGTAATGGTTTGGCTACAAGGTCAGATAGTCCTTAATTGGATCCTCCATCCTTGACTGCATCACTAGGTAATTTATAGCTCCTCTAGACCTGAGACCTAGAGGTAGATGGGATGAAGATGATGATGGTGGAGATAGGGATGGTGGAGGGAGGAGATGAGGAGGAAATTATAGTTGGTCTAGGGTTGATACCCCTTCTACTAGTAGACCATCTAGGTCTAGGTCTTAGGGAATGGAAGTGGCGATGGATATTGATGAGCTAGAGGAGCGGCTAGTGAGAAGTCCTCAAATAGATTGGGGGAGTAGAGAAGAGGAAAGACTGACACCACAGTCAGAGTAGAGGGCACCTACAGATGATGGATTGACACAAAGGTAATTGCATTGGAGTCAAAGTTATAGCAAGTACAGATTATGATAGTTGTAAGAGACTAGAAGCCATAGGATGAAAGGGCCTGAATATAGGAGCTAAGGTAGGAGAGGGACCGGGCATGACAAGAGGTGCAACGATATGGGGCTAGAATGGCTTACTATTATGCAAACTACATTTCCATGGTACCTATGGGTTAGAGAGTACTAGCCTACTCATAGAATATAGGTGGATTAGAAGGTGTGGTAGATGCACCAGACAAAGCCCAGGCTCCTCCATTAGCTCCACCTGCTCCAGAGGGTGGAAGCCAGTCTTAGATTGTATTTAGGGATCTATTTGACCTTTTGAATCAAGATTATGATCTCATTATTATAATCAAACATGATCCATTTTTATATATATGAGATACCTAATTTTTTTGATGTATTGTGTACTTTTCTCATTTTATGTATGCTCATGGATGTATCTTTACTTTCTACATATGTATCATATGATATTTATTATGTACTCATGCCTTCTGCTTTATTACTTGAAATCTGATGCTCTCATAGCTATGGATTTATTATGCTTTGATGTATATGTAATGCACTTCATGATTTGAAATGCAAAACTTTGAGTAGATTATATATGATGATATGATTAACTCCTTGTGATGGTAGGAAAGGGCGAGAGAGTGAAAGATCGAAGAGGTGATAAATACATGATCAAGATAGTAGAAAGGAGGATACATGATCAATCATAGTTGAATAACTATCCAAGATGGTTAAGGTGATCTAGGAGCATTTTTGGTTCTTGAAGATCTTTCTTAGTCTTGGAGGAATTCCATGTCAGAGGGATACAATACTTTGTTTTGGGTAGCTTTCTGAGTTTCTGTGTTGCAATGATCTGTGGAGATCTCTAGCATGTGCAATGAAAGGGATTTGTTCCTTTATGTTTATGGAGGATATTTATAAGAAAACATATTTTGAGGTGGCATGGTTTGGGAGATCTTGGATGGACCATTTCAAATTTAGAGTTGAATTCCTTGCCGTCAGAGCCGTATTTTCCTGCTTTATGGGTGCTGATTATGCATCATGTAGCCATTGATACTTAATGAATCAGCCTTTTTTCTCTTAGGGCCTTTAAGAGGACCTAAATTAATATCTTCTCCTAAGACTAAAAGTCCTAATTCATTATGAGTTAAAAGTTATGACCATTTTTCTTGGGTATCAATTTTCAGCTAGTTTACACGTGAAACATGGAGTTTTTCATCTTGCATGGTTTCGTGTGATGAGATGGGATCTTTCTAAGTTAGTATTATGTTCTTGGGTCATGTGTGGACCTAAATATAACCTCTCATTAAGTTTTGATCATTCTTTATTTAGTTTTGGTATCTCTCCTTAGGATGGACCTATAATGTAATTAATGCCTAAGTGGCCGACTTGTGGCTTTGCTGGCTATATATTTGAGAGATTGGATAGATGTTTAGGGGTAGATTGGTAGTAGTAGGAGAGGATAATCATAATTAGATCTTGTGAGATCTTGAAGATTAGTTGTTTTTTTTATATTATAATAGTAGAGCTAGTAGTTTGCATACTTGGAGACAAGGACATTACTTGGAGGCTTGCGAGCTCAAGTTCATATTTGCCTTAGTGTTTCCACCAGTTACTAATTTTTTTCAGAGCTAGACTAGCTAAAGGGATAGTAGAAATACTTTGATTATATTTGGCCCTAACCTGGAAGGCCTTACAACCAGGCATGTTAATGAAAATTCAGTTGAAAACATATTCTTGTTGCATGATTCTACATTGTGGTGTTCTACTGCTTGTTTGGACTATCCTTAATTGGATTATCCTTACCATGATTGCATCAAGTGGTATCAGAGCTTGAAGATCCTGAGTGTGTGGAGAGAGCACTGAGGTGAGGCAGTTTGTACAAGGACCTTGGATTGAAGATGCCTTTAAGGAGAGAAGATTTGATGTGAGAGATGAAGATTTCCTTGAGTGAACAAATCATCAAATTGAGGTAGGTTGTGAAGATGGATAGTAGATCACCGAGTGTGTGGAGGAAACTGGAATCTTTCAATTAGATCATAGAGTAGAGGTAGTTTCACTTTGAAAGGAACTTGATGGATAAGTTGGGTCAGTTTTGGCCTAAATTCAATCTAAGGATTGAAGAGATAATGAAGTATTGTTGGAAGAAAATTTTCTAGCTGATTAAGAGGATTATTTGGAGAAGAAGACACTTTGATGTTAAGGAAGAGGTGAAGGATGACTTCATTGAAGATGATAAGATCTTAGTTGCTGGTTGATAGTAATGAGTCTTGTGATGAGTTGCAGAGATGGGATGTTGATGATGAGGGATTTCATATTGATGTGGATCTGACTTTGGATCTACTTGTTGGGGAGTTGGATAGTATTTTTGTTGAGATGGGTTGTGGTGATTAATGGTATGCTAATTGGATTGTTGAGATTCATATGATCCTGATGTTTGAATGGATGAAGCATAAATGGTTGATTTTCTGATTTGTTCTCTTGTCCTTGATGGATTGGAAGCCTTTGGTGAAGATGAAGTTGATTGAAAATAATTATTTTGAGATTAAAGTATGGGAAATAATTTCTATTTACCTTGGTAGTTTGATGTAGGGGCATTTTGGGTTCCTGAAGATCTTTCTTAGTCTTGGAGGAATTCCTTGTCAGAGGGATACAATACTTTATTTTGGGCAGCTTTCTAAGTTTCTATGTTGCGATGATCTGTGGAGATCTTTGGCATGTGCAATGAAAGGGGTTTGTTCCTTTATATTTTTGGAGGATATGTATAAGAACTCATCTTTTGAGGTGGCATGGTTTGGGAGATCTTGGATGGACCATTTCAAAGTTAGAGTTATTTTCCTTGCCATTGGACCCGTATTTTCCTACTTTTTGGGTGCTGATTACACATCATGTAGCCATTGATCCTTAATGAATCAGCCTTTTAAATATTACAAATTTTAAAAGGACCTAAATTAATATCTTCTCCTAAGACTATAAGTCCTAATTCATTATGAGTTAAAAGTTATGACTATTTTTCTCGGGTATCGATTTTCAACCAATTTACATGTGAAACATGGAGTTTTTCATCTTGCATGGTTTTGTGTGATGATATGGGATATTGCTAAGTTAGGATTATGTTATTGGGTCATGTGTGGACCTAAATGTAACCTCTCATTAATTTTTGACATTCTTTATTTAGTTTTGGTATCTCTCCTTAGGCTGGACCTATAATGTAATTAATGCCTGACTAGCTGACTTGTGGCTTTGCTGGCTATATATTTGAGATCTTCGGTAGATGTTTAGGGGTAGATTGGTAGTAGTAGGAGAGGAGAATCATAATTAGATCCTATGAGATCTTGAAGATTAGATGTTTTGTCTGATATTGTAATAGCATAGCTAGTAGTTTGCATACTTGGAGACAAGGAGATTGCTTGGAGGCTTGTGAGCTCAAGTTCAAATCTGCCTTAGTGTTTCCACTAGTTGCTGATTTGTTTTAGAGTAGGAATAGCTAGAGGGATATCAGAAATACTATAATTGTATTTGTCCCTAACCTAGAAGGCCTTATAGTTGGGCATGTTAATGAAAATTTAGTTGAAAACATATTCTTGTTGTGTAATTATGCATTGTGGTGTTCTGCTACTTGTTTGGACTGTCCTTAATTGGATCCTCCTTACCTGACTTGTGTCATAAGGAGGCTCTCTCCAAACTTGAAATGAAAACTAAGAATTCACCTAATAAATGAAAGCTACCATGAAAATGGAAAGTGTGATTTGCAAGGGTTAATATGTCCTTGTTTCTATCATCAAGCCTTATTAAGAGACATCATAAGATCATAAAACCATCAATAGTGTGAACGTAGCTATTAAGATATAAATATGATCTATATTATGTAGAATTTAGGAAACACATGTAAGCATCAACACATAAGTGTTGAGATGACTTGAACATAGTTTCCAAGTTAATGTTGCAAGATTATACCACCATCAAGGAACAAGTGCCAAGATAGCCATGAGTATGGTCTTGGTGTGAGAAAACTATTATACACTGATTTTGCACCTTTGTTTCAAGCTCTCTTGGTCTTGATAACTTAGTATTGTGTGATATAAATGTGTCACACTTCTATGGATCATTACATGCAAGGAAACTCAAGAATGAGCCCTCACAAATCGATCCATAGCTCCCTAGGCATGGAGTGCAAGGGTTTTTAAGAATGCTCTCAGCTAGAGCTATTTAGCCTATAACCTTGCTAGTAAACCATGCAATGGGAGATTCAATGAAGACAAGGGAAAGAATGCCAATATCCTCAAGAATCAAGAATGAAAATGTAATGCAATGCTATGCTAGAAATGGAAATGCAAGCTAAGCTATGAAAGGAAATATGCAAGTGTTACAACCCAAGCTAATTAATATATGTGAGCTAATCTAGAGCATAGAAATGAAGCTAATCTAAGAAAGCATAAATATGAAGCTAAGCTAAGAATGCAAGAATGAGATGTAGATGCTAAGAATGCTCCAAATCTTCAAAAACTCCAAAGTGACCTAGAAAACCTGCAGCATAAAGTTAGCATAAAAAGTTGGGGATCTAGAATGAAGAAGAGAGCTCTTCTTTTATAGGAAATGAGGAGAAATGGACCATGCAGATTAAGAGGAAAAAGATTTAATCAATGGTGGAGCTTGAAAGAGGAGAAATCCATGTACACAAATATCCTCCAATGGGAAAATAAGAGTTGACTTTTGTGTTCATATGAGACAAAAAGTACTTTTTCTCTTTTTATAAATAAGAATAATGCTTTATTTGTGCAACTTAGGATAAGAGGGAAAGTGGGGGCTTTTTATTTATTAAAAGGGGAGGAAATATTCCTTTTAAATAAATAAAAACTTAGGATAAGATGGTTAGCCCATAGAAAATAATCAAATAAATGATAGAGCTAGGATTTGATCAAGAGCAAGTAATTTATGATTTAGCAAAAGTGCTAGCAAGGGGCTAATAGTCTAGATGACCATTTTTAGGTGTATACAAGTATAACATGGGAATCATCTCAAGGTTGTGGGACCTTTGCTAACTAAGATGAGACCTCTAGGTTCTAGGCTAGTTCCTCTTGGATTATCACCTTAGTCTGCTCTTAAACATGAAAGTAAATCTTTTGAGGGAAAAGGATAGGAGTGCATGAAAGGGAAATAATAGGAAATAAAACTACCTACTAGGTGATGCACCAAAATTAGGGTTTGGATCTCAGTATAGAGGAATGAGATCAATGGAGGAATCAGGTCTAATAAGTCACCACTCACTAGATAGGCTTGCATAAGTGTTTCATAAGTGGGTTTGAATAGAAGACTCAACCTATGACCTGCAAACAAACATCCTTTTCTGCAACTCAGTGTAGGAATGAGACAAGACTGCTAGGGGCTATAACATACCCAAAAAACATCTAAATCAGATCAAACACAGTAACACACAAAATCACAAAAAGTGAGAGGGACCAGGAACCCCAGTTTCCATTGAAAACATTTATAAACCTCAATCCAATAAGAGATAATGCAAACAGGGGAGCACAAGGACATGAAGGATTGTCACAAACTACCTCTGCAATACTTGTATTATCAATGGAAATTTATAGAATGTGGAAAACTAGAGGGGCAGGAAGAAATTCCACAGATAGTTTCCCAAGAAAAGTCTTCCTCTTTTACAAAATGTGAATTCTAAGCTCAAAAGCTCTCAAAAAACAATATATACATCCTTTGCACAAAGGTAGGTAGGAGTAAAAAAACTAATTAGGGTTACAGATTAAACAATACAATAATCATCCCCAGGGTACTGATCGATCAAATTTGATCATGAATACGCTTCTACAACATCTCAACTGATTAGATAAATGGCCCATCCCTATACTTGACCATGCCTACAAACATCTCAACTGATTAGATAAATGGCCCATCCCTGTACTTGACCACCATCAGATCTTCTGCATTGGCAAGGGTTATGAGGAACTGGGACCCACCTGGTCAGAGTTGCGTGCTTATGAAATGACTGCCACCAGAGGAAGAAGTGTGAAACATGAGGGGTCAAAAACACAGAGGGTTTCGGAGTGAAGGTCAAAAACACACTGAGCTTTCAGACCAAAAGGCAGAAAACACAGAGGATTTTCAACACTTTGAATAATTTTCTGGAACTCTATGACACCAATATTTCTTGCAACCTTTCAAACTTGAAAATCTCTAAGGGTTTTGTGAAATAGCATGTGCAATTTGAACTGGGGCTTGACAACACATTGAAGAACATGGGGTTTAGATCATGAGCCATGAAACCTTGTGGATCTACTTCGCAAATGAAAATAAGTTTCTATAGGGTAGAACAAATGTAGGAAAACTTCGAAGACAAGACCAAATCACAAATTTTTTTACATTGATGGAACTTGGTCTAACAAAGAGGCCAAGATAAAGTAACATGAAAAAAGAAAAGGCAAAGAATTGGCTCGGGTCACAAGAAATTATGTCTAGTATTAACCGAGCTAGGTCGGTCTAGAAATAACCGACCACTTTAGTGCTAACTGACCGCCACAGTGTTAACCGAGCATTGCAGTGTTTTACTGAGCCAGGTCGGTGTAATGTTTACCAACCAATCCAGAGCTGACCGAAAAATGTAGCATGAAATTTTTAGGGACACATTGGTAGGGGAAAACAGAGACCTTGGAGTGGATTTTAGCCAAATTGTATAAAATAGGCAATTTTGGGCAACATTTTGGTACTTCTGCGGGATGTCAGCCTACTAGACATTGGACCAGTAGCCTTTGAAGCAATCCATTGGGCATGGGGTCATCTCTTGAACACAAAACTTGATAGAGGGATAGAATCTATGCTTGAGCACTTCTTGGAAAATAGGAAAACTAATCTAGAAAGCAGGGAAGCTAACCTAGCCTAAACTAACTAGTGCAAAAACTTGGTTAAACAAAACCATTCATTGGTTGTGAAAAGTAGCTGCCCTTCCTCATTAGGATATTTTTCATTGGACTCATGAGGATAGCTACAAGGATGTGAGGCACAAAAAAATTTGGCAAATGAGGATGCACTGCCTCTACAAAAACAAGATCAGGCTCACTCACCTCAAATGGATCATATGGAGGTGCCTCAGTGAACTCCTTTTGGGCCAAGTATCTAATGGGGTAGCCTCTTGAAAGTCTAAAGGTAGGACTTTCCTTGATGGTTTCTTCTTTATCTTCCTGGTTGCCCACCATCATGGATAGCCATGTCAACTCCTCATCCACACTTAGGGGATTGTCATCTTCTTCCTTTAAATAGGCTAAGAGCTCATTACAATTAGGCTCCATATACAAGCCATCTATGATGCTTCCCAAATAATCCTTGTCAAGGCTCTAGTTATCCACTGCACATTGGGAAGTCTTCTCCTCAAAGATGAGATCAAGCTCATGAATCAGCATATCGTCAAGATCAATCTCTTCTAGCTACTGCAACTTCAAAGAGGTGGCTATGATCACATCTTTATCATCACGCTAAAAAAAACTAGGCAGCTCATTAAACAAAGACAAGGCATCCTCTTCTGTATCAACCTCTTGTTGATGGTGACCCTGCTATTCTGATTGTCCTTTAGCCATAGGTAATGGCATGATCTCTTCTTCATCATTAACAAAGAGGGGAAGCTCATCAAGCAAATCAACCAAGAGCTCAGGTTGAGCATCAACCTCCACCTCCTCATCTTGCTGCTCCATTTCACCATAGTCATCACTCTGCACTGATACCTTAGATGTCCTCTCCTCCTAATCACATGAAAGTTCATTCACCATAGGCCCTTGCTCTGATACTAGACTAGTATCTTTGAAAATACCTGGCATCTAACAACAGGAGGCAGAGTCCATTGGGGAATCCAAATCACCTCGTCATCCTGAGAGACTAGAGGAGTGTCTTGGGATAACTCCTTTTCTTCCATAGGCTGCTCTTGCAGAGTGGTGGGCTGCATCTCAAGTACAGGCTCTTGAAAGGAATTTTTTTCCTTGAAACTTGGGATATGAAATTGAGGGGGCTCAGAGGAAGACATAGAAGGAAAACCAGTCTTGAAGCTTGGAAATGAATGCTTAGCAGGCTCCTTGTGTGTAGGTTCTTGAAACAGATGGGCCCTCTAGCTTGGAATTTTAGGCCTAGGAGCCTCTTGTTGAGCAATTTGTGATCTTAACCTTGCTATCTCAATTTCAGCTTGGCGTCTGATCTCTTCTTGGAATTTTTTTACTTGTTTCTCATCAATAAGAGCCTCCATCATTTGGTAAGGAACTACCTCCTACTCATAATAACTTTGAGCCTCTAGCTCTCTCTGCTCCTTGAGCTCAGACACTTGCTTAATCAAATCAAGCAACACATTCTTTGTCTCCTGCATCTTCTTGAAGTCTGAGCTCAGAGTCTGCATTTGTTGCTGAATAGGCTGAGAAGGGGAGGGTGGGTGGTAAATAGGATGGGGCTACTGGCTTTGCATTTGTTTTTGTGCCTCTTGTGCCCATGATCCATCTTTCTTGAGGGCCCGCTCATAACTTTGCATAAGGGCAAACTCATTTGGGGCATACTGGATATATTGATACCCTTGAGAAGTATAATAGCTTGGGGTAAAAGGAGGCTTTAGGCTTTGATAGGGCTAGGAACCAGCCCATTGAGCATTATTCTCATGATAGGATGGTGAGTAACCTGACTGTCCATAGTAACTTGACATGTCTACTCATGCAATCAGCTAGGATTTGAAAATGAAAGCTTGAAACATACCAACATCTGATCTTTAAAACCAGTAGACCTTCTGGAGTTGCCAAATATGCATAAAAATGACCTCTTCTAAGTCTCTAGCATGCTATCAGCATATTAGAAATAGCATACCTTGAACATGAATCTGAACTTTAGTCCCATCAGGCGTGCTAGAATTGTTATACACTGGCGCCAAGGTGGGGAATCATTCAGCTTGGGTCTATACTGATAGACCTTGTGTACTGAACTCCTTTGATCCTTATGTAGATGAACCAATAGGAACACCTTTGAACTTTAATCTGATCTTCACTATGGTCCCACTGGGTGTGCCAGAATTGTTATACACTGAGTTTGCACCTTTGTTTCAAGCTCTCTTGGTCTTGATAACTTAGTATAATGTGGGAATCATCTCAAGGTTGTGGGACCTTTGCTAACCAAAATGAGACCTCCAAGTTCTAGGCTGGTTCCTCTTGGATTATCACCTTAGTCTGCTCTTAAATAGGAAAGTAAATATTTTGAGGGAAAGGGATAGAAGGAGTGCATGAAAGGGAAATAATAGGAAAGCAAACTACCTACTAGGTGATGCACCAAAATTAGGGTTTGGATCTCAGTATAGAGGAATGAGATCAATGGAGGAATCAGGTCTAATAAGTCACCACTCACTAGATAGGCTTGCATAAGTGTTTCAAAAGTGGGTCTAAATAGAAGACTCAACCTATGACCTACAAACAAACATCCCTTTCTACAACTCAGTGTAGGAATGAGACAAGACTACTAGGGGCTATAGCATACCCACAAAACATCTAAATCAGATCAGACATAGTAACACACACAAATCATAGAAATTGAGAGGGACCAAGAACCCCAGTTTCCATTGAAAACATTTATAAAACCTCAATCCAATAAGAGATAATGCAAACAGGGGAGCACAAGGACATGAAGGATTGTCACAAACTGCCTCTACAATACTTGTATTATCAATGGGAATTTACAGAATGTCGGAAACTAGAGGGGCAGGAAGAAATGCCACAAATAGTTTCCCGAGGAAAAAGTCTTCCTCTTTTAAAAAATGTGAATTCTTAGCTCAAAAGCTCTCAAAAAAAAAATATATACATCCTCTGCACATAGGCAGGCAGGCGTCAAAAAACTAATCAGGGTTACAGATTAAACAATACAATAATCACCCCCAAGGTACTGATCGAATCAAATCTGATCATGAATACACTTCTACAACATCTCAACCGATCAGATAAAGGGCCATCCTTGTACTTCATCATTGCTTGCAGGCAAGCAACCTAGACTCATTAACTTTTCTGCACAAAAGTCTCAACATGATGCTAATTGGTACCCAACAAAATCCATGGCACCGTCGACCAGATCATCCTTCATCATGCTCAAAACTAGAAAATGTCCTCAGAAATCAATTTCAAGCTACCCCGCCGCTTTGCAACGTCCTCTATAGAGAAAAACCCACCAAAAGTCACACTACCTTGAAAATGTCATTGGTCACATGATCACATGAAGCCCAAAAGGCTTCATGTGATCATGCGACAAGCCCTTTAGAATCTACCAGTCACCTCCCACAAGAAAACCTTGGTTCAATAACTTTTCTACCTGTCAACCTCGTGGACCAACCAAAACCCAACCACATGTCGATTAGACCCATGAAAATACCACTCAAGGAGCATCCAAAGGATCTCACGGCGGTCACATGATCACATGGGATTGGGAAGGATCCCATGCGAACATGCGACCACCGTAGATCTTGAATCTACGGGGCCACATGCAAAATTCACCGACCGCTAGAAACGAACATGTCACCACCAGAGGACCCACCAGCAGCTGAGAAATGACCACCATAACACATTGAACCCACAACCCACTGAGATTCTCATCGATGATCTGTCACATGATCACATGGGGTTAGAAGATCCCATGCGAACATGCGACCACCGTCGGATCTTCTGCACTAGCAAGGGTTATGAGGAACTGGGACCCACCTGGTCAGAGTTGCGCGCTTATGAAATGACTGCCGCTAGAGGAAGAAGTGTGAAACATGAGGGTTGAAAACACAGAGGGTTCTAGAGAAAAAGGTCAAAAATGCACTAAGCTTTTAGACCATAAGATATACAACATAGAGGGTTTTCGACACTTAGAACAATTTTTTGGAACTCTGCGACACTAGTATTTCCTGCAACCTTTCAAACTTGAAATTCGCTAAGGGTTTTGTGAATTAGCATGTGTGATCTGAATTAGGGCTTGACAACACATTTGAAGAACATGGGGTTTAGATCATGAGCCTTGAAACCTTGTGAATCTACTTCGCAAATGAAAACAAGTTGCAGATAGGGCAGAACAAACACAGGAAAACTTCAAAGACAAGACCAAATCACATAATTTTTTTACATTGAATGGAACTTGGTCTAATAGAGAGGCCAGGATAAAGTAACATGAAAAAAGAAAAGGCCAAGAATTGGCTCGGGTCACAGGAAAATTATGTCTAGTATTAACCGAGCTAGGTCGGTCTAGAATTAAACCGACCACTTAAGTGCTAACCAACCACCGCAGTGTTAACCGAGCATTGCAGTGTTTTACCAAGCTAGGTTAGTGTAGTGTTTACCGAGCTAGGTTAGTGTAGTGTTTACCGACCAATCTAGAGCTGACCAAAAAATGCAGCATGAAAATTTTAGGGACACATTAGCAGGGGAAAATAGAGACCTTGGAGTGGATTTTAGCCAAATTGTATAAAATAGGCAATTTTGGGCAACAAAAACACAATGAAATAATCAAGGATATAGCTCTAAATCTCATAAGTGTCCAAGGGATCAAAGAAGAGGACACCTAGAATCATTAGAATGATACCCATAGCAGAAATCAAAGAAAATATGCCCCATGGCCCAGTCCTCTAGTTGAAACATCATGGAGAGACTAAGGAGCGAACACTTAGTAAAAATCATCAGTCAATCAGTACACACAAAAAAAAGTCATAACATATCTCATTCATTTCAGTTTAAGCACAATGTGAAAAGAAAGATAATTAGTGGACTCGCTAAGACTCATTGCCTGTAAGTAAAAAATGTCACACAATCCTAGACTGTGAATAAAGTATAGACTCAAGGTAGCATATCTAATAAGTGTTAAGAAATAATCAATGTCAAAGAAAGTGTTGAGAAACACCTTATAGGGTGAGTCACAAAAAGATACCATTGTGTACCCACAGGAGGATATAGGTTCATGTCCCCCAGCCCAAGACAAAGACCAATTCTAGACTAAGGAGATAGGAAAAATGGAAGTCAAAAAGGTTCGGAGAACAAAGAGATAAGTTGATAGATATAATGTGCATGGGTCTCAAGTAGTGTTTGTTTCTAGATTTTCATCACTTGGATGATTACTTATTTTTCTACCAAGGCACCTGTTTCTAGGTTTTCACAAAGGCAATGATTTTTTTGTTCTTTTCATTTTTTTTCTTTTTTTGTATTTTTAGTATTTTATTATTTTTTTGGATTGATGCCATCAAAGTTCCTATTTGATAGGTTTTCACTAAGATGATCATTTTTCTAGAACATTTTATGATCTTTTTAGGATTTGTTTAGGACATTAAGATATGTACAAGCTCATGTAGCATCATGCGTAGAGCTATTGCCAATTTTTCACCTATGGACTCAAGAAAGTGAAGCCATTGTATTTTAAAATCAAAAGAGGTACATTCTGATTTCTATTCCAATGCAATAACTTTGAAATTACTTCATGAAATTAATTATTACATTTAATGAAGAAAAGAACAACATAGAAATAATATTCAAGAAATCTTTTCTAAAATTGTGACATTTTAGTCATCAAGGCATTATTTTTTATGCTTCACACAAGTCGTGAAACTAGCTAGAACATTATTCATGGTATTCTCAATTTGAAAGTATAAATCAATACATGAAAAAAGAGAAATCAAGTAAGGAGGTAGAGAAGGGAGCCTTCATTATTTGCATGACTAGTAGAAGTAGGAAGATGTTTTTCCCTTGCATCTCAAGTACCAAATTTATTTCCTATACCTAAAAATGGAAGAGAAAAGGAGAGAAAACAATGAGTTAGAACATGTGTTCAAAGCAATGAATAATCTCTACTCTACCAAATTGCCCATGTAGTCACATATAGCTGCAAATTGAAAATATTGTCCTTTTTTAAACTAGTTTGACTTATGTAGATACAAGTGTTTTCATCTTGACAAGTGGGGTAAAATGTGGCTCCCACAAGGGTTGAGACCAACTTGTCAAAATGGAACACTTTCAAGAAAACAATCATTATGCAGTATCAAAGGGACACATGAAACCTTTTATTGCCTATAATTAAGAAAGGTTTAGTGATGAAAACAATACAAAAGGAATGCTATTGAATATCTTAAGTAATTACATAATGATATGATAGTAAAAAATGTAGAAAAACATGAACATCTTGATGTTAAGTGTAGCAGTGTAATAATGGGGTTACAAAAAAAACATTTTAGCACTAATAAGATTGTGTAAACAATGGAATAGTTAGGACATCATAAGTACTAGAGTATGGACATCAGAGTACATAAGAATTACAAAACATCAAAACTCTCATAGATGACCAATGTGCAATCAATGAGGAGTGATACAAGCCTTGAGAAATAAAAATTAATGGTGCTCCATGTGGTGCACTGGCATATTCCCACCTTTTAAAACTCTCTTCAAAGTCATAAACTACCCAAAATAGTCCACATTCTTGAAGAGGAACATGTGTATCGATAATGAATACCATTATAAATGGTTATTTCCTCTATTCTTCAATAATTAATCCCTCATGAATATTTTCCATAATGTACTAAAAAAAATCATATATCATAGTAAAACCAGG